>CAXHKT010000224.1:977500-1456355 GCA_964017195.1 Siderastrea radians | reverse complement strand
CAATCACGGCTCACTAGCATGACCTTTTGAACTTGTAGCTCATTTCCATAGATTTAGAATGAAATAAACACTGGTCTGTATCGCTGTTGATTGCTTTATTTTGCAACACTTTAAATGGTTGATTTGTATCTGGTTGTTGGTTTCATGTGACAAAACTTAATGTATCTATTCCTCCCTGTTTATACTTTCAGCTAATCAACATAATGTTTTGTAATGATTCAAAGAGATATTTGTAGAAGCAAGCTATTTCACTTACATTGTAGTTCATTTGATGTCCAACCTACAGTGTATATAAATTAACTCTGACTGACATGTGTCAGATTCGTAATTTATGCTGTGATCTATAATTTGGGCTAACATAGTACTAATAATGTTCGTAGTGCTCGCACCTTGAGGCGATTCTGTCAGGTGAACAACATCAGACGATATGATGACAAGTTACTCCCACGGGATGTTGTAGATGCTATTTCCGTGAGTACAGATTTGTCATAATACCTTAAAATGAATTTTTTTTAAATTTAAATTTTCATATGAAATACTAAAATTATAAATTATATCAATGTTGAAATTATAAAACAGTTAAATATTAATTTTAAAATAATAATATAGTTTATTGATATTATTATATAAATAATCTCTGTTCTTTTTTGGAATGAGTGTGCTAATGCAAGCACACCATGTTGGCCAGCCCTAATATAGTACACTTCAGTACAGCCTTTGTTGAATTTTCCAGGCTGAGGCTCTTGGTTCAGCACAAAGGCTTGGCTATCGGAGGATGTGGGAGCGACTGCGGAGAAAAAATATCAGAGCAACAAGGTATAAGGTGTTTCTCAGTGTTAAATTTTTAATACATGTAGTTTAATAACATCATTTGATTTAATTTGTATTTTTCCAAACCAGAGATCAAGTGGCAACTTGCATGAAACTACTTGGATTGGAGAAAGAAATGCCTTACAACAAGAAACACAAGAAGCAGCATCATATTTACACAAGCAAGGTAGGATAACAATACCTGCTTATTTTCATGTCTTAATATTGATTTTGCTCACTGGAGTACAATTTTTATTTTCATTGCATTATTGGGCAGAGATGCATGAATTCATCCTTTATTGTAACTTAACTGTAATGATCCACCTGATCCATCAAATTGCAGGGACCCAATTATCTGTGGCATATCGATGGCTTTGATAAGCTGAACCGTTGGGGTTTCTATGTACACAGTGCTATTGACGGATACAGTAGAAAGATTCTGTGGTTACGTGTTTTTGTAACAAACAAGGATCCCTGGCTTGTGGGAAAGTACTACATGGAATATATCAGAGAAAGTACAGGTACAATATATTGTTTATTAAACCAGTGCTGTCGCTGGCTCTCTTTTCTGTGTTTTACCCATGTACATAAGATCCTACACCTACAGGGTGCACATTTTCAAAGTCACCCTCTCATGAGCTGGTTTCTGACTGTATTCAGTTGCCATGTTTATAAAGACTACCTTTCATGATCATAACATTGAGCACAAGTATAACAACTGGTTTCAGTTAGTAGTGTATATAGTACTTTGCCTTTTTTAGTTCTTCCCTGCAGGACAAGGACTGATCCTGGCACAGAAAATCCAATTCTGGCACAGTGTCAAATGTTTCTTAGAAGGGATGGTGAGGATGAGTTTGGTGGTCCAAATAGCCATTATACAGGCTCTTCAGAGATAAATCAGGTTGGCAACTTAAAACATTGTAAATAAGTTACACTACTTAAAACCTATTAACAGCTGATGCATCCAATTTGTTTACCCCATAATGATGGGTGTCATTTTCTTTTTGTATACATAACAGCCAATTGAAGCATTTTGGCGTATTTTTAGAGAGGGTGGATCACAGTTCTGGATAGATCACTTCAAGGTAGTAACTGTTAAATGCATTACTCACCTTCTGGTTTCATTTCAATTTTAAATTTGTTAAGTTCTTTAAAGAAAGGCATGGAGTTACTATTAATTTAGGGTCTTCATTTGGTGCATTATGTGACAAAAATGCTGTATTCAACTGTTAACAGATGCTTTGCTTTTAATGACATGCATGTTATGCGTGTTCTATTTAACTGTGACTATCTAAAATTCCAGAATTTGGAAGAAGATGCAAACTGGATCCAAGGGAGTGCCATACACCAGTTTGTAATAATTAGTTTACTGATTACAAAGCACATGTTCAACACCCCGAAGGTTATCGCATACTACAAGAAACCTCTCAGTCACCCTCTGGGGTTTTTTGCCATTAAATATCACTTATATGACCCTGCCTAATATCAAGCTGTGACCGATTGTGTATGGGCTATTGTTGAGTGGTTTTCTATTAATTGCCAGCCTCTTACATTTTCATGTATGTGCAAGTATAACCCCATTCTCCCCTATTCACCAAATTAATAGTCAGACTTCTTTAATTATTTAATCTCAAACAAGAATGCGGTGTTTTCTGGACTGAGTTATACTATCTCAGTTTCCTTCGTTAATATTTGTTAGGGCAAGTTAGAGAACTTCGAAAACGTTCTATTTTTGTTCATACTGTGTCATTTCTGTCATGAAGGTATTTGGAGATACAGTATCTAATATTGCCATTTTTGCATATAGGCAATATTGCATATTAAGTACTACAGGGTATGATGTATATACTCTTACTAATCTTGTCATTTACAACTTTGCAGATTATGTTTGTTGTTTGTGTACATGCCTCTTTTACAAAGAGAACTTGTGGACATAAAAAATGATTGGAATCAGCATAAAATAAGACTTCAAAAGAAAACAGACAGGCCAAATGGCGTTCCAGATGAGCTGTATGACTTTCCAGAGGAGAAAGGTTTGCACTATGATCACAGTTTATAATACGGATTAAGCAAACTTGTCCTTATCGTAACACCAACCAACCCCCACCCCACCCTTCTGGGATAAAAAGATCCTGAAAACAAGGTTGTGGAGAAAGAACCAGTTAATCCCCAGGTGCCTGTACAGTCAACTATCACTTAACGGGCACTCTTTTAAGAGACTATCTCCCTTAAGCGATCACTTGTTAGCCATAAATATGTTCCCTATTATTACACAAGGAAGGGATCACACCCATATTCTTCTGCTTGCTCGACCAGTAACAAGCACCCAAAAAATAATGTTAGAATTCTTGCAGTAAAATTATACACCCCCACTCTCTTGCTCTAGTACCCTTCAATGTGTGTGGGGTGTGTGTGTGTGTGTGTGTTGTGGTGGGGGGGGGGGGGGGTAGGGAAGCACACCAAGTCAGAATTAGTATTTTTACAATATCTTTCTTTTGGTTAGGTGGTTTGCAAATGGCAAAGAGTTACAAGACAGAAGACTATGAGTTTTTGATGGACAAGTTTGATTTCGATGAAGAACTAGAATATTTGCCTTACAGCTTCAGAACAGAGGCGCAGTATGTGTGTGACACACATGCACTTCCTCTGACGATTGAGTGTGCAAAAGACACTTTTAACAGCCTTGTTGAATACTTCTTATCACATGTTTAGTTTGAAATACAAATTAGACAACTCTCAAAGAAGTCATTCTTTATTTGCAATGCATGCAACATAAACATTATTATGGCTGAAGCCATGACAGCTAGTGTTAAGTCTATTACATATCACAAAGTTTCATGCAAAGAATTTTGGTAATAACTGTAACATATTTTCTGGAATAATGTGTGTGGTTACTGTGCAACTTAGGAAAGCAAGTCAACACTTAAATTTAATTTTGACATGTTTATTTGGCTGTGAACAATCACCTGGAGGAATGAACCACAAGAATTGATAATGATAACGGTTATAATGGCTCATGCTTTATTTATGCTGTAATTATCTGATTGGTTTTCTTTTTCTCAAGCACATTAGATAATTCTAGTGTTGATACCTTTCTTAGTTGCACTGTAATGGCTTCCAGGAAGAATCCTTTTTTACTACAACCAAAAGGTGCAAAAAAGTACCCTAATGCCTTTTATTTTGGCACAGTGGTTTGGCCAGTGACAACCTTTGGTGGAAAAAATGCTACAAAAAAATTTTCCAAGGAAAACACAACAATTTTCTTTAATTTTTTTTTTCATTTTCCCACTGGGGCTAGATGAAGTGATTATTGGTAGTGATTGTTACTGTTATAACATTGTTACTGCCAACAGATAAAATAAAAATAATTTTAATGTCACAGTTCTATTCAAAGTAAATGTGTTGATTTTTTTGCCTATTTTTCTTTTTTTCTGGCATCTAGACAATAATCTCACTAGTTTCTTTTTTTTTTTTCACTATGCCTCCAAAATTCAAAGTTACTTATCACCATATATCAATGTCACCAACCATGTCCCTTAACAATGGTAACAATTCAGTGAAGGATGGTCTATTCATGGCTGGCTGGAAGCATTTCTGAACCATGGCTTCAACATCCATAGGTACTTTGCCGTGGGGGATTGCTGGAAAGTTCCCCTTCCTGATGGTGTCTGTTACCTCTTGGTAGGTGTGCCCTTCCCAGGTTGGAGCCCGTGAGTAGACCTCCAAGGCTACAACTGCAAAGGCGTACACATCCACACTTGCTGTTGGAGGTTTACCCAGCAGCTGCTCCAGAGGTTGGTAGGCAAGAGTGCCTGCGTTAGCTCCATCCCTTGTCACCATAGTCATGGTATCCTTGACCTTTCCCACTCCAAGGCCGCAAATGACTGCTTTATTAGAAGGTTCTTCAACCTATTACAAGAAATTGACAAGCAATGCAACCTTTAACTCCAAAGTACTTTGAGGATGCATTTTCTGGTAGGGGATACTGTGTATTACATTTTTCAGTGAGGGTGAGGCCCCGAGACTCTGCAACCCTTAGTCTATTTTTACCGCACCATGTTCAACAGGTTTATCATCATCTACAGAGGCTTGAAATGGGATATGTCCAGTGACGGGCTCAGTAGAGTTGGTACAGCAATGAACTAGTTGGAATTTACAGATTGAAGGTTGATAATATTAGTTTGGCAAATTTTTATTTGGTTCCATGAATAGGTCCCAAAAGTAGTATACAGTACTTTAGGAAACAAGCATATTTGAGAATGAGGCTGATAAGGTTTTCCACAGGAAGGGCCTTGTTCACCGGTATAGCCCATTTAAAAATGACACACTTAAATTGGCTGAAGTTGTCATGAGGGACTAACCCAAGTAAGGAAGTAGCAACAATTTTAATAGCCTATAGCTCCCATATTTAGTTTCCTATAGCTCAGTGTTAGAGCATCTGAACTAGTAATAGTAAGTGAAATATCACAGGTGTTGGACTCCTGTCGGGAGAACTTGAAATTGCCTTTTATGAGTATACCCGTGTCACTGACTCAGTGCAAAATTAACAGTCTGATCCATAATTGTATCCATGGTAAAAAAAAGACCATGATAAATCACACATTTTGGGTAGCACAAACTTAAGGGCACTTGTTAGTTAATATGAAAGTTAGACACATCATTCTGTTTTTAAGTACCTTCACCAACTTTGCAGGTGGACTGAATGGGAAAGTATCTAATTTCTTTCTCTAATTTTAGTGTTAGGTGGGATTGTGAGTGATACATGACCTTAATATGAAAACTTCCATAAGTAGTTTTTTTAAACTAAATTTTTTCATATTTACCATAATGTTGGCTGGTTTGAGGTCCTGATGTATGACCCCCTTTTCATGAAGGTAGGCCATACCTTGTGCAGCTGTATATAACACATACCCATTGTACTTTTCGTCTAGGGCCTACAATAATTTGCAAGAATCAAATAGCAGTGGTCAGCAAGTTCCAACAACGCTTACATTTCCTATTTCACATTTTGAAAACTGTTAATAGGTGAACATAAATTGTGGAAAATGATATTTCGTACCTTTGCATTTTTGGATTGCACCAAACCAAGTGCAGCAGCCAGGTTGCAACCTTTGATATAACTCATAACAATGAGTATATCATTATCAGTTATGACGTGACCAAACAGCATTACAATATTTGGGTGTCTGAGGCGCCTGAAAAAAAAAAAAGATGGCATGTAAGGAAAGTGACATTTAAGTTATTATTGTATGGCTGAACTAGTTGGTGCTGACAAGGAGCTTTCTGATTGGTTCCCTGAGTGGACCCAGATTTCCTATATGGACAGCTAAGATGGACCACTTAAAAAAAGATATCATTAACTCTTTTCCGTCAAGAGTTGTATTTTCCCGACGTCGAAGTCGGGAACCATTGAGCCACTTGTGACGTCATCATTTTTGACGTCACCAGATTGTTTTGATAAGCAGCTAGCACAGCAAGGACAGATCCATCCATACGTGTGTCCATTTTGAATATCGACCAAATCCTGGCAGAGCTATACCAGAAAAACGTGTCCAATTTTGGCTGCAAAGTTGGTGGTAAAATAGGCCAAGTCACCTAGTTGATCAATGTTCCATTTCCAGGTTTTTAGAAGGACTGAGGCCAAAACTTTTCCAGTGGATAGAAAGGTGATAAAGGGTAGAAGATAAAGAGAAAAGAAAGGGAGAGAAAAAGGAAAGCAAAAGAAGCGAGAAAAAATTAGAAATGAATCAGCAAAAAAAAAAAAACAAAAAAAAAAACAAGTCCAAATTTTGGCTTATGCGCATGCGTGAAACCAAAATAATGTACAATTTTCAACAGAAGCTGGCTCAAAATTGAGCTAAAATGTAAGAAAACGCTTTTGTAGCAAAGTTTAGTGGCATTTGGCACCATAGCACTTCAAAAACCGCTTTAGCGGTAAAAAATGCGTTTTTCTAAGGGAAAAATGCTGACGGTAAAGGGTTAAACTGTGTTTTGGAAGAAACCAAGAGGAGAGGACAGTTTTAGATGAAGTACAAACTTTGTTCTTATTTCCTTGCCTATAAATTTCGGGAAAGAAAACCCTACAAAATGACATTTTCCATGAAAATCCTTTGTTCCCTTCTTTTTTCTTTGTAGCGTGCGCTTACTAATAATATATTATATTATATTATATTATATTATATTATATTATATTATATTATATTATATTATATTATATTATATTATATTATATTATATTATTATTATGAGGTGTCTGTCAAATATACGCTCATTATAAAATGGAAACGGTAAGAAAATTTAGGAACTTAGGCTGGCACAGAATTATTATGTGGGAAATATTTCCTTACCTGCAGATGTCAACCTCAGTGAGGTCTGGGGCACCATAGCCTTTAGCGATCTCCTTTACTGCCACTTGAAGACCCTTCCAAAGGGCCTTGTATACACGGCCAAACTGACCCTTTCCAATAACACTGAGAAGTTCCAGGTCCTTTTCTTCAATCTCTACACTTGCAAGATCTAGCAGAAATTACAAATATGGAAGCAAATTAAAATTCCATGATTTTTGTAATTGGTGCAACATTTAAAATGCAATTACAAAATTACAGGTATATATAAATGTAATACATAAATTATTGGAAGAAGTGTTCACAACAGATTGAAGAAAATGTGTTAAACATTTGCTGTTTTCAGCATGATACTATGTGTAACCACACCAGTCAAACACTATGACATTCTTTTTCAAGACCAACCAGTACAATTAAATAATGGTTAACTATAATCAACATACTTAATAAATGACACCATAAAATAAATTACCTGGTTTCTTGAGAAATATATCATTGCCCACATCAACATGGCTGTCAGAATTTTCCATGTCAGCACCCTTTGACTCAACAGACACAACTTGTCGTGAAGTAGCACCCTCTGATTTTCTCAGCGGGGCATACTTTGGGTCATGCAGGAAACCACCTTGGTCCCATAGGGGTGTGGAGGGATCAGTGTGATGCTGATGCACAGCAGCAGGCACAGCAGGTGCATGGTGGCAGCAACATTTGTGCTGCTCATTTGTTTGCTGTTTGAACTTGTCTTCTTCAGTGGTGCTTTTCTCCTGGGTGAACCCAGCGGTTGCACTGTACAGGTCATCACTGTCTGACGACTCCCTCTGTGGCTTTACAGAGAATACAAGAGATGTCATAATGTATGAGGTGGATATGTCTAAAATAATAAATTTGTCCTTTGTTCATTCAAAGACATAAAAAGTAATCTCAACTATTTAATAAGAATATTATTTAATTAAACATAGCCTACTTACTTAATTCAGGTCTATGTATCTGCACTACTGCCACAAGACTAAATTCTGACATGATCATTTATGCAAGTAAATTCTCCTTTATGTTCCGGTAACTTACCATTTCTTGACAGAGATACCCAATGCATTGGGCTTTTATCAACTGGGCATCATTTTTAATGAGGGCTATGGTTTTCCTTTTTGAATTATCTGTGATGCTGATGTTGAGGCCGGCAGGTAGAAACGTGTCTTGGCGGTCTTCAAATTGGTTCCAACAGGCCAGCTTTACCTCAGATAATGTGGCAACGGATGAAACCTTCAAATTGAATATGATGTTACTTCCATTTTTAATGAAAAATGTTTATTAATATGTGGTGGCCTTGTTGTTAGCAAATATTAGTCACGTGGTATGATAATAGTGTTGGTGGTGTCAGGTTCAAAAGTGTGATAGTTATGTTATTTCATAATTAACATATCAATACATTTCTTAGAATAATTTTATAACAATATCATTATTAATAACAGCTAATAGAACAATAAACCTGGTGTAAAGACAACTAAAATGACAACAGTTAAAAAAGACCTTTTTCAATTACCATTTGGGGAATCTCTCCTTTTACAGCAGTCAGCTGCTTCTGTCGGCTAAAGCACATTTTTGTAACATAGAATTCCTGAAATGTGTATGGCAACCAACTTAATTAGTGCCAGCTGTTTTAATATGGATAATGATGATTTCAACAATCACCAGTATTTCTAGTTAATATTGAACAGCATTGATGGTGCAGGTCGCTCATTCTGGGATTACCTTTTTTCTCTTTGCTGAGCCACCCTGGAAAGGGGCTTTCTTTTTTCGCCATTCCTCAACTGCTCTCCATGCTGTAAAAAAATAATAATAATCGTTAAAATAACAGAAATCTAGAGGTCAGGGCCTTTAAGAGGGTCAGTAGCGATTAATCAAAATAAGAACAAAAGCCAATAATAAACAGTCGAGATATACATAGCAAACACATAGTTCAACACAGCAAACAAATAGTAACAAAATAGGTTTTATATGTGCCCAGTTCTAAAAGGGAGGGCAAAAAAGGCAGGTCTTAAAATTGCAGTTCTGAATCTACATGTGTGAATTGCAGTCAGGTCATCTTAAAGCTTATAATTTCTGGTTTCATGGGTTTCATGTTAATTGTTTTCACTAGAGAATTAATTTTTTATGAGCACTTACATGCCTCAAGGTCACCAATGTCAGTCCGGTAACCTACAATAAGGGACACAACATAAATTTTAAGAAAAGCTGAGTAGCATTTATTATTGCTACTCATGCAAATCCACCCACACACCAATCCATCATGTCTATATGCCTCCCCCCTAACAGATTTGAACAACAGCAAAAATAACTGGTTGCTTTCATATTTTCATTGAACTAATGAATTAATTTAAGTTAACACTGGCTTATCAGAGAAGTGTACCAAAAAATGTATAAATCATTAAAAGTTTTTATTACATTGCTTTTAACAATGACACTTATTGAGGATTACCCCCCCCCCCTCCTTTGAAAAATTTGTCTATGAAATTAATGTATTACCTTTTCCTGATCTACCCTTCAGTGTCCTTTGGGCATCTACAGACAAATGCATAAAATTACAAACAACCATTCACAGGCTAATTAAGGGTACCAACCGTATTGGGGGAGAGGGGGGCAACCCCCATAAAACATTTTTTGAAACCTAGACAAAATAATGGTATAAAACAACTAACAAAAAAAACAAAAAGGGCTATAAACACGCAAGATTGCTATTTACAAAGTCATTTATATAAGAGAAACAATAAACATAACTGAATAATATTTTAAAAACTCTGAAATCTTACCCATTATGCGCTTCCTATCAGAGTAATATTTTATCCCAAGCACTTCCAGATCCCCTATTTCCATGTTAATAAAAGCATCTTGGGATATCTGTTGGATTAATTTTTAAAAAGTGAAACAATCTTATTCCTGATTCCTTTTACAAATAATGCAACCAGTAAAATTTTGAAAGAATAAATTGCATTAAAGAAAACAATAATGCCAAAACAAACCCACCTTTTAGACTAAATCGCTTTGTTAAAAAACATTTTTTTTTTAGTTTTTTGGGTTGTTTTTTTTGGCTCTAATTTGTTTTGGAATGGGAGGGGGTCATTAAAATTTTCTTGCTCCGGCATTGGTGCATCCCCCTACCCAAGGTGCCGGAGCGCATTCTACTTAAACTCGCCAAGGTCCTTAAAATTCTACACCTTTCGTGATTTATTTTCGTTTTCTGCCAGACCAAACAAGCTCCAACGCCCAATTGTAATGAATACACAATGAACCTTTCTGTAATTGAGCGGAAACATTTACTGAATAATGAATGACTTTTACCAGCTGGCCAGCCATTATGATGGTTGAACCATACACTGTTTTTGAAAATCCTGTAAATACTGAATATATTAATTAAAGTGTGCCTCACCTTATTTACTTCAAACAATTCTTTGATGTCCTTTTGGACAAGGGACTTTTGAAGCTTCGCCCAGATCTTGTCCATGGCAAAAACGAGTTACCTGTTCCATGTGCGCCTTGCGAGGCTTGGTTGCGAAATCTGCTGGACGAGGCTACCAAGTCTTCCGAATTGATAGGGGAGGGGGGTAGGGGGGGTGGTCAAAGTCGAAAGTCGAAAGTGAGAAGTGAGATTTCGCAACTCGATTTTCGTGCTTCAGAAATGGACATTTGATCTCGACTTTTCAATTTGCGAATTGACTTTTTAAATCGACTTTTTATTTCCTACATTTACATTTGATTTTTGATTTTGACTTTTCACTTTTAAGATCGACTTTTGGTTTTGACTTTTCAGTTTCGATGGCCACCCTCGGCCACGGTACTTGCCAACCAAACTCCTTTGCGGGCGTGTGTTGTTGTTATCATCCGGGCAACTTGATATCTCTCGCAACCAAGTGCGAGAAAAACGTGCGAGAGCGCCTCAAGCGGACAATAGCGGCAAGCAGACTTTTGCACATCGGAATTTGAAGTAATGGCTTCAGCGCGCGTTAATGCGTATGGATCGCTAATGGAAGATGAAGATGAGATGCCACAACAAGATGCGTTGGAAGAAACTGGCAGAGGAACTGAAGGAACCAGCGAAAGAACAGTAAGCGTTGTTTACATTTTGTTTTCACCTAGCTTACAGCCGATTTGCTTCTTCGGCTAAACAGTGAAGTCCTTTCCACGGGAAAATGTTGCAAAGTTGCAAGGCCTTAATCTACTTCGAAGGAAAGTTTAATTCAAAATCGTATACAAATATTTTACGACCAAAGAGATCTTCCATTCAATTGCCCGCAGTTATAAGCTTATATCCTCCTCGATGTGCAGTGATATGTGTGACATTCTCTTTGTGTAGTTTGTCTTTTTATAGTTCTGCCGTTGCAAGAATACTTGCAGGAGAAAATCGGGTGAAAAAAGAAGAGGCTGCACATGCCGCGACAACAATCTTCCCTGTTGTACAAGATGCGACTGCGGACCCGCGGGCAAAACTTGCTCAAACAACAAGGAGTCCGACCAGCGAGCTGTTGTCCCGACAGGGGCCGCCACCAGCGCCTTTGACAGGCATGCAGCAGACCTTGCCAAGTCAAAAGAGGAAATTCAGGTATGAAGTTATGTTGGTAGTTTTCCTTGTTATTTTTTTATTGACCAGACATTGCATAAGACACTTAGAGATGTCACCACAGGTAGGGGAAAAAGCAGAACACCGTAGATGTCTATTGTGGTTCTGTTGTCAGTATGTATTTATGGTACAGTCAGAGAAATTAGAAGTTCCCACTTCTTATGATGAAATTTGAGCCTGTTTCTCCTCTTAGCAATGAGATGTTCAATTCGTTCATATATTTGAGTAAGAGTTGTATTGTTCTTCCAAGCCGATTAGAATATATTACTTGTTTACCAAAGATAATAATCTGGTTGAGAAGTGTCCATTGTGATCTTTCTAGCAATGGTGACATTACATTTCTTCAACCAGGTAATACTATGCATCCAGAAGTCTTTCCTGAATTGACAGTACAAAAACAGATGCTCGAGGGATTCTTCGTACTCTCGACAAAACGTACATAATGAACTATCTGTTAGCTTCATTTTATATAACAATTTTGAAACGGAACATTCTTGTTCTTTTATCTGGGGTAACTTTGTGTGGAATTAAATAGATCTGTTTCCAGTCAAGATTTTGGTCATTAAATAACGAGTTGTATTTCAATCTTGCTGTAGCGTATACACGTATTTCCCCTACAAGAGTTCAACACAATCTCTTACTAGTGAGCTGATTTAGGTTGATTTCTTCGTTATACCAATGTAACGAATTGAGTTCAATCCGAATTTGTGGCGGTTTGCTCTACTTCTTGAGGAGTCCGTGAATATTCCGAGTTAACCAAGACTCTCCATTAATCTGAAAGTGCTTTTGTTGGACCAAATATCAATAAATAATAAGTGTAAAGAAGATCCTCGCAGTTATTAACGCAACTTATGCAGTTACGAAAAGAAAGCCTGAAAAAATCAGGCTTACAGGGATTCGAACCCTGACCTCTGCGATACCGGTGCAGCGCTCTAACCAATTGAGCTAACAAGCCAACTGGGAGCTGGTCATTAAATTGGTTCGTAATATACCCGGGAAGGATGAAGATGAAATTATGAATATATGAAACTCATATATTTGAACTGCTGAATGAAGAAATAAGTGTAAAGAAGATCCTCGCAGTTATTAACGCAACTTATGCAGTTGCGAAAAGAAAGCCTGAAAAAATCAGGCTTGCCGGGATTCGAACTGCGAGGATCTTTGTAAATGTACCTCTCTGTACTGCCTCTCTGTGAATGATGTTTAATACATGCTGCCATGCATTAATTTCACAGTGGACAGGCTCTGGCCGCTGCCGGTCTGCAAAATTACCTATCCGGGGTGGACCAAACTGCTGTATCCCATTTTCTACCATGAACTGTAGTTTTCCTGCATGGCGATTTTTCTCAGACATATTAGATGGCAGAGAATTCACAAATTGAACTTCCTAACATGGGAGTTCCTGATTTCTAGGGTATAGGGCTTAAATAAGTCTTCTTTCCTCAACCCAATTGTAGCACCCATGGTACACATGTTTCCTTTGCTCATATTAGCATAAGGAGAAGGAAAAGTGGCAGCTTGATTTAATTCATTGTTAGCCCAGCTCTGCCAGCTGATATCAGCACTTGGTTGAAACTCTAAAGTACACTGCTTGTCACAAACATTAAAAATATTACCCTCTAACATTTCCATTTCATCCGTATGTTGCTTCTAAATACTATCAAGAACCTCATGCTTCTCCCACAGGCTGGCACAATGTAAAATATATCGAAAGTCTCTGCTTCTTACCCTATCCCCAAAGTTCCAAGATGTCACACTGCCAATTGACATAGTTAGCTGGCTTGATTCAGGAACCCCATCATCAGAAAATTGAAATTTGAAATGATTGGTGTTCTCATTAAACCAAATCAGTTTACGACACAAATATTAATGGGGAAGTCTCAAGTGCAAATCGATGATCATAAACACCAACCCAGTTATTGTTCTAGAAACACTCGGTTAATTGGGGATTTGATTGACTTGGCAAATGTCAAGACTCTTTACAAAATTTTCCACCCGCTTGTCAGAAATAGTTATACATGGCACCCTCAAGTCCAAACCTAAACATTTCATGTTACGAGGTACCCAGAGGTCAGAGTTGGGATCAAAAAGGGAGGACTGAGTTTTACAGACAAGGGCATACTTTCTTCTAGACAGAAAGTTTTGGTACGTCATCAGGACAGCTTGCTTTAAAGCTTCTGAATTTTGATACTGCTTCATTGTCTTGTCAAACAAGCACTGAAGATATTTCCCACGTTTGAGGCCTGAAATCAGCTTATCCATGGTTTGATTGTCAGCAGAAAAAGAAACATAATCCCAAGCCCCATACAGTGACCCTTCTTTTCCTCCATAGATAAATTCTAAGACTTTTTTGGTTTCTTGTCTTCTTCTAAACCTAGTGCTAGGGTTGACATTTGTAACCATCTCATAAGTTGTACTGGTATTTTGCCTTCTACTGACAGAAAACCCTTTTTGGTCAAGTAAGGATTTAAATTTGTTGTATTGCTCATTTAACTGATTGACCCTCTCTTCTTGCTGTTGAACTTGAAATGTCTTTTCTTCCACACTTCTTTCAAGCCTTTCAAGTTCCTCTTCAGCTACATCCTTTTGAGCTACTGAGGTTTGTAGTTGTTTTTCTGTATCATAAAAAAAAATATTTCAGATGTCAATTACACGAATAAACATAAATTAGCCAGTATAATTAGATTTAGGCAGTTTTAATACTAAAAGGTGAGCGAAATTTCAATCATTTAACCAGTCCTGATATTAGTATATGAAAGGAGAAACTTATAAAGCCATGTACTCTGTGATATTTACCAACTTCATCCAGGCGAGGGTCTGGGCCTAGCTTTCAACGAAGACGGACGCACTCTTCGGCGCTCCGCCGTCGCTCACTATGTAAGTTCTTCTAAGAGCCCAAAACCAGAAAATGTCGGAGGAAGAAGCGGCAAAAGAAGACTCCAGACGCAAAAGAAGAAAAAGAAGTAAGGGGTCTCAAACCAGCGAGGAAAATGAATCGGCCGCGTGTTCATGTCATGATTGCGCAAGTATGGCACACTCGATCGCTTCAATGGAGAAGAAACTCGACAAGGCCTTACGATGCATTCAGGAAATTGAAAGCCTAAAACAGAAGCAAAGCGATCTGGAAATCAAAAACAAAGAGTTAGAAGAAAGCCTAGATTTTGCCAATTCTAAAATTGCAACTCTGGAGAAGAAGGTAGCAGAGCAAGACATGGCTATCGGTGAGCTAAAAGGAGGTGTGAAAACGCTAACAAAGCAAGCTGAAGAAGAAAAGCAACGCGCAATTAACCTCGAAAGCCATAGCCGTCGTAACAATCTCAACTTTTTCAATATTCCAGAGCAAGAAGATGAAACGGCTACTAAATCTGAATCTATTCTTCGCAACTTTATGGAAGTCGGCTTAAGATGAACAAAGAGGACGCTAACGACATCTCGTTCGAACGTGTTCATCGACTCGGAAAACCAAGGGCCTCTGAAGGGAAACCAAGACCACTAATCGCTAAGTTCACTTTCCACGGGGACAAGGAATTTGTTTTGTCAAAAGCAAAAAATCTTCGGGGAACTGATTTTGCAATTGCTTGTGACTTTCCTAAGGAGATTGTTGACGAACGAAGGCGTCTTGTTCCATTTTTAAAAGACGCCAAGGAAAATGGTCAAGTCGCGAAGTTAATCTACAATAAGCCTTACATCAACGGACAGCGATTTAAGCCACAAACTGTCTCTACTAGCGAACAGTGATTACCTCTGGAGCCTAAATATGTATGGAACTGTTTTACATAGATCTCTCTTCCGTCGGCTTTTGTTTGGGTTCTCGTAGCAAAGCTATCGTCTCAGTCAGGACACAAATCGATTTGGCTATTTAGTGATCGAGCCGCATAGGGCTCTCATGTCTCAGTTGTTTATTGTGGACTGTGGTTTTTCTTTTGCTGGCTGGTATTTTTGTTCTTTAGTGGTGTCAAGCGCCTCTCATAAACGACTTATTTGTTCCCATCGATCAGTATCAACACAATTTAAGAGTTTCAGGTATGTACTTACAATTTATTATCTTATTACTCTTTGCTAAATGGCTGCGCTCAGTTCCGAACCATTTCAACTAAAAACACTCTCGTTAAACGTCAGGGGAATTAATCAATCCATCAAGCGAAGAAAACTATTCAGGTGGCTGCACCACCAGCGTGCACAGTGTTATTTTTTACAAGAAACCTATAGTGACGAGAAATGCATAAGCTCGTGGGAAGCTGAGTGGGTGGAAAGGTGTATGCTTCCCATGGTAGTAAACACAGCAAAGGCGTTATGTTTTTAATGAACCCAAAATTCGATTGTCAGGTGGAAAATTGCATTAAAGACAAAAACGGAAGATTCATTATTTTAGATCTGAAAGCCGATGATTCGCACCTAATTTTAGTTAATATTTACGCGCCAAATGATTCCGCGCAACAAATAACGTTCTTTAAAAACTTACAAGATGTTTTACTCCCCTTTTCTGGAGAGAAGATTATCATTGGAGGTGATTTTAATTGTCCTCTGACTTCTTCAGATAAACTAGGTGGTAGACCGGTCCATTGCAAACAAAAAGTTATTGACGAAATCATAAAACTCTCATCGCTGTACTCATTATCCGACGTGTGGCGTGAAAAAAATGGTGACAAACGGGGTTTTTCTTGGCGAGATAAAGCGCTGAAGGTGCAATGTCGTCTTGATTATGTTTTAATGTCAAAAAGCCTTTTGAACATTTCCTAAGAATGCGTGTTAATATTCTCTCCTAACACTGATCACTCGGCTGTTGTAACGCTGGTTCAATCGCAAGAGCTTTCCAGAAAACCAGGACCAGGGTTCTGGAAGTTCAATTCGTCCCTTTTAGAGGACAACGAGTATGTAAATGGCATTCGTAAATGTATTGTGTCTGCAAAGGATAAATATAAAGACATTGAAGACTGTGGGTTAAAATGGGATCTCATCAAAATGGAATTACGCGGTTTCTCTATTGCCTATGCTAAAAGAAAGGCGTCAAAGCAGAGATCGCATGAGAAAGATCTTCAAAACCAATTGAATGCATTGCTGGCTAATTCACAGAACCCACGAAATAATCCTCATTACCTTCACGAGTTACATAAGTTGCAAGCTGAATTGAACAAAATCAAGGAGCACAAAATTAAAGGAACGATATTAAGAAGTAAGGTCAGATGGCATGAAAATGGAGAAAAAACTCAAGATACTTTCTAAACCTAGAAAACCGTGCCACCTGTAAGAAAAAAGTAGCCAAGCTTTTGCTAGAGGATAGAACGGAAACAAATGACCCGGATCTAATTCTTAAGAAACAAGAAGAGTTTTTCTCGAATTTATATAAGTCACAAGGCCCCTCTGCAAAAAATTCAAACTGTGGTATTTTCTTTAATAGCACAAATATGACCACTTTGTCAGAGGAAATGTCCAATAGTTGTGAAGGCAAAATCGCCAGTGATGAATGTTTATTGGTTAGTTAGCGATCTGATTGACTACACCAAGCAAAAAAATATTCCAGGTATTGCCATCTTTCTTGATTTCCGCAAAGCGTTCGATTCCGTGGAATGGGATTACATCGCAAAGGTTCTTGATGTTTTCAAGTTCGGAGAAGATTTCAAGCGTTGGGTAAAGGTTTTTTATACTGATATATCTAGTTGCGTCATAAACAACGGCTTCGCGTCACCTTTTTTTAAGCTCAAGCGTGGCGTGAGACAGGGCTGTCCACTGTCTGGGTTGCTTTTTGTTTTAGCTATTGAATTGGTTGCACTCGCAATAAAAAATGACCCTCTGATACAAGGTATCTGTGTGGGCAAAGAAGAAATTAAATTAACACAGTACGCCGATGATACGACAGTTTTCGTTAAAAATACAACTTCCGTGGAAGCGCTGCTTCGCCTTCTCGAAAAATTTAAAGAGTGTTCCGGCCTAGAAATTAATACACACAAGTCTGAAGCGTTATGGTTAGGCTCGTGGAAGGAACGTCTTGACAAACCGTTTGGCTTTAAGTGGCCTACTGTTTCTGTTTACGCCCTTGGGATTCATTTTTCAAATGACTTTAATCTCGTGCATAAACTAAACTTTCATGGCAAATTGGAAAAACTTGAAAAAATCCTTAACAGCTGGAGAAGAAGAAAGCTAACTCTCTGTGGAAAGATTAACATTATTAAAACTCTTGGTTTATCAAAGCTTATTTTCAGCGCTTCAGTTCTGCCCATTCCTGAAAACTTCGCTCAAGAAGTAAACAAATTAACATTTAAGTTCCTGTTGGACGCCAAGCCCGCTAAAATTAAGAAATCCACCATCACTGGACTGAAAGAGAAAGGTGGACTAAAAATGATCGATTTCGATCATATGAACAAAGCTCTGAAGTGTGCTTGGATCAACAGGTTTACTAATGGTAATAAGGGAGCGTGGAAAATAATACCAGATAATACAACTGCGCATCTAGGGGGCTTCTCTTTCCTTCTTCATTGCAACTACAAAGTCAAGGATCTCGATGTGAAAAATGTACCGCTTTTTTACGAAAGAGTGCTTAAATATTGGGAGGAGGTTACATGCTTGGCGGGCAAGGCTGATCTTAATCCAAACGAAACATTCATCTGGAACAACAGACACATTAAAATCAACAATAAAACTCTATTTTTTTCCAGCGTGGTACCACAAAGGAATCTACAAAATTAAAGATCTAATAAGTGATAACGGTAAATTTCTCCCTTTTGACGTTTTTTGTCGTACGTTTGATGTTAAAGCTTGTTTTATAACATACTACGGTCTATGTAATTCAATCCGTCAAAATTGGAATGCTATCTCCAAAGAATCCCATGGCGTTTTAGAGTTAATTTCAAATTGGCGTACTAACAACTCGAACTTAACCACTGCAGATCTGCTGAGTGTTATCGCAGATAATAAATTTGTGCCTCCTTCAGCAGAGCAAACAATTCTTAATTCAGGTGTATCTAAAGATAACTTATCAAAAGTATATCTTCTACCATGGAGTATAACAAAGGAAATTAAATTGTGCGTGTTTCAGTTTAAAATTATTCATAACGCAGTGTTCACAAAGGGCAAGCTTTTCAAAGCAAATATTTTACAGGATGACAAATGTTTTCACTGCAAAGACAAAGCAGGAACACTTTTGCATTTGCTTGTCCACTGTCCGCATACAGTGGCTTTTTGGGATCATTTTCGGGAATGGTGGCGCAAAAATACCCATATTGTACTGAACCTAACACCTACTATGGTGTTATATGGTGTGATAGATAACTCAAGGTTCTGCACGCTGCTCAATTTGGCCCTGTTAGTTGCCAAGTTCTACATATACCGATGCAGTCTAGACGATACGCCTCTATACTTCCCTGTGTTTGAAACAGAATTACGTGAAAAAGCAAGGATTGAGAAAGATATTGCTACGAGAAATAATAATCTAAGGCATTTCAAGATTAAATGGGAACCTCTGATCCGCAGCAAATTTATTGGAGATGTCGATATTTGAGAGACCTTTTGACCCGCTTTGCAATTTATATAGTTATTTATTTGGATGTTTTTATTTGTCTATTTCTTTTTTTATTTAATGTAATTGCTTTATACGTCTGTTGATTTTTTATCTACTGGTTCTATTTGTAAAGATGTGTATAGTACTCTTGTAATTGCTTATCTATTGTATTGTAATTTTTTTGTGTGTTCTTTAATAAATAACATTAAAAAAAATTCATCCAGGCGAGCCTTTTTGGTGTAGACTTCTTCTTCTATTTTCTTGTTTTCTTCATTTAATTGTCCCTTCCTTTTCAAAGCTATATGTGAAGTTGAATGTTTCCAAAACTCATGAAAAGCTCTCTTCGAATCACAACGTCCTGGGTGAGCATTAGGTTTACTGCACTTTTTGCTTTTTCCACATGAGCGACTTCGGCTAAAACAAGAAAGAAATTAGTTTTGCTTAATGAGTCCTTCTGAAAATCCAAGATGGCCGCCAAGTAAAGACACGTATTCGGTTAAAGCCTTGCTCAAAATCACTTTCCATACCTCTCATCTCCCTCATCGCCAGAGAGATTGCTGTGCATACGACATTGCGCCAATAAAAGGTCCTTTCACTGCTGTACTGGATGAAAAGCAGCAATCTGTGAAGAATCCAATATGCCGGCCGACAAGAAACTTCGAGTACCTGATAAACTCGGAGTTTAAAAGGAACAAATTTAGAGCTTTCTGCTTTCAAAGTCAGAAAAATTGAAGGCAACAGACATCGATAAAGCTTTTTTTACTTCACATTAGGGAGGCTACAATAAGGAAATAATGAGATTTTAGCAATTCCCTTCACGGCCCACAATAAAATAACATGTCGGGGCGGTTTTCCGCTCTCACAAACAATTCTATGGGGGGACCCGAAATAAAAAAGAAGTGCCAGTATGGGAAGACTGTCCCTTCCCCCTCAGAAGAGGTGGTTTTCCCATTTTTTAGTGACGTTTAAACTAGGCATTTGTCTTAGGATGAGTCTCAAAAAGATGCCATTTTCCGCGCCCAGCAGAAGCATCTGCAATCGGAACTATTAAGGATCCGTAACTGGATGGTTGGGCTATTATATGATATTCAAATATATTCATATTAGATGTCGTAATCACTAGAGAACGAATTTTGAAAACAGCATCCCTCTCAGCACAAACAAGCGACACCATCGGTGGGCCGCGTGATCACGTGACCAAAAAGACGCTATGGGAGAAAAATGCCTAGCAAGAGCCACCATGTATCACGTGCATAAACGAGCCAAATTCAACGATCTAATATGCCATGAACGGCATTAAAAAGTCAATTCACAGACCGTGAAAGGTCAAATTTTTAAATGTGGGAATAACACGCAGGCGTAGAGCCAAAGGAGTCCATCATACACATACCAGATATGACCTTTTATACTACTCTTTAAAATGTGATGCCTTAATCTTAACAGCTTAATTCAGTCACTATTTAAAAACAAATCCTCCAAACTTAACCAGCAAATTTGCTCGAGGCACTGAGATGCGTAAGCACGGCTTACTTAGACGTGAAGTAGGGGTCTAGCAGGCCTTCCAATCCCCTTTTATAACTGTGACAATACATTTGAGCGGACACACAACAACCACGCGGGAGGTTTTGCTCGTTAAAATGTCTTTGACACAAACTAGTAGCTAATATATGAGGCTTTTCCAAAACCAGCTGGAAGTAATACTAGCAGATCTTCTCCAGATACCAGAATAGAAATAGCTTTTGTTTGCTCTGAACGTAAAATTCACGCGACATTCGATAGCGGAAGGAATCTATCCGTTGACAGTTCACTGGCGGGCATCAATCTACTAGCGCCATACCGCAAGTCCGCAAGTTCGTGATGTTCAAGCAAGTGCGCCCGTTCGGATTATTCTGCCGTTTAAAGATCAAAGATCAGCTGACACTATTCCGATCTTGGAAAGAAAATAAACAGCGATCTGCGCCCAGTGTTTACAAGTAAGAATATTGCCGATGAGATCAAAGTAGCAGAAGCCAAACCACCGTTAATAAACCAACAATGCGTTGTGTACGAGTTTAGATGTGATCTGTGTGATGCAGATTATGTTGGATATACACGCCGACACCTTTTTCAGCGCATTGAGGAACAAAAGCACTCTGCTATTGAAAAACACTTGCGCGACGCTTACAATCAGATGAATAAAGACCTTCAGAAACAATTCACCATTCTTAAGAAATGCCGCGGAAAGCTAGAATGCTTAATTTACGAAATGCTGTTTATCAAAGAAAAGAAAACTAAACTGAACACTCAATCTGACTCAATCAAAGCAAAACTATTTAAATAATTAACACCCTCTACATTCCACATTGTATTTTTAACCACATACAACAAGACTTCAACACGCATTTTCTTATATAAGGAACTCACAAGAATCTGACTTTTAGTTACACGAATTTGAAAATGATAAGTGAGTCATCGAAACGTCATTCGAAACTACTATCGCTAATTTTGATTCTTAGTTGTTTATCCAAAACCTCCGTTATTGGTACTTTTTATCTGCAGTTTAAATATAAAAACTTTCAAATTTCTGCTCCGGCAAGGAATACAAAACATTTTCAAGATCCCTAGAAAAACAAAAGAAGTTATGTAGTTGAACTCTAACAATGAATTTAGACTGTTCAACACCTCCTGCAACTTGAACGCGGTCGTGGCAGAAGAATATAATTTGAAAAGTTGCAACGAAAATCGTGCTAGTTAGTAGTAATATCGGCTCAACTACCCCACTTTTCCAATTTGTTCATTTTTCCATTTGTTCATTTTTTCCCATGTGTTCACTTTCCCATTTGTTTACTTTCCCAAAATGACGTCATAGCAAACGTGACGTCACAACTCTTTCCCAGGGCCCTCTTTTAGCCCTAGCACCAAAACGAGGCTGGCTTGTGGGAGACTCAAAAAATGACCAAAGCAACCCAAAGTTAAATTGAAAACAGATTTTAATGAAACAAACGAGACTTGGTTTTTTACAAGCAGGAGCGTGTGCCTGGACCCAAGTGGTCTAAGACGTCCCCTTTGACAAAGAGTCCAAAGTTCAAAAAAATTCAAAAGTGTCACCTGACTGGGCTTAGCCTGGACCTGAGTTTTAGACGGCTTCCTGGTATCTGTAGGGGTAGGTTTGGAAGGTACTGGGATCGATGACTCTCTTGTCGTACACCATTTGGTAACGCTTGTAGTCGGGAAGGGTGTAGAGGTCGTAGGTTTTGACGTCACGCACGATCTGGTGAGTTTTGACGACTTGGGTTTGGCAGGGTTCCTTTTGAGGATGCTGGATTTCGTCGAGCACGTTCTGGCGCATGTCGTCATAATTCAACTGCGTTTTGCCCTCGCTGTTGAGTCGGAAGCCACGGACTTTACACTCGACTTTGCCGTTCCTGGTTTTGTACCCGTAATTCTTGGAACCCCCCGACACGAATTCCACGATGTAATCGTCGGCATCCAATTCACTGGTAAACTCTCCGAGGTAATCTCCCAAGGAAGGGTTGGGTTGTCCCGGTTCCTCCAGGTAAATGACCGAGTCCGTGTCAAAGTACAGCACGCGCTCACCCAAGAGATGGATGGCTTCATTGAGACGATCACGTTTTTTTTGGTGAAAGAAACCACGAAGACGTTGAGGTTGGGAGACACGAGGATGTCTTCTTGTTGATGCTGATAGTGGACTTCAACGAGGTGGCCGTTTTTGACGGACACGTGACGGACATCTAGGGTGCCTGTGTTCAGGAAACGATGAGAGGCTATGGGGTTGCCGAATTCTTTGACTTGGGTTTTGTTGAGACGTTGTCCGAACTTGCCCCACATGGAATTCAACATCATTTTGGCCAGAGCGCGCAGACGCGGATTGTGTTCGATCTTGTCGTATTCCAGTTGAATGCCCTCGTGCTCATAGTACTCGCAGATGTCCTGTTGGCGTTTGGTTTCGTTGTCGCCCACTCATTTGGGCCAACCGCTGGCTTCTTGTTTGATTTTCAGCCAGGTGTTGACGTAGTTCTGGAAGAGACCTTGACAGGTCAAGGGAAAATGCCACACCTCGTAGGTGTACTGGATGTCGTAGCCCAACTCGATGGCTTTTTGCAGTTCGGGGATGCACCACGTACCGGTCAGGGCGCATTCGTGATCGGAGTGTGCGCACTGGTGAGATCTCTGCAAGGGAGGTTTGGCCATTTCGTCTTGCACGCAGGCGACACAGAGAGGAAAGGTGAGTTTACCAGCGTGACGGTAAGGCAGCACGGGATGGTATAGTTCACGTGGCGGTAGTACTTGGCATTGCACGACACCAAAGTAGTCATCAAAGTTGGTTTGACCCGGTTGCGAGATGATCTGGGGATGACCTTTGGGGTAGAGCACGTTTTGTTGACCCATGGGTACCAGGAGGTGTAATCGATGTAGTGGATCTTTTGGCAAGGTGTGACGTGATGGTAAAGCTTGATGGCATTGGTGCGTCCTCCACAAAAGGCGTCACAGGGGTTGAGAGGTTCCACGAGTTGCAGGGAACCCACGCACGCTTGGATGTCGGGACGGCTTTGTTTGAGGCGGGTCCACTCGCATTCCCACAATTCCTTGAGATGATACCTGCCGAGGAGGCTTTCTTTTTTTTGCCGGATTTTCCCGCAGACATCCTCCATGGTGCGATCACAGTGACGTAGATGGGCTTCGTCCCGCACGGGATAACATTTGGAGCAGCCATGCCAGAAGCACCCGTAGAATTCGTAGATGGTGTTAGTGTCTTGACCCACGGTGAAATTGGTACCGCGCGGGAGTTACTCACCGCCATTACCCACAAATTGAATGTAATGGCATTGGGAGGGATGAGGATGGTCTGGGTAGGCGCGTGCCATCATGTCGTGAGCTTCCAGGTCTTCGTGGGTGGGTTGATCCAGGGCTTGGTGTTGGTGTCTTCACGCACGGTGAAATTGTTACCGCGCGGGAGGTACTCACCGCCATTATCCACATGTTGAATGTAATGGCGTTGGGAGGGATGAGGATGGTCTGGGTAGGCGCGTGCCATCATGTCGTTGGCTTCCAGGTCTTCGTGGGTGAGTTGATCCAGGGCTTGCTGACGCAGTTCGTGATCACACCAGTTTAACCATTCGAGGGCCACTTGCGATTGGTTGACACGATTGCGCCAAACACGCATGGGTTCGCTGGCAATGCTCTGGGAATCATGCGGTTCATGCGAAGATCGCGGTTACACGCCGAGGCGATGGTGATATATTCAAACGGGTTGAACCCCGCTTTGGCTTCAAACAAACGTTTGAAAGTCAGACACCCTTCTTTTAATAGGCGAACATCCGATTCGCAGTAGAGCACCAATTCATTTTGGAAATCGAAGACCACGTCATTGTCTCGTTGCTCTTGGTGCCACTTTTCGAATTCTTGACGTCCTTTGAGGAACATGGCTTCGGGCATGTAGTAGTCTTGGGCAGGAATGGATCCCACGTACTCTTGGTTTTCGGGCATGTTGAACTTGTGGAGAAAGTAGCCCTTTCTGAGTTCGGTGAGCCCAAACGTTTTCGGAAACGCCGAGAGGGGCATCTGGAAGAAGCTGAGGGAAATGAAACGAATGAAACGAATGAAACGAATGCTGTCACGTTTGACTTCGAGGAGTTTGCATCCGTTGCGTAGCTGTTTTACGATTTGGTTGTCAGAGTGGTATTGGTGGATGACAAAGTACCTGTCATACCCCTGGAAATCATGGGCGATGACGTTGACTTGACGCTTGTCTTCGAGGGTCAAGGTATCCAGCCATTCGAGAAAATCTCGCAAACAATGTTCTCCTCGCAAGCGAATGGGTCGAGGGTCGTCTTCGGTTTTGGCCACGACCAGATTGGCCACGTGATGTTCTTGGGGTTGCTTGGCCTCGATGTCAAAAAACACGTGGATAAGTGGAATTTCATCATCGTCGTCAACTTCTTCTTCTTCTTCCTCCTCCTCATTTGCTTGCAAGGTTTGAAGGGCGGCGGCAGCACCCCGTTTGGCGGGAGGACCTCCTTGACGTCGACGTTTGCGTTTGCGTTCCTTTTTCTGCTTTCAGATTTCTTGAGGGGTGAGGGCTCTTTGTATGAAAAAAACGGTGGGTTTGGGCGTCGACGTACTCATGGCAGGAAGGGCAGTCTATGTATCCACACTGGCGACGATTGATGTTTTTGAGACCCACCTCCAGTTTGAAACAGTCTGGACATTTGCGTCAATGAAAACAGAGGCTGAATTGTGTGGTGTCGATGGCTTTTCCCGCCTGGTCTTTGGCACGATGGGCTTCAAAACAAGTGTCACCGAAAAAGTTCCCACCACAGTCAGGACAACCTTGGGAGGCTTTGAGACCGCATGGGTAGGCATGGAGAAAATAGGGACACCCTTTTTGGAGACATGCACGGCACTGAACTTTTTTGGTTTGACAACAGTGACGTCCTTGGTCGTTGTAGGGTTTCAAGCAGTGGGCACACACGTAACTGGAACCGAAAAACCCAGGGAGACTGGTGATGACATCAGAGTGGCCTATCGCGTGGAGCAGAATGAGTTGTTTGAAGAGGGGCCGCCCATAACTTTCGACGTGGTAGGCGCGGTCTGCGTTGACCAGAAGGATCTGGTAATCGTAGAGGGATGGCGCGGCACTGAATTTGGTCAACTCTTCGTACCCAGAAGGACCAAATGGTACGTGGTCTTCGTGGTGTAGCAGCTGCGCTTGTTGTTTTTGTAGCTTTCTTCCCTCCTTAAACGATCTGCATTTGGGATGGTGGTCTACAGTGGCTTTGGCGGTGACCAAGGTACGTGCACAGCACAGGTCATCCTCATTTTGGATGCGGATGACAGATTGTTTTTTAACTTTTAAGATTTTGAGATTTTGATGACCCGGTTTGGTACAGCGTTTTCGTCCGGTTCCCCGAGGAGCATGCTGCACTTGCGTGATAGACAATTGAAAGGAATCGTCCATTTCAAATTGTTCGTTGCTGTTGAGGGCTTGAGCCAAACGATTGAGAAGGGCATCCAAGCGGACTCCTCCTCCTCGTCATTCACCGGCGCGTAATCCTTACCATTGGAAGTTGCTGGTGAGACGATTGGAACTGATAGTGAAGTAGAGACGGTCTTAACTGTACATGTTAGGGGTCGTGGTCAACACGCAGTCCACGGTACGTTGCAACCTGTCTTGGAGGACTTGAGCCACGTGAGGACTGTCCACAAAGTTACCCGTTTGACGTAATCGGGTGGTAAAATGACGTTCGCAGACTCCCATGGTAGCACTGCGTCGATCCACAAAAGGATTGAGATCAAATTCAAAGGTTCCCACCGTTGACGTTCAAAACGATCCATGACTTCATTGCATAATTCATCTTCTTCACTATCCTCCATGATTTCAGGGCATAACAAATCTTCTTCTTCCCTTGACATGTCAAGACCTGACAAATCCAAGACAAAAACCTTGAGTGAGAATATCATTTGACTCCGAAGAAAAGCGAGCGCTATCTGTTATACTGACATAGAAAAAAGAAGCATGCACTAGCTTTAAATTTGTCAATTCTCCAGACCAGATGTCGTGCCGGCCACATGGGATAGTGGCTTTTTTTTTTCAATCGGAAAAGTCAATCGGAAAAGTTGATGGTTCAAATCTCCACGCTCGCGCTTGAGTGCAAGAAATTTTTTTTTTCTTTCTTCTTTTTTTTTCAAGGTTCGTTAAGCAGGGAAAACAAAAAAAAGTTTTTGGGGGTCGTGTCATGTCATAACCGTTTTTTAGTTTATACACGTGGGATTGAGTGTTTAGTCAAAGAAAAAAGAGAGTTGGGTTTTTTAATGCCCTCAAAATTTTTTTTTTCACCTTGTAACACGGATTTATAGTTTAGCTTTTTTTATATCCTTGTATTTGTTTTGTTTGTGGGTTTTTTTCTTCCCGGAAAAAATCTCAACATGGTGTCGAGCGCTTTTCTTCTTTTCGGAAAAATCCAACATGGCGTCGCGAGGACAAAAAATTACCTAGTAGGGGAGGTATCGCGCGGCACTGATATTGAAGACGACAACCATTCGTCAGTTCTCGCAACGATTATGAATCCTTCAGTTGATGGCCGTTTGAAGAGGGAAGAAAAATTTGAGAAGGTTTTGAACGAAGCAGCAGCCTTAACAGCCCTAGTGAGAGAAAGAAGTTTGGAGAAATTTGCTGCACAATTGCAAAGAGAAGAGCTGGTGGAACGTCGAGTTGTCTTTTTTATAGAGAAAAAACAAACGAATCATTAATTAAATCCTGGAGCACGTGGGACCTAGCCCGGTTAGCTCCAGAACAGGCTAACTACTTAGATTGGTTTTTGAAAGGGGTGGGATTTTTTTAGTGAAGAACCGAGGATGAAAAAAAAAGCTTACCGATATCCGTAGGTGTTGCTTGAAATCCTTGCTTGCTTGCTTGTTTGCTTGTTTGCTTGCTTGCTTGCTTGCCCGGAGTGAAGCATGAAATATGTAGGTTAAGTTGCTTGGTTATATAGAGAAAAACGGTCACGTGCCATTGGGTTGAAAACCAATGAAAAATGAGTCACGTGAACGCTTAATAAAAAGAAGGAGGGAAGGGGGTGACGGTAAAGTCACGTGAACGCTCAATAAAAAGAAGGGGAAGGGGGTGACGGTAAAGTCACGTGAACGCTCAATAAAAAGAAGGGGGAAGGGGATGACGGTAGTGTCACGTGAACTCTCAATAAAAAGAAGGAGGGGGAAGGGGCTATTTTTGGGTATAAAAGACGAAGACCATTCTTCAGTTCTCGCAACGATTATGAACCCTTCAGTTGACGACTGTTTGAAGAGGGAAGAGAAAATTGAGAAGATTTTGAACGGAGCAGCAGCCTTAATAGCCCTAGTGAGAAAAAGAAGTTTGGAGAAATTTGCTGCACAATTTTAATCAGCGATTACTTTAACTCACCCTCTTCTTACCAATCCCTCAATGTGGAAGAAGACTTGTCGTTTCCGGACATGAACATTGAAATAATGGATCAACACATGTGGGATACCGTGGCGAGCGATTGGCTCGATGAGTTTATCGAAGAGTTGAATGAACTATCTGCACGGGAGAGCAATGTTGACTTTGATTTTGATTTTGTCGACTTTGTTAAGGACATGAACCCACAGGACTGGGAGAATGCTTGGAACGATGTTCTTGATAATTTTGATGCGAATCTTTTTAGTATCCGCACCGGAGAACAATGATGACTGTGATTTTGATTTTGTTGACTCTGTTAAGGACAGGAACCCTAAGGACTGGGAGAATGTTTGGAACGATGTTCTTGATAATTTTGATGCCAGTCTTTTAGCATGAAAAAAAAGTAATCATTTTTTCTCTTTTAAAAGTACATGCGTATTTTTCAAGCAAGAAAACCAAATGTATTGTTTATGTGAATATTTTTTTTTGCTGGAAAAGCTTTTTGTAGACTTTCCTGTCTGTTTTTAGTGGTTGGCTCAAAAATACCCCTTTGTACACTACAGAGAAAATGTTTGATACGTATTTTTTCACGCAAGAAAACCAAATGTACTGTTTATGTGTATCTGTTATACTTACGTAGAAAAAAGGATGGACTAGCTTTAAATTTGTCTTGTCACCAGACCACATGTCGCAGTAGCCTAGTGGCATAGCGCGCGCTATTTTTTTTCAATCGGAAGGTCGATGGTTCAAATCTCCACGCTCGCGCTTGAGTTCCAAAAAAAAATTTTGTTTTTTGTTTTTTCGTTGTACAAAAATTTTTTTTCGTCGAGCGGGAAAACAAAAAGTGTTTTTGGGGGGTCGTCTCATGTCCTAACCATTTTTTAGTTTACACACGTGAAATCGAGTGTTAAGTCAATGAAAAAAGAGAGTTGGGTTTTTTAATGAAGCATACCCCTTTGTAGACTACAGAGAGAATGTATTGTTTATATGAATAAAATTTTTGGCTGGAAAAGCTTTTTCTTTTTAGTGATTGACTCAAAAATACCCCCTTGTAGACTACAGAACCGCTTTTTTAAATCATTGCGTAAAGTATGCGCATGCGTGTCCTTCTGTAAAGAATTAAGTCTCGGTGTTTTTTTTTCGTAGCACAAAAGCAAAAACGGTGCGCCCCTAAAAACGGTACCTATGTTCTCGTTTAGTATTAAACACGAAAACTACAGTCTTAAAAAAAAGAGTGTAGTGAAAGAAGGTGTCTAAAAACATCTTCTTAGGGGTCCGTAAAAAAGAGACCCACTTTTTTATCAACTAATATAAAAAAAGTGTGACAACCCTCAACAGAACTGAAGTGTTTGCAAAAAAATGTATTTTAATTTTTCAACAACAACAGTAGTAGTAGTCATAGCAACTTGTGTACAAAATTGGTTGTGTACTTGTTTACAATAAAAACCAAGTTTTTTGTTAACTTTACAATTGCAAACATTTCTTGGCTGGCATGATTTTTTTCACCACACGTCCCGTCATGGCTTTCTTGCCGGGTAAACGATCGATGGTTTTGATCATCTTGGTATCGGCTTTCCACTTGTCTTGTAGATTCTGGGCGTGACTGTAATCAATGTCGTGTTGTTTGGCAATCTTGTGTAATCGATTGATCCCAGGATCCCCACGCTTGAGTCGTTTGGCAAGTTTAGTACGGGTCCCATGTACTGATAGCCAGGCCAATGAAATTCAATACCGGTTTTAGCCAACCATTTTTGAATGTCCACACCCCATCCTCGTCGGGTTCTCTTCTTTTTTGTTCCCCTCCTCCTGGGGGTGGATTTTTTCTTGGAACGGGTCTTCATTTTTTTTTCAGTCACTGTCGTAATCCAATTGACGTCTTAAATTTTTACCTCGTGCCCAATCTTCCCACCCGGGCAGGGCTTTTAACTGTTCCACTTCTCGAGCAGGACCTTTGCCTTTGCCTTTAACTGGACCAGGACGTTTACCTTTGCCTTTGCCTTTAGCCCAAGGACTCTCCGAGTACCGTTTTTCAAGGGTCTTGCGACGTTCTCGAATGGCTTCTAAACGAGAAGCAAGATCACTATCTCCTCGACTGGTAGAGGCAGTCCCTTTCTTGACGGGAATTTTACTGGTCGATGCCGCTTTGCCTTTCTTGACGGGTCCTGAAGGAGTGATTTGAGGTTTGGGGGTGGACGGACTGGCCTTTATCATGCGTTTCAACCATTGTTCCACGGGACCTGTGACCAAATCCCCTTCTTCCTCTTCTTCTTCTCCCGGAGGTCCACCAGGTGCACCAACACCTGCACCCCCGGGAAATTGACGTATGCGTTTGGTTACCTTGGTCAATTCTTGACTCAGAGGTTTGGTTTTGGCATTGACGATGGCTGCTGGAAGTTGGGGGTCGGCTAACAAGACAAGTTTTTTAGCCGCTAACGTAGCCGCTTTGTTGAGCAGAGCATTTTCCGTTAACTCCCCTTTGTAATATTGAATGAGTTGATCCAAATCCTTTTGAGGAATTATTTACACCTCTTCCATGGGGTGTTGCTACACTCGGCACAGAGTTCTCCGTCCTCTGGGCTACGACACCTCTCACAACGTGTACTGGATAAGATATGCATATACTCCCGATACAACAACTGATATTTATGCTTCCAGTAATAACAACTCTCTTTCCACTCCTCTCGTTCCCGATTGGCGTCTTGCAAAAGACTCACCCACGTGACAAGGTTAAGCGTTGTTTCGGTCGTCGAGCACATTGACATAACACATTGTGGAGTCCTTGCCACAAGCCTGTACCTTTTTGCGAGACCAGCCACTGACGACGTTTTTTCATCGAATGTTGGCGACGACCCAGGTCGCGTAGCACCTTTTTATAGGGACGAGGCTGTGCCATGATGGGGGGTGTGACGGGAATGTCGTTTTTTAACAGGTTCAACGCCATTTCACTGACGACATTGACTTGATCTGCATTGGCATGTTGTAAAAGTTCTTGACGTTTAAAACGATTGGCTTCTTTTAAATCAGACCTAAAAACGGTAATTGACGTCGAAGACGTTTCATACCACCCAAGGTCTTCGTCTGTTTTTTTCACCGACGACCACGACGACGACGATGACGTTGCTTGGCTTTGTTGATAAAGCTTTTTATACGTTTGTCCGTTTCCAGAGCCACTGCTTTGCCCAACCCCACTACAGCGGGGGTCAATACGTTCAAAAAACCTCCTTTTTGACGAGAACGTCGTTGTCGTCGTTTTCTTCGTGCTCTCCTGGGTGATCTCATCGGTTCAACAAATACTGAAGTGCTTTGTTTTGCTTGATTAGGTCACGAGTCTCTTTATAGCCTTGACGGGTATTTCGTTTGAAATCTTGCCACCATCCACTTCCTTTTTGTTTTTTCTTTTTATTGACCAAAGCCAAGAGGGGAAAAATGCTTCCTCCCACATTCACGTGACCACGACGTTTTGTTCTTGTTCTTCCTCTTTTTCGTTTTCTGCTAGGGGGCCTGGTCCTGAATTCATGAGGGTGGGGCTGTGAGGGTTGAGCTTCTTATCCTTTTCCACCCAATAACTTTTAGACGTCAAAGGACGATGGCATCCATCCACGTAGCATTGAGCATTGATATCCACGGGTTGGTAGAAAAACTGTCGGTAGTATTTATGCACGCAGCGTTTGGGTAATGGTGGTGTAAAATCAATGATGGTGTCATCCAACGTTTGCATCTTGATCAAAAACCCTCCCAGTCCCTCAAAGGGAATGCTACGCACGTAGGTTCTCAATTCAATCAAGGCTTTTGCGTAAGTGGTGAAAGCAAAATGACTCATGTCCACTTTGAAACTGTATTTTTTAAAATCGTTCCATCCTTTGACCACGGTCCCCACCGCTGTCAAACACGCTACCAACGTACTGTTTTCCAAAATGGGACCCGCAATCATACCGGCTTCCATCACTAGTAAAGCCATGCCATTGAACAAGGTGTTGTAAGACTTGAAATGATTCAGCATTTTCCGATAACACCACCACTGTTTGTGGTAAAAGGCATACAAGGAATCCATGCGTTGCAAAAGTTCCGGTTTGAATTTTAAACAATTGAGTTTGGACAACGGTCCATTCAGCAAGGATACCAGGGTTTTTTATTTTTGGGAAGTCATGGTGGTGCCTACCCCTACAGGTGAAACGGTTGCGTAAGCTTGCGGAGGACGTCGGAATGCATCATCATCTGCCATGCTCGATCTTCTAATGTCTGTCATTGAGCAATAATTTTGTACCCTCTACTGAAGCTCTCCAATATTTCTTCTACACGCCCTGTCGAGTATTCTTTAGGTTTTTTGCTTTTTATGTAGTAGTCTTCATTTCAAGGACACGCAAAAAAAGCCAGCGTACGAAAAGCCAGCGGCCACATTGTTGACTTAAGATGAAACTTCTCCTGTGACAACAAGCTATCCGAGGTTTGCTTCTTGTCAGTGTCCAACGTATGGGATATTGCTCCTTACCCCGTTATAACACCAATGTTATCTCAACGGAGGTCCGTGAAAGTACGTCTTTTTACTGCTTGCGACAACGTACGGCCATGAATGGCGTCATGACCGCAAAAATTGAGTTGCATGGCTTGAAATATGTTCTGCTTCTAGAAGTATGGGGGTCCGCTCTGGAGGGGCCTCCTTAGACCCGCGAAGCAGCTCCGCTATAATTTACTCAATTCAATCACACAGATGGTTAAAGAAAAAGACAATAAATAAATATCTGCGTAGTATGGTTAGTTTGTACAGAACATTAAGTTCCTTATAAAAAAGATATCAATGTCTAAAAAAGATATCCATTTAAAAGATATCAATGTCTAAAATATATTAACCTTGAATTAAAATTACGTTTATAAAACCTATGATAAACATTATTCACCAAAAGAAAAAATATTCAAAGATCTATAAAAATTGATCCTTATTCAAGTTAAACTTAGCTATATGAATTTATGTCCAAAAAAGACATATACTGTTTGGCACAAAATAACTATGTCCATGGGTTCCATTTGCTTCGATGGTACAGTGGTTAGATGCACAAACAATCCGATTATGTTTTGTGTCTTTTTCAGGTGGCGCGCGTTCAAGCCTCATATTTTCACTATTCTATTTCTCCAATGTTTTCATTTCTTTTTTTTGGTTGTTGTTTCTTTTTGATTTTCGTACCTCCATTCCGTCACCTCCTTTCTTTGTAATGGGTTTATATTTTCATTAATTCTCGTAACAACAAACACAAATATCAGTCTCTCGAACAATTAAAGTATCTGGTAGCCTGACTAAGGAATTATACTATCAGTCTACGTCAACTATATTTTTGAGCTTGGTTAGTGTAGACTAGCTAGACAACTAATGCCAAGAGAACAATCAATTATGTTTGACTATTCAGAGATCAGTTCCTCCATACTTTCCTTAGCTCTACATGGCTTGTTCCTCCATTGCCCAGACCAAACACCATCTGTCAGCCACGCGTCGAGCTTGGTAACGTTATCAGCAGAACAAAATACGACACAATTATTCCTAGAAGCTGAAATAAAGCAAAACATAATTATGACGAGTAATATCAAAACGTTTATTCTAAAGATGTGCTGATGGTTGTCGGTAAAAAAAATTCTCCACTTGGTTCCTTGAAACGTGTTCTATTCCAAAATGGCGCCCACCGCCCCTAAAACCGTGAGTGAGGCGTTCTCTTTCCGCGTTCTTCCTCGATTTCTGTCGCCCTTACGTGTGTTCCATAAATTCGCCAGGAGGCAAAAAGGAGCGGGAGCTCAGAATACAAAAAACACGACTAGTGGTTTTTATATTCTGAGTCATCGCTACGGGGAGCTGAGTCATCGCTACGTGCCCTGCTTGGAATAAGCAATTTGGAAATTGCCAGTTGACATCTGGCATTTGAAAGTTAAGGTGGCTCGTGTTTTGGAGAATTTCCCAGGGGAATAGTAAGGAGTATGTAGCTATGGCAGCTTAAGGGATAGAGATGCAAACTTCGGCTGTTTAATAGAACTTTACATGAAAGTAACGTCCATGATAACTTTTTGTTATGACGTCATCGGCCACGTGACCAGAGCGCACGAAATATTTCAAATCACTTTAAAACTGCATGGAGCTCAATATATCCGTAATTTCTCCTAGTCATATTACAGAATAAGTTATAAGTTATTCAAAAACTACCGTTATTACTTTTTGTTTTGAAAAAAAAACGAAATAAAAATGACCCTTTAACTTTTGATAATCCCCTATTTTGCGAGGTTTTAATATAAATGTAAAAACAAATCAGCATATTTGGCTTCAGACTATGCTCTTTCCAACTACGTTAACAGTGTTTTTGAAAGCATTCGTTTTCATATAGCTTAGGGATGTGAATTTGTATGCACGCGGAGTTCTGGGCACCGATGTCACGGATTGTTGAGGGGACTGGTGCCCTTTAATGGCGCGGTCGCACCGCTACAAGGCAGAAAAATGGTTTGAAGATATGCTTTTCTAGTTTTCTGTGAATTGTTAATAGTTTCTTGGAAAGTGGACAACACGTCATTTTTCCCTGCATTGCTCAGAAATTTGGGTCAACTGTCAAGTCAAACAGGTTACAATGTCAGGTAAGTACTTACGTGTAATTTTTATAAGGCTGCTTTAAAATTTTCAGGACTTTTGTTGTGAAATACGCTTAGTTGAGCTCATTGTTTCTGTTCAGTGAACAGCTGTTTAGAGCTTTTCTGGTCGATCATTAGCTTGATGTTTTGTATTTATCGTTAGTCCAGTGCTTAAATAATTTAATCTCATTCCTGTTGTAAACAGCCGACAAATGTAGTTTTTGTTCACTCGACTGGGAATCATATGTTATTTGTTGGCCAAGTAAAAGGGCAACAAAGCATCTTTTTGCTTTCAGTGAGCTTTAATTACATTGTTGCTGTTAAAAAATTATTTGCAACGGTTCTTGCTTAAAGGAAGAAATTCAGGCTATTCCCTAAATGTTGATATTGGCAGATAAGCGTAAATTCTTTTGTGTAGCATCATTTAAGTGTTGTAATCCCACTCCATTGTTGTTTAGCTGGGCTTTTCTTGAGTGACTGCAAAATATTTAAAGATGTCTAACGTGTTACGAATATTTATTATATCACGTAGCGTTCAAAACTTTGGATTATAGTTTAAGCCTGTTTTGATGACAAACAACAAAAATAAATTTTGAATAAGGTATAGCTTTTCTTATAGGTTATCTGTTGATCACTCTTGGGAAAACACGTTTAAGATAATAGAGTTCAGTTGAATGTAATTTTATATACGTCCTCTCAACTTTCACAGATTATTCCATAATTTGCAGAGTTAAAAATTAACTTCAGTGATTGGTTGCTGTTCGGCTGGTATCCTTAAATTCTTAGTGGTCCAGGCCAAAATAAAGTGGCTTTTAATTTCCTCTAGTCTAAAACAAAAAATAAATAAATAAACCATATTTACTTTACTAAAACCCTCCCAACCTGGGTGAGAAGTAAGTCTTTTATCAAGGGATTTTGCCAATAATCGTGTGGGAAACAGTACAACAAAAAGCGTAAGTTCAACAAAAACAAAATGGCGCCTTGATATATTGCGGATTGATCTAAATACTCCAGAGTGGCTTTGAATATTGCACTCCAAGAACTAAACATTTACTACAATAATATTTATGAAGTTAGAGTTGAGGAAGGGAAAGGAAAAAAGGTACTCCAATAAAAGTACATTATATTTTTATTGTAACATTTTTTAATCGTAGTCGCCCGTCAGGCGAGCTAACCTCAACCTTTAGTGGGCCTGTTCAGTCTTAAGGACGTTCGCGCCAATTGTTTCTGCGCATCCTTACTGCGCACGCAATTCACTTCGTGATGTCATGCCACGTCACGCATTGAGCGCGCGCGCTGTTGAAGAAATGTGGAGATATATAGCGCTAGTGGGCACTTTAATATCTATGCACGGGTTTAACTCTCTTAAATGTTCGGTGACCCCATATTTTCTTTCGATAGATCACTTTCTTTGTCGATCATCTACGTTTTGTGAAAAATTAAAGAAAATCTGTATTGTAGAAGTTTAATTTTTTTCAACTTTTCTGCCCTCGCATCATCAAATTCTACTATTATTGAAGCTGCACGGTGTTCGTTAAAGTCGATCTTAGAGGTTGAATTTAACTAAAAGGATGACACCGGTTCAAATTATTTACTTAACAGACCCAATTAAGTAAAATTTGACTAAGAAAGTGGGTCTACAGCGAATCATTTTTAATATTTTTCAACTAACAAGCACTGAGGCCATGTCGAGTTACGAGGGCCGATTTGTCAAAATTGGGGTAGTTTTTGACGCGCTTTATTTCGAAAACGAAGTCGGTGACCCCCCAATTTTTTTGCATTTCTGACATAGGTAACTCATTATCTGACTGTAGCGAAAGTATGAAAAAAATCTGTATTGTAGAAGTTTTTCGCGCGAACGTCCTTAAATCGCCACTGGCAACCAGGAGACTGCCAATTTTTAACCCTGAATTTGTTGTTTTCACTGATCCTTTTTTAAAATCTGTTTTAGGCCTGTTATGTCCGCAGTGATCGGTGATGCAGCCTTTTCTTACAGTGAAGGTACGTGGAGTATATCAGTCATATAATTATCCCAGCTTACATACCTACATGTAACTGTTCAGTAAATTGAACTTGATCGACGCAGTGATCAGGTTAATTTGGGTTCGGTGTCGAACACCAAAAATATGAATACACCGGCATGGAACCGTACCAGAAAGAAAATCATACTGGTGTCATGTAAACACCCCCTTAGACTAAAATCGAGCAGCTCTCAAGGATATTTAACAACATCCTCAGACCCAGGAGCAATAACACCCTGCAGCTGATTTCATGGAAGCGATGCAAACTCAGACCAAAAGTCAGACTGGTATGGAGTGTTTACATGAGACCAGCCATCCCTAAAAGTTCAGTTTATCTATTATCCACCAGCTTGGAATGTTTCAGTGCCACCTATTAAATGTGCGTGCTCAAACAAAAATCTCAGACTGGTCTGAACTCAATTTATGTTTACTTAGTTCCGTGGTCTGATTTTAGACCGTTGTAAGTCATTCGAATTAGTTCTGCAACGGTAATGAATCAAACCAGCCCGAGATGATAATTATTTTATACCGGCTTCACATTTCATATCGCCTTTAAGTAAACGAAGCAAGCGTTAGTATGGAGTTGATCTGAAGTTGCACCGCCCTATATTGGTACCATTCTCATAGACTACGAGCAGGCTCTTTATTGTCTTTGGTGCGTGCACACCAACTGTTCGTACGTACGTCGCCTCAGATGAAATTGCAATCATATACAAAGTCTTAAGGTGTCTTTAAGAAGTAACATGCTTTTTCCAGTGAAATAACAGACAGCCTGTAGTTCTAACCCTTAAAACGTTCCTGGGGGGCTATAAGTAGAAAGGATATATACTTCCATGGATATTTTACTAACTCTATTAGAGCTTAAAAACAGATCTTTACAGGTAATGAGCAATACTTTTACGAACGGTATCTCAAATTTTTTAAGATTCCTTTGTCTTATGATTCCCAGAGGAGACTGAAGAGAAAGAAAACCAAACTAAATATAGAGGTTTGTCTGTAAAGCCTTGGAGTCATGTTAGGATTTTGAGATATCTAACGTGGGCTATTGGAAATTTGCTGGACTATGAACAAGATCTTTTACACCATGTGGCGATTCCATCCAGGTGACAAGTTGTGCTTGTTTTGTGGCATGACATACTCCTTGCGAGCTCCTCAGTTAGGTTAGCATATATGTAAATATTGCTTTGGTTTCATCAAAGTAACAAGTAACCTCCAAAAAGCCATGGGCTTACTATTGGCAATTGAGATAATTAAAATCTTCTTTGTTTTCCTTTTCAGGTTTTTATTCCATCAACCTGATGTCAGGAAAATATGGCAGTTTATTATAAGGCTTTGGTTGAGCAATGTGTACTCTGCGCTATATTCCCAGACAAACATTAGTAATTCAAATAAAAGATTTGACGAGCAGTTTTGAAATAAGGTTATGTATTTTATTTCATTTTCTGCTAAATATTTTGATGTTTTTGATTAGTTTGACTGTAAACACCTGCACCGTAAACTCATAAGGAATTGAACCACTCATTATGAGGTTCTGCATACACTTAATGTTCCCTCAGTACTACTAAGTGGTTGATGTTTGAAAATGGAATGAATCCTGGAGTACCTCTTAGAAGTGAAAGTAACTTGGCTGAGCGACACCCAGAAAACAATAGCTTGGTACCTTTTAGGGCCTTACTTCAAAATATCTGATGAACACACCCATGACGTATATTTGCTTATTGGTGGCATTAGAGACAGTGTAAAGGCTAATAATCAAACCAGAAACAAAATTGAAATCACAACATTTACTTCCATCATGGTCTGGGGCAGTGACACAGTGAGTCAAAATCTGTGCATCGAAAAAAGTCACTAGCGATAACTGGACCATTTGTTATTCTCATTGGCAACACTTTTAGTCACGGATTGGTTAATGGCCTGAATTTTGATTTTTGATTGGCTGATTGACTGATTTGTCAATCAGGTGGTTGAGTAGTTGATTGACTGACAAATTGGTATTGAAATAGACCAATGAATTGATTTACCTGAGGCAAGGTAAACAACAATTGTGCCTAATAGTTAAGTTTAAGACCTACAACAGGGGTTTATTTGAAATTCATAAAACAGGTTCTGATTTAATGAGAGGTGTATTACTAATAATAAACTAATAACAGAACTCCTTTGCGGCCGAAGGCCGCTGAGTGGAGCCCCATACTCATACAAAGAAGGCATGCTTTTAATTTTTATGGTCGCGGCAAGCGGAATGGCTGGCGGGCGCGTGTGCCGCACGTCCGCACGTCCGTCGCATTTCATGACATTCTTGCATGAGGCAATTTTCGCCCAGCTTCTTGCCAATGCCGTGCGAGAAATCGAGTAACTCTTTTGACGTGACAAATTGGACGTTAGTCTTGACTTTTCATGTCAATACGCTAAAGGACAGCGTCAAGCAGAACGGAAACGAAAACGAGAAAAACGAAGGAACAGTACAGCAGAGCGAGAAAGGCAACGAGAAATAAGAGGGAACGGTACTGAAGAACAACGCCAGAGGAAAACTGAGAGACGCCGACAGAGCACTGTAAACATGTCGGGTACAGTTTTCTTGATTTTTATCTATTTGTGATTGGAAATAATTTTGTGCAACCGAATAATTTACTTCTACGTTCTTGTATTTTATTTTACAGATGCTTTGACCCGATGCTTCGAGCCAGCGTGAAGATTTGATGCTGAGTTTCTCGGAATATTTCAATCATTTCACAGAATATTACGGTATGGTACATTCGCTTTTATTTAGATGGATCCCACTATCGCAACTCGCTCAACACCGTTATCTTGAACAAAGAGAAATTTGTCTTGGCTTTGGTCAGAAATATAATATTTCCAGTTATTTACTTTTACGACGATAACCCACATCGGTTATCTCAAATTCGTGGCACCGCTTTGAAGGATACCAGTGTGTTTTGTTTTCAGGCAGCAAACTGTAGCCAGGCAAAGGAGAAAAACAGCTTTTAAAAGCATGCAATGAAGTAAAAGACGAAAACAAGTACCAACGTGAATAGTCAAGATGTTAACCCATTGACTAACAAAAGAATAACAAAATAGCACATATTTGTTATATGCATCGTTGTTTTAAACTCTGAATTAAAAGAATTAATCCAGTCATTGTTTACAATATCCTCGGCAAAACCAGACCAAACTCCATTCAAGTAACGAATCGATGAAAAAGCACATCCTCATTTATGAATCCATTTCTGATTTCTGAATTGTTTGCCTGCATTTGGCTTCACTTAAGCTCAAGACTTATGTATGAATTAATTTTATTTAAACCTTTTAATATTGGTTTCCAGAAGGCGACTGCAATTTGCTATTTTTTTCCATCTCAGTACCTACATGTATGAAATAAAAGCACTGTATTGTGGAAAGTGCTTTTAACTATTTTTTTCACTCATAATGGAATGTTCATGTTTTAGAAAGTTCAAATAATTACTGCATGCATTTTTTGGTTTTCTCAAAAATCATCGTATGCCCGAGGCGGGTGAGAATCCGGATGTAAGCAAAGGATTTTTTTTATGCAATCGTCATATTTGTACTGATGTGTTTTTGCTTTCTAAAGGCAATCTGGCTTGTTTAACTGACAATTGTCTGCTGGGATTAGTTAGAACATGTTTGATTAATTGTGATTGGCTCTTTACTGGGTTAAGCAAAGGAGACTGGAGATGATTAAACATCTAGTAAACTTAAATGAGCTCCTGCCATTTTGTTGCTCATTCGATCGATTGATATTCAAGTGCTTTACCTTATCCGTATTCTACAGTAGCAATGAACCATGCAAAGCGCGGAAGACATAACCACTTTTTAGACAAATGGCTAAAAGAGTTTAGATAGCTGCAAATGAGGGGTTCAGGCAATGATTTATTAATTATTTGTAAGGATTCCACAAAAGCTGGAAAGAAGAACACTTTCACGGGTGGATGCAAAAAGTTCCAACAATAGGCGCTTTTATGTCTCATGAATCAGGCGGATCACAAAAGTATAGCAAAGTATTGCTTCGGCAATAACATTTCAAAGCTAAGAGTCACAATGCAGCAAAGTGAATGATGACTCCCTTAATAATTGACATTGAGTATATTAAGTACTATTCTGTTCACCCGTTCTTTCTGTTCATTAATGTCACATTGGTCAAATATTGTGTTGTCAATGCTTTAATAATGTATGATACATAACATATTAGTTATCTGGTGTTGTCAAAAGAAAATACAATAGAGTTAATATTATTTTAAGGGTGAAAGTAATTTGCCAGTTGCTCGTTCTCATGAATTTTGCACTCCGAAACTAAAAATTTACTTCAATCTATGAACTTAGAGTTGACGAAGGGAAAGAAAAGAAAGGTGCTCCAATGAAAGTATATTTATTTTTATTGTAACTACAGTGTAACTTTTATTCGCAGTCCTCTATCAGGCACTTAAGCCTCTACTTTTAGTGGCCCTGGTCAGTTTTAAATCGCCACTGGAGACTGGGCGACTCCCAATTTTTAGCCCTGAATTTGTTACTTTTTTTAACTGATCCTTTTTTTTCTGTTCTAGGCATGTATGCCAGCAGTGATCAGTTATGCAGCATTTTCTTACAGTGAAGGTACGTGGAAGATGTCAGTTATATAATTAGCCCAGCTTAGTACGTATCTAACTGTTTAGTAAATTGAACTGGCTTGAATGCAGTGATTGGGTTTATTTGGGTTCGGAAATTGAACACAATAATTATTAACCAAAAATATGCCTACAGCTGTGTTTGATTCCATTCAATTTCTGAACCCAGCCAAACATAATTAAGCACAATTAAACAGTTTTAAAATCATATAAATATATAGATTTAGCCAAGCCTAAAAGTGGAGCTCCAATTTTTATTTGGCAATGCTATTATTCACAAAGGAAAATAAAAATTGAACCAACAATAATATTGATCCACAACATTTACATGAGTTTTCCATCAGGACTTCCATTTGGGTGGGCAATGAGAGCCTTTACATGTGGAGTTAAGGGGAGAGACTCTTAATCACCATATTGTTGCTATGGCAAGTTCCTCAGAACCATCATATCTTGGAAACCCTATTACTTCCACAGATAAGCTGCTTGGCCACATTTGTTTTATGGGAAAGGTTTTCAAGATTTTCAAGTCACAACCATATTCAGCATGTCACTTGACCTGAACAGAAAAAAATGCTAAATCTCAAACAGCATACAGTTTTCGCTATTGTAAACATTGCAAACGTTTAAATATTATCAGGATGCAAAATGTGAAGCAACAGTTTCTAGAAATTCGCTTTATTATATTATTAATATAAAAGTTATGATGGCACAAGCACGTATCTTGGTACATTTTTGTGCTGTAGTTCTATTCTTTGTAAAAACAGTAATTGCGTGCTTCGAATTACAAAGAAGGGTGGGGTGATTTGCAAAAAAATCGGAACTTTACTAGTTTCGTTTTAGTTTTACTGATTTTCTTTTTAATGTGCAGTTGGGGACTGGTACTAGCTGTGCACGCGCAATGTTGACTTGTGGAATTCAGATGTTCTTCCTCATTATTTCACCAATATAGCGGCACGAAATGCTGAAAAACAGCGTATGATAAAATACCATCCACAAAAATCCCTTAGCAACAATGCGAGATCTGTAGTTAAGAATCTCCCTCCCTCAAGTTACAAGATCCTTTTTTCACGGTGATGTGAGATTTATTCTGGTTCCAGGCTATATGGTTTATTCACTTAATGCAGAATGAATCAAACAGTTATACCATGTTTACGTGATACCAGTATGAACTCACCCAGGTATGACTCGCACTGTTACGAGATTTTGTGCTGTAATCATGTAACAGATACAGGGAATCAAGAAGGAACTGGGATGAACTTGTGTCAGAATGAAAACCATTCTATGTACTGGTGTCATGTAAACGCCCCCTCAGACTAAAGTTGAGCAGCTCTCAACTATGTTTAACGACATCCTCAGATACCTAGGGGCAGTAAAATATGGCGTTCATTACTGCTCAAAACACTTTGAGGACATTTTGGAAGTTCAAACACCTTTTCGACGTCTGAGATGTCATATTACAGTGCCTGGTATTACGACGTAAAATTCACGACGTAATCCCTGTACGTTTGACGATACGACGTAAACTAAATTAACTTCTGTCGTACAACGAAAATTGACTCTCGTTTACATGTGGACTGAACGTCATTCAGACGTCTTCCTTCAGTTCGTTGTAAAGATGAAGCTGTACACGTTACGACATAAAAATTAAAGTCATCTAAATTACAGCGTAATGTTACAGAGCTTCGCGACATCATTAAGGCGCAATCTTAATTTTATTTCAAATAAGGTTTACGCAGTAAATTTTCTGACGTTAACTAAATTAATTGAAGTTGTCAATCAAATAAGGTTTACGTCGCAAAATTTACGACGTAAACTTAATACGTTATAGTCGTCAATCAAATAAAGTTTTACATCGTAAATACGACGTACACTTAATCTGTTAAGGCTGTCAATGAAATAAGGTTTCTTAATAGATTAACAATTACAATGTTTAATGAGTTAAAGTCAAAGTTAATTCATGAAAGTTACGATGTAACGTAAATAAGTTGTCTTGTTGCATTTTAAGTTTTGGTAGGTTACCTTTCACAATGTTTAATATCTAATCGTCAAAGTTTTAATAGGTTAACGTTTAGAATGTTTAAAAAGTTAACGCCAACGCGAAAATGGTTAAGTTTAAATTGGTAGAGTTAGTTTAGTGCAGCAAGAACAAATATCACCTCGCTTTGTCAGAAGTCCATTCAAATGCAGAGAGTGCTGGTTCAATCAGTCAATTTTTTTCTAATTTCTGCAATATATGGAAAAGTATCCGATTGAATGACAGTGTTGTTGATGTTAATGTTTTTCCAAAGACATAATAGACTTTTCAATAAAGAAAATGACATTCCAATGATTTTATTGAAGGTGCATTAGCATGGTAATTGCGCAAATGAACCAACGGATGACTAAAATGTACATTTCGTCGTGAAAATGTTATTCCAAAGATGTTATTGATTTCCCGTAAAATAAAATGAATTTCTATTTTCCCTTAATGAAGGGCAAAAGGTGTACTTGGCCAACAAATAATACATGATTTTGCAGTCGAGTGAACAAAAACTACTTCTGTCGGCTGTTTACAACCGGTAGGAAAATTAAATTATTTAAGCACTGGACTAACGATAAATAAGAAACATCAAGCTGATGATCGATCGGAAAAGCTCTAAAAAGCTGTTCACTGAGCTCAACTAAGCGTATTTCACAACAAAAGTCATTACATCTACCTGACACTGTAGCCTGTTTGACTTGATTTTGACCAGAATTTCTGAGCAATGCAGCGAAAAATGAAGTGTTGTCCACTTTCCGAGAAACTATAACCAATTCTTAGTGGAAATACGTGACAGAAAGCTAGGAAAAACACCCCTTCAACCCATTCTTCTGCCAAGTAGGAGTGTATACCGCCAAGTACGAGTTCAGCCGTGGCGCGCCCGCGCCAGAAAAGGGCACCAATCTCCCTCAATAATCCATGACATTGGTGCCCAGTACTCCACGTGCGTGCAAATTCACATCCCTAAGCTATATGAAAACGATTTTTTTTCAAAAAACTGTTAACGTTGTTTGAAAGAGTATAGACTGAAACCAAATACGCTGATTCGTTTTTACATTTATATTAAAACCTCACAAAACAGGGGATTATCAAAAGTTTCAGGTTCATTTTTAATTTGGTTTTTTTCAAAAGAAAAAGTGATAACGGTCGTTTTTGAACAACTCCCAATTTTTTCCGCAATATGACTGGGAGAAATTACGGATTTATTAAGCTCAATGCAGTTTTAAAGTGATTTAAAACATTCCGTGTGCTCCGGTCACGTGACCGATGACGTCACAACAATAAGGTTATCCTGGACGTTACTTTTATGTGAAGTTCTATTAACCAGCCAAAGCTTGCTTCTCTCGGCCTTAAACTGCCACAGCTACAGACTCCTTACCAGTCCCCTGGGAAATGCTCCTTGTTTGCTAGATGAACGCAGAAACTATAAATAAGAGTTGCATGACCTATAGCATTGTGAGCCGGTCACCGGAAGTGTCACTAGGGAATGTCTGAAACACCCACAGTTTACTTTCTTCACATTAACAGAATGGTTTTAGTCCAGGCTATCTCATTGTGATAGACAGGGAAAATTGCAGCTAAACAAAATATCGGGGGTAGAATAAACATGGCTGTAGTGCTTGATTAACTAGTATCAATTTTGACTGATTTTAAAACGTTTCTTATGCGTTCAGCCTTCGCTTTTTACCTCCTAAGTAATAAACTATCATATAAAAGTGATATGGATTGCAAATTTTTGGTTTAGAAACGCTAAAGGAAAAGAATTAAAAATAGCCAACGATAGAATTCTTGATTTGCACGTGACGTCACTGCCGCCATGTTGGTGGTCATAAATAAAAGGTTTCTCATTAGCTCCTTTTGTTAGTACCACCAACATAGCCGTAACGCTATTGTTTGGGATCTCTAGGAACTGGTTGCAACGATCCCATTATTTTCGCCCTTTTTAAGGTAGAATCCGGGAAATACTACTGGAGACATAGGATTAGAAAAGAATACAAATCATGCCGACAAAACGAGATGCTAGCCCCCCTTAAGGGTACCTTTCTTTTTTCGTTCCTGTTACTAATATGGAAGCCTTGCCTGGGCACACACGTTTCGTCCGTTTTTATTAAGCAACCGCTGAATCGAATCACTGTACTGTATGTCCTTTTTATCAACAGGCTAGTTAACTGAAAAAAAATAAAGTAAATAGGCTATATTATCAATTGACGAAAATGCATGCATGGAAACACGGAAAGTAAGTCCACTGTCGCTTCAAGAACCCGATCAAAGAAAAGAAACATCCTAAAGAAATTTATGCAGTCTTTGGCCTTGGTCTGTCAAGAGATGTGCACAAACCACTTGAGTTAGGGGCATCCAACGAATTATTTCTTAAGAATACCGCGTTCGGAAGATACTAATCGACTCAGAAATTCGGGTTTGATTGTGGTGAAAAACTGTGGTAAACACCATCTCAAACCTTTGTAACATGGGAAAATTAATTCACTTCGTTTTTGGAGAGAAAAGATGTCGCATACAATAGTATTTTTGAAGAGCAAACCGCAGCTTGGTAATTCGGCCGATAAGATTTCGTTTCCCGTATAACGTGCTGCGTCGTAAAAAAAAACAGTTTTAGCATCGGAAATCCGAACAGGTCAACCTCTTAGTATCTTACATAAACTAATATCTCTTTTAAAGGCCATGAAACAATCTGAGAAAACAGAAATGACATTTCATGTATTTTGCTTACATTTTCCTGTCTGGTGCCCCTGTTGAGCGTGCTATACAGATTTACAATAAACAAAGGTCAAGAGCGTTTGAATCTCCTGACAGTGGCCAATGCTGTTCCTTTTAAGAAACTGATTTTTCACCCATGTTTGAAAACTTCCCCATCCGAGTAAAATTAAGTGCTTTCCAGACACTAAAATGTTCATTTCCATGATAGCCACAGCACCGCGATCAACAAGTTTGTATTCTGTGGGTTGAAAAGTGATTGGCTTTAAAGGATGTAATATCTCCATGAGTGACTTAGCATTTTCTCGTGGCTGTTTTACACATCTTGACGAGAAACCGAACTCGTTGAAATCGGCAGCCACAAAAACAGGGATAGGTACCGTGTTCGCATGTATGATTGACTGAACTCGTGACCTCAATTTTGATATGCAAAGTTTGATTAGTGATAGCTTGCTTCCTGACTTCAAAATATGTTCTGTGCGGACTGTGCACGAAATAAAGTCCAGGCCAAGATTGTGTACAATAAACTCTTGCGCAATGTGTATGAGCTTTGAATTAAAGAAACCCCCAATATCGTTATAAGACAACAATTTCCATTATGGAGCTCAAATCAAACTTAGCTCGATTCTTTTTGGCACTGCTTCCTCTCCATTCAGAAATTCCAACACAAGGACGCCTTTTAACAACTTCCCTTTCAAACTTATCTACCGAGTCCAGAGCAAAAACATTCCTACAAATTCTTGTTCCCACCTTGAAACCTCGAAATTTGTTTGACTGATGATCCTTCATGCAAGGTACAAATGGGTTGGCTAAGCTGTACGTTGTCGAATGATTTAAATCGGTATAATCAAAATACACCAGCACATCTAGTCTTCCTTTGCAGACATCTTGAAATCCTTTCCACCTTCTGAACGTCGCCTGGCCGGGTGAACGAAGCGTGTCATTTAACGCCGTCACGTTAAAGTAGAGCGCGAGTGTTTTCAATCCATTGCTTCCCGCTGTACCGCGAAACCCCGAGTCTTTTACAACTGGAACGACAACCTGCGTCCTCCATGCGCTGCAAAGGCCGCGAGATGTAGAAGATTATTTGATGCCATCGATAGTTGTTCCCGATAATTGAAAGCGATGATAATCTTTCCAGAATAAACTGTTTTAATACTCCTTTTCCCCGTGCTTTTAAAGTTCTTGGACACCGTGAGTTGATAACTGATACTGTCAGTGACTTCTAAATAGACGAAACAGCCGAATATTGTAATTACCAGTAAGAAAACCAGTGCTTTTGGTTAGAAATGATTGCATTTGAGCGAGGATTTTAAGTCCATCACTTCAGACATTTAGCGCCAATATCCGCCAATCGTGGCCACCCAGCCACTATATTCAAATTCTCTTGACGTCAATGGCCGGCAGCCCTAAAGGGAGCAACTTTAGAATACCCGTGCCCTTATTTTCATATGTTTTAATGCTTTGAAGAACGAGGCATATGAAAACAAAAGGAATAATTGTTATTCAAAGACCGGGTATTCTAAAGTTTTACCGTTTTCGGCCACTTTGAGTTTCGAAGCTCACATCGAAAAAAATTCGACGGCTAGAGACGGGGAAAACATCCCTCAGCTTTCGCCGAAAGTTTGGATCTTTCTTACAGTCGCAATGATTGATTATTTTCGTGATCCACGAATTTCAAGGACGACGGTGGTACATTATGGAAAGTGCCAATGAAATTGGAATTCACTTGTGGTTGTCAAATTACTTTTTGTTCCGTGTGTTTTTCGTTTACTGGAGGTCTTGAAAACCCCAAATAACAACAAAATAGGTCATTCGTTAGAAATCGACAAAATTTTGAGAAATCGTTGATATCGATTTGACGCACCAAAAAATGTTTATCAATTTTTACCGATTTCCGTAATCAATCGATTTTTATCGATTTCTATCGATGCCGGTTTTTATCGATTGCCTACGTTAGGATATTTACATCCAAAAAATCTCGAAAGCTTCTTGGCTTCGGGCACAAGCAACCCAGCCTGTTCATGTACACAACCTGAAAATAGTCTGCTACGAAGCCTTCAGGCTTCGCAGCAATTAAATTTTTTTTTATTGGTCCGGGCCTTAGGGTTAACCACCTAGCATGTCAGAACGCACATGCGTGACAAGCCAAAGAATGTCTGCTTTTCAGGGCCGGTTATTCAAACGAAGTCCAGATGTTATTTAACAAAAGCACGATCATAACCAATCTCAGTGTGGCCAACCCGGGAGTATCTTCATATTCCCGCCTAAATTTGGCCGTTTTCCCGAAACAGGTATTCTTAGAGTTGGCACCCCCCCATTAAGGATCCTTTGTCTGCACTAGCGTTCTTTAGTTTTATTAATTTCGCGCGCTCATTCCAACAGTCATTCCAACAAAATTTTTTTGAGTTTGGGCTAAAGTGTCGATTATGCATCGGCGCTAATATCTGGTTAGAAAGTTGCTGAAAACTAAGCCATGACGCTCAATCTTTTAAATATAGTTGTCGTGACATTTTCCTTGTTTGTTGGTTCTGCCGTGCTTTACACGTGCTCCTTGTTAAGCTCCTTTTCACCCGTCAGCTTCACAGACTCTAAGACAGAACAAGAATTCTGGCGAAGAGATTACCTTCCACTACAAACGGCTGGATACCCTTTCGCCCAAGTCGAGCGGTTTATTATATCGCTGATAACGAGCACGCCGTCGCATACTAACGGAAAGCATGCAATACCGCAAACTTTGCTGTCCCTCTTGGCAAATAATTCAGTTGCACTGGGTCGATGAAATGCAAGAGCTATGAAGGACACTACGAATGCATTTAATACCTTAGTTATTCACTATTGGTTCGTTTGCGGGCATGACAAGGAGAACAACGTGGAATTACCGCTAGAAAACAAAACTCAAGTTTACGGTGATATCTTAAGATTAAACTAATCTGAGAAATCCTCAGTTTTAGTTTACAAGACTTTGAGTTCTTTAAGCTTCAGTGCTTCAACCGTGAATGTGAAATTTATTGTCAAAGTAGACGACGACATATATTTACACGTTCCTAGACTAAGTTGGTGGTTAAAAACTGCCTCTTTGCCTGAAAAGCTCTACGCCAGTAAGGGTCACATTACATAAAATGTAATGTCCCAAAGAAAATTTGTGACAAAAACGGGAGATACATTATATTAGATATAGCGGTCGCGGACACTCTTTTTGTACTTGTCAACATCTACGCTCCGAATGACGTTAAGCAACAAGTCGCCTTTTTCAAAGAGCTTCAAGGACACCTCCAAGAATTTTCTGAAGAAACAATGATAATGGGTGGTGATTTTAATTGCACAATGTCGGATAAAGACAAAAAAGGTGGTAATGCAAGACACCGAAAACACGAGGTAGTCGAAGAAATCAGCAAACTATGCAATCTTTACGACATAAATGACATTTGGCGGTCTCTAAACCCAAAAGCAGAGGAATATACGTGGAGAAATAAATCATTTAAAATTCAATGCCGCCTTGACTTTTTCCTCATTTCTAATAAACTAAATGCTCTAACCGAAAATTGTAAAATTATATACGCACCCGAAACAAATCATTCAGCAACACTGATACACGTAAAATCCGATGAGCTGAGGCATAAAAAAGGTCCCGGCTTCTGGAAATTTAACCAATCGCTTCTTAAAGATGAAATCTATGTCTCTAGATTGCGTGCTGAAATTCCCAACTTCAGAAAAAAATATAACAACGTCGAAGACTTAACACTCAAATGGGATTTAATTAAGATGGAAATAAGAGGTTTTACGATTAAATACTCAAAAAATAAAGCAAGGAAAAGAAAATCGGCAGAAATTCGCCTCCGAAACCAAATCAACGAACTCTACAAAAAGGCTGAAAAACAACCAAATAACAAACAAATCATTAACGAGATCTATCATGCTAGATCCCGCTTAAAAATTATCATGCAGCATAAGACAAATGGTACGATTCTTAGAAGCAAAGTCAGGTGGCATGAGTACGGAGAACGAAATACGAGATATTTCTATGGCTTAGAAAAACGAAATTATGAAAAAAAGACAACCACATAATTGAAACTCTCAGATGGCAGTTTCACCAACGACCAATCCAAAATTCTACAGGAGCAAATGCGCTTTTATAAAACCCTCTATACATCAAATAAGCAAAGATCTTCGACTTTAAGCGATCCTCTCTGCAATTTCAAAGAAAACATCATTCCGTTAGAGAATGACGACATGTTATCGTGCGAAGGAAAAGTGACACAAGAGGAATGCTTAAAAGCGTTAAACGAGTTCAAAAATGAAAAATCGCCAAGTACAGATGGGCTACAAGCAGAATTCTACAAACACTTCTGGGAAGAACTGCACACTGATATGTTACAATGTTTTGATGACGCCTATGATAGCGGTAAACTATCGATATCTCAAAGACGGGGAATTATAACACTCATCCCGAAACCGAACAAAGATACTACTGTACTCGATAACCTCACACCAATATCGCTTCTAAATACTGATTATAAAATATTAACGAAAGTCATTGCAAAACAGTTAGAAAAAGTACTTCCAAGAATAATTAATCCCGATCAGACCGGCTACATCAAAAACCGGTACATTGGTGAAAATGTTCGTTTAATTTCCGACATCATGAACTACACAGAAGAAAACAATATTCCTGGAATCGCCCTATTTATAGACTTCAGAAAAGCCTTCGATACCATTGAAAGGGATTTTATTAACAACTGCCTTGAAAAATTCAATTTCGGGCCGAACATCAAAAACTGGGTTAAAATTTTATACAACAATGTTTCCAGCTGCGTTCTTAATAATGATTTGGATCGGAATTCTTTCCAGTAGAACGAGGTGTTAGACAAGGTTGTCCGTTGTCCGGACTATTGTTCGTAATTGGCATAGAAATACTCGGAAGAGCAATTAAAAACGATACCGGCATAAAAGGCATTAAGGTAGGTGAGAAAGAAATTAAAGTCAGATGATACCACTGTTTTTGTTCGGGATCTGGATTCTGTTGACCACTTGCTAACTCTACTTGATAAGTTCAAAAACCTCTCCGGTCTAGAAATTAACACAACAAAGTCTGAGGGAATGTGGCTTAGTCGATGGAAAAATAAAACCGAGACGCCCTTTGGCTTTCGTTGGCCGCAGGACCCAATAAAAGCTCTTGGTATCTTCTTTTCGTATGATACAAATAAAACCAACGAGTTAAACTTCGCCGAGAAAATCCGAAACTTAGAAAAGACGCTTAATAGTTGGAAGAGAAGAAACTTAACACTGCACGGAAAAATAAACATTGTTAAAACTTTTGGGCTTTCAAAATTAATCTACAATGCATCTGTTCTTGTTATCCCAGAAAAATATATCAAAGAAATCGAGAAGTTGATTTTTGACTTTATTTGGGATGGAAAGCCTGCAAAGATAAAAAAATTAACTATCATTGGTGAAAAAAAACACGGCGGTCTTAAAATGACTGACTTTAACATCATGAATAAAGCTTTAAAGGTTGCTTGGAGACCACGTTTGCAAACCAATACTGATGCATCCTGGAAAATAATCCCTGAGATCGCATTACAACATCATGGAGGACTCTCTTTTCTAACACACTGCGATTATGATATTAACTTGCTGAAACTTAACCGCCTCCCAAGCTTCTACCACGAAGTCTTAAAACATTGGCAGAGCACAAAACAGACCTTTCAGAACAACACATCGCTACACAACGAAATAATTTGGAACAACCGCAACTTAAAAATCGAGGGTAAAACACCGTTTTACAAAAATTGGTTCGAAAAAAATATTCTACGTATTAAAGACCTTCTCCAAAATGACGGTAGTTTCCTTTCTTTTAAACAATTCTCCGAGAAATTTCATCTCGAAACACCTTTTACTTTATATTTTGGATTGATCAATTCCATTTCGAATGACTGGAAAGTTAAAACTAAAAGAACTCCCCGGGAAACAACAGAAAATGGAAATCATAAAACAAACATAATTTCTACCAAAAACGTCTACTCCGCTATGTTAAAAAAGGTTTTTTTACCCCCAACCGCTGAAAGCAAAATTTTGAGGTATGGTGTTAACCGAGCAATCTTAAACAAAGTTTACGATTTACCCTTCCAGATAAAAAATGATAAAGATATCAATGTTTCAATATAAACTTATTCATAATATCCTTCCAACAAAAGTTAGCCTTTTCAAAGCCAAAATATCGGATAGTGATTTATGCCCTCAATGTCTCACTGACAGACATTCTTTAGATCACATGTTCTTACACTGCTCTTCAACTTTATTATTTTGGAATTTATTTCAAAGCTGGTGGTCCAGCAAAACTAAAGAAAAGATCACATTATCAAACAGTATGATTTTATATGGAATTCTTGACAAAAGGATGCACTCGTACTCCTTAAACTACACGCTTCTTATTGCGAAATACTCCATTTTCTGTAAATGTTTACACGACGAAAAACTATGCTTCGAAAGTTTTTCTGTCACTCCTAAAAGAAAAACTTAATATACAAAGAGAAATCGCAATCCAAAATAACAAACTGCCTAAATGCAAAGAAATATATGGAAATCTTTTGTAGTTTTCTTTTAATACTACTATTTCTATGTTCTCTTCAGCTTAGACCCTTGTATAAGTAATTTTAGCGATAAATGTATGCACTGTATGTAGCCTGCGAAGCTGGCGGAATTGTATTTGCGCGCGTAGTTTTGACGGCGAAGCCGCCTTGCTCGCGGCTTTGCCGCGAGAAGCGAGCGCCGAAGGCGCGAGAAAATTCCGCCTGCCGGATAGCTTGGCTTTTTTAAATGCCGCCCACTTTTAGCACTTCGTTAAGACTAATTATAACCAGCCAATGAGAGTAAGGGTGTAATGCGAAACCCACATGTATCAATTACCTGTTTGCCAGGGAATAAATGAAGGCGGCGCGAAAATAGCAGCATGCAGGCTGGTGTGTAAATACTGAATTGTTTCGGCGCGTGCATGGCGCGCGTAGATACGCCAAAAAAGCGAGCAAAACGAGGACGGCCGTCAAGCAAAGCTGCAAATGATTGTTGTAGATTATGTGCATGTAATCTGAAAGTGAAATTCGGGGATTTCAAAAAAAAAACCTATGTTTCAACGGAAAACTTATTTTAATTTAAGCGAGAAGGAAGTGAGTGTAACAAAACTTTGGCGGAACTGTGCTCGAGGATGGGCCTGCACGTTGCTAATTCTACTGCCCTGTCTGATCGAGTCTGCTGACCTTGCGGGAGAGAAAAAGAAACGCCTTTCAGTTGTATACTTTATTAAAGGTAATTTACAGAGGGCACTTTCTCGAGATACACCGTGTCAGGATTCGGCAAGTGAGGATTCGACATCCGCCAGATTCAAATGACTCCTGCCATCCTCAGTTTCGCCGCCAGATCGGAGTCCTCGACCGAAAAAAGACCAGAGAAGATCTTTTGAAGCCAAAAAATCTCTGAGATTTCTTGAAAATTCGGAGAATGAACTTCGGAGCGAAGATAAGAACGAGGAAATGATCACACCTCAACTGAACAAGCCTCTAGTTGAACTTAATTTGAACGTGGATGATTTGTTGTCATATCAAAGCACGCAAGTAAAAGGAGCGATGACATCGTTAATCCAAGTTGCCGCGTAGACTTGCAATTTAACGACTCCATCTCGGCTATTTGGTCGTCTATAAGACTTTTTAGCGGCGAAACAATGATAGCACAAGTATTCGTGGACATAATTTCTTCTCTCGCCAAAGCGAAGATCGTGTAAATTAAACTTTTACCGAAACCAGTCGGCAGAACAGCTAATACATCATTGCCGGAGAGCAGCTCCTTTGTAGCCGTTTCCCGCTCTTTCTTTAACAAAATTCTGCCTTCTCTTTGAATGTTCAGATAAGACAGAGCTTTCGATATGCCATCCTCGATGGTCGACATTTTACAGCAACAGCGAAGTTTACACAAATGTTATGGTTTTCGTTTCCCATGGGAGGCGTCTGAGCTCTCAAGTAGCATTTGATTGACGTGTTTCTGTTCTCAGCCAATCAAAATTTTCCGTCCGCACAGTGACCAAACCATTCAAAAAACGCTAGTCTTCCGGCAGGCGGGATTTCAAAGCGTCTCCTCCCCATTCTCTGCGCGGCTTCTTCCCCTCTACCAAGCCAAAACTTTGCGCGCGCGAACGATCCCGCCGGCTACGCAGGCTACACTGTATGTAAAAGTAATTGTAACGCACGTCAATACCTTCATTATTTATTATTATTATTTTTTTTTTTGCTTCTTGTTAGTTTATTGTTTTTTCTTGTACTGTAAGCACTAACACCAATAAAGCTTTTTATTGCAAAAAGAAAAATAAACAAGAGACAGTCGCAATTAGTAGTCTGTCAGTGAACAATATTTCGGTAAAACTTACTTTCCACGATATTGCAATGGACCCTTTTACATTTTATCGAAAAACGTTGTTGTGGAATTACTTAGGACCGATCTTCCGGTGATAGGCTCAGGTCGTTCCCGATAGAAGATGCGTACATTGGAATATTGGCCAAGAGAATCGGATTTACGCCCATTCAGCTCCTGCGTAGGGGTATTCTTATGGTTTCCATGCTTCCGCAAGCTGTGGAAACAACCTGGAAAGATTACGCGCTGAACCAGTTCTTTGCCTTGGGACATTGGCTTATCGACTCGGCAACTGTTTGCATTTCACGAGAGATTCCTCAAACTTCCTTTGATTATACTGTTAATAGAGATTTGAAAGACGCATACCTTAAAAATAAATTATAGTAAAGTAAGGAAGAGCTAGATACAGCCAGTGGGATATCTGTAGGAAATATTGGCTGTGCTTCTAGCAAAATAGCATCACTCGTTTGGGTTTCTATAGATTCTGTAATGAGTGTAGGAACACAGAAGAGCCCACATAAACTAAGGTGCTACAGTGACTTTTTTTAATTATAATGTTGAGGCGGATAAAAAAGTAAAAACATACTAAGAACATAAATCAGTGTGAGATTTTGTTAACAGCATTTTTCCCACTTGCTTTCACACTGAAGACTTTGAATGAACATAACGTCAAGTGTAACAAACACTTACATATATGACGACATGGTAACATATTGCAATATGAACCATCAAGCTTTCAGTATAGCAAAAATGTGCTCTCACTGGCTTGGAGTGAGGTGCGGGATTGGGGAAAATTTATTCAGAGTTTAAAAGAAGCAATGAGATGAGATGCAAATGAGTGTGAGGCGTTTTTCTGCAATCCCGCACCTTAGAGCGAGTTTGCTTGCCATATGATGTAACAAAAATAGCAGCAGCAGACATACTCTTTTCTATCTCTTTAATAAACTTGATTCTGCCCTTGACAGACTAAAATCGTTTAATTCTCTTCTCCTATATACAACAATTTCGTATCGCAAAAACAACTTCGAACGTGGAATACAACAGAATGCTAGCGCCAATGGACTAAGGATCAAAGTCTATGTGCACATATAATTGGACAAAAGATCCTGTGCTCAATCAATCAAAACAGATAGTGTCCTTTTTCACTTTGTTACGTAATGTTCCACTGTCTCACGACTTACGCGTGTGAAAGTTTTCTACAATCTCTTGTAAAACTATACTCTGAATTAAGAACAGCGTAAGAACGTTTTCAGCATGAAATCAACGTTCAGCCCTGGTTTAGCCTCAGCTCTAAAACTAGTTGTTTTAACCGGGAGGGCGGTCGGGGGGGGGGGGGGGGTGGGTGCCAACTCTAAGAATACCTGTTTCTGGAGAACGGCAAATATATTTGGAAATCTGAAGAAATTGTTGACCGGCCGGTAAGCCTCTCCGGACACACAAGTTCCAAAAATATTTTAATTGAGCAATCCACTGAATCGAATCACCGATCCTTAAGTGCTTATAACTAGAGTCATAATGATAATACAAAGAGCGCTATTTTAGTCTAGACAAAGGCTAACTGAAAAAAGAAAGTAAATAGGCCATATTATCGATTGGGAAAAGGAGCACTTTCCTTTTGTGTGGAGAAACAGGTCGTTCCAGTGGGAAATCAAATGGAACGATCCTTTTAACTGGTAATTTTTTTGGAAAAAAAGGAATACCTTTAGAGGCATTCCTCTGTTCTCGGATTCACCGAAATTATCGGAATATCGCTGTACCATTTGCTTCGTCATAATAGTATTTTTCATCCCTTAGATCTCTGACACAACAAGGGTTTTGATAATCACAAACGACACCACGTGCACTATCTTCAAAATGTCATTAAGCTGTTGTGATTTCCCGTTTTCAATTTCCCGTTTTCAATTTCCCGTTTTCCCCATTCCCCACTCCCAATTCTTCATTCTCCATTCCCTATTCCTCATTTCCCATTCCCCATTCACCTGCTCTGATTGGCCACTCAAATTCGGGAATAACAGATTTAACAATTATTCATCGCAGTGTAACAATGCCCAAACAACGGTTCTAGATCTAAGAGGCGATCAGGTTGGATCCGGGGATAACGTTTAAGGTAATTCGATTTCCTTGATGTTCTGGTCTTCCATTTAATGTTTAAGTACAAATCAGGTAGATTATTACTGACTCTATATTGAACCTGCGTATTTTTTTTTTGCACAAAATGTAATACAACACCACTAAGACAACTGCGATGAAACCACAATTCTCATACTAAAAAAGAGTCAATGGAAATTGTCGAGTGGTGGATATCACAGAAATACGAAACACAAAACTAGGACAAGGGTACAAGTCAGCTGGTTAGAATCAAGTTTCAATTTTACTTCCAACTCTGAGCAAGTTACTGAGCTCCCTGTCTTGTTCATAACAATTTCGAATTTAGCAGCCTTTTTAATATCGTTATTTGACTTTCGGGATACTAAACAGTAAATTAGTACAACAACTAGGTGTCTCGAACGTTCCCCAAACGATCAACGAAATTTCATTGAAGTATACAAGTTTATATTATGCTCATGACAGTTTGAAGCGATGCCGAGTTTAGTGTAGCGTCAACTTAATAAATTAACTGAGCAACTCAGAAAAGCCCGCCTACATTCAAGCGAAATGTGCCTGTTCAGTTGTTCCCTAGAAAGAGATAAGTTAAAATAATAATAACCTGATTACAATTGTAACATTTGTTACTGTCATAATAATCTCGTCTTATCTTTCCCTCATTCATTCGTTCGTTCGTTAGTTCGTTCGTTTGTTCGTTCGTTCGTTCATTCGCTCGCTAGCTCGCTCGTTCGTTCGTTCGTTCATTCATTCATTCGTTTACTCGTTCCTTTGAATTTTTCCCCTTAATTCCTCTATTCATTTATTTTTCATTCTTTTAATCTTTGCAGAAATGCACGTTTTAAGTGGTTCTCAGGACGATATAGAACCAGCTGAAATAATTACAAACGAGAATCAGAATGATTTCCAGGGTTTAGCGATGAGGTCGACTGTACGTAATAAGAAATCGATAATACTCGCTGTTCAGAGGCACAATGACGACAAATTAAACAACAAATGAGGTAAGATTATGTTTATTTTGAAGTTAAATGTAAATATTTCTCGCAGCATTTCACGTTATTAGAAGCCTTTCGGTTTTTCCCATACATTCCCTTATAATTTTGAAACTACAAACGGTCACACACTTTGTGTGGGCCCCCTGTGTCGATACACCCAGTAAAACATCCAGCTGTGTTTTGCTTTAGTCACTCCAGTTACATGTGCAAAGGTCATTTCTAGAATATACATCATACTTACCGAGGAATTTCACCATCACTGCAACCGAACGGGCAAATTATTGATGCTTTCTTGCAGGCGTACCTTTGGTGATTTGATTGCTGGCGGACGGGCAACACAGCACGGCAGTGTGGGCACTCCTCTGGCTTCATGTCGCATGTGTCTGGGTGTACAACCATATTTCCTCGCTTCACCATCTGTCCACATCCAGTATGCGTGCACGGAATGTGCTCTTCGAGACACTGTTGTCGGTGGTTGTTTGTGTTGTCTAATGAACCCGTCCACGTGCAGCCACTTTCCCTGTGTGGGCAGAAGACTTCCAATGTTTCAACTACCCTGTCGAAAGCAATTATGTGCCTCAAGTCTGCGGATCGAATGGGCTGTCTTCTGACGGGGCAGTTCATACTCTGGTGTACGTTCACCCATTGCTCTATGCAGGACTTACAAAAAAGATGGCCCTCTTTGCAGGCGAAGGCTTCCCGTATAACATGCTGGCTGCAATTAAGAAGAAAAACAATTTTCCGTGATTGACGTATTTTTAAATAAGTTTTACTATTTCTTCCCTTTTTCTGGTTAGTTTTGTTACTATAACAGCATCCAGCGACCGAACAGAAACCATTTCTTGTGGCTTTGAATTCCCTTGTGGTCTCTCTCTAATTGATTTGCTTCGTTGAAGCAAAATCAAATACTCTGCTCGAGTGCCCATAAACTTATCGAAATTTCTAGATTGCTAGATTACAATATGGGAGGCCTTTACATTAGATTTAGAAACACATAAGTACAAAGGATGAATTGTGTGACTAATAAACAGGGAAAATACTTGAATTAACTGCTGAAGAAAGTAAACTGCAAATCAGATACGCATTTAATGCTTATCAGCTGCAATATAAAACACTCATGTCCAATACACCAGAACTGAATCGGACCGACTGTAGGCACAGGAAGTCAGGTCGCGAATTTATTACGCCTCACCGGAAGTAGAATTCTAGCGGGGATATGGGAAGAAGAGAGACCCTGGGAACGAGGTGGACCGGAAGTTAGCTAAAGGAGGCCCAGGGTACCAAATGTTGGCGAACCGTCACGGCCCGAGACGGACCGTCACGACCCGTCATAGCAAAACTCGACCCGATTCACCGGAATTCAGTTCGTGAACAAAAGCTTAACACGACGCAAACGGACAAAAATGGCAACCAAATGACATATATGTCTACCAGGAGCATATATGTGTATACCTGGTTCTAAGCGTCAGAGGAGTAATGGACACGCTTGTAAACTCAAGCAGACGAAAAATAAACCAACATGCGTATGTATACCTCGTTCTAAGCGTCACACAAGCAATGGAGACGCTTGTAAACTCAAGCAGACAAAAAACAAAGCTACGTGTGCATATATACCTCGTTCTAAGCGTCAGACGAACAATGGAGACCCATATTCAAACGCAAGCAGGCGAAAAACAAACCTACACATGCATGTATACCTCGTTCTAGACGTTAGACGAGCAGTCAGACGAGCAATGTAGACGCTTGTAAACTTAAACAGACGGAAAAACAAAGCGACACGTGCATGTATACCTCGTTGTAAGCGTCAGAAGAGCAATGGAGACGCTTATAAGTCTTATAAATGCAAGCAGACGAAACAAAAAGCTACACGTGTATGTATACCTCGTTCTAAGCATCAGACGAGCAATAGAGACGCTTGTAAACTCAAGCAGACGAAAAACTGAACTACACGTGCATGTATACCTCGTTCTAAGCGTTAGACGAGTAATCCACACGCCAGCAGAGTGCAATAAGTGCTAAGTCGGAGAATGGTATAATAGGAGCTGCGATCCATAATTTTTCCGATTCTCCCATTGTTTAAACGTAAGGCGCGAATGAAAATCGCAACACACCGATTAGAATTTTTACTTTTTAAGGGAAAACACGCGAACCAAAGCGGAAAACGCAAATGAACATGCCCCTTATGTTTCGTTCTTTAAACGTGAGGCGAGAATGAAAATCGCAACTTATCAATTTATCAATTTCCCTCTTTAGGAGCTGAAAACACACGAGCCGAATTGGGAAACTCAAATGAACATACGCATGCATGAATGCTTTGTTCTTAAACGTGAGCTGGGGATGAAAATCGCAAGGGGGGGAATTCACAATACCAGGTTCAGTTCAAAGACTGCTCCTAAAGTCGTCTAAATTTGTATAACAACAACTCAGCTGTTCAACAGAAATTCGTTGAACGTGTGCAATGAAAGAAGATGGCCTGATGTTTCCTATTCTTTAAGCGCGCCATGCAAGAAAGGTGAAAATCGGACAGTTGCAACAATCAGACAATTGGAGTCTTGTTACAAGAAGACGCAAAAACGCAAAAATCGGAAAAATCGGACGAATCGTACAATCGCAGACTTGTTACCATAAGGTCGTTTTGCTAAAATAGGACAGTTACTATTTTTTGATGTTTTATATTGAGATAGATTACATAGATTAGTATTCTTCTGAGGCACTTAATCTTGTCGTTTAGACTGCGAAATGCCTTTTTCCATAAAAGAATTACTACTGCTACTTTAATACTACTAAGAATCGTACTTTCGGAGACTTGTTACCAGACCTCCGTTTTGTTAAAATCGGACAATTGCAAGTGCAGTCGTAGAATAGAAGAATCGGAAAAGTTAGAAGATTCATACAATCAGGGACATGTTACCATAAGGGCGTTTTGTTAGAATCGGGACCGTTGCAAACTATATTCGTAGAACAGGAGAATCAGAAAAATCGGAAGAACCATACAATTGGAAACTTGTTACCATAAGGGCGTTTTGTTAAAATCAAATAAACGGCGATCACAGTCTGCTCCTCCTAAACGTCCATAAAACTGGTTGATCTCCAAAAGCGCGAACGTAGAAGCTGAGGACTTGAGGACTTTAAAACCTTCATCGAAATACCTCTTTGCCTCGCTTAAGTGCTATCGTCCCGGATCTCTGCGTTTACTTAGGCTAAAGGATTTTTTTACTATCCAACAACCATTAACGAGCTCTCAATCACAAGTGCATTACAAAGCGACAAAAAAAAACATTTACAACTTTAACTTTGCTTTTTCCCGCGTGAAAAGTGCTGCGAGGACGATGTCAGATTGCGTAACTGTTGGTTTCTACACAATAGACCATTCAAGCGAAAAATATCTCGCACCTCGTCGGATCAAAGTTATCCGAGTCTTTTAGCGTCTATTAGTGGCAAACTGTAAAACAGGCTTGAATGCTCTATTGTGTAGAATTCAGCATTGATTCAATTTGATAGCATCCTTGTAGCGCTTATCATGCAAAAAAGGTAAGACGCTTTAACTAAAATGGTTAATTTATGAGTGTTTTCACTGTTTGTCGAGCGCTTCTCTTTAGTTGATCGTATACATGTATGGCTGTTGAATAGTCAAAAAACCCGTTAGCCTCATTGAACGCTTACGCGGGCTAGAGGTTTTTTTCAATGAAGGTTTTTAAGTCCTTAGGTCCTCAGCTTTTACGTTCGCGCTTTTAGAGATCAACTTAGTCTAGAGATGTTTGGAAGGAATAGAGTTCGCTCTTGCTTTATTTTCTCGCGCGAGATGGCTTCCGATGAGACGGGCAGCATTTTGCTAGACGGGTCGTGTCCACCCGTGTGCGATCGAGTCGGTTCGGCGACATCTCTACCCTCCCTCATACCGCTCTACTTACATTTTTCTCGCGAAGTCTCTCGCGAACTGACTTCCCGTTTGTCGGGTTGCGTTTTGCTAGACGGGTCGTGACGGCCCGTGTCCGATCGAGTCGGTCTGCCGACATTTCTACCCTCTCTGAAGCCCACCCGCCATATTTTTTTTAAGTCTCTCGCGAACTGACTTCCGGTTTCTCGGGTCGCGTTTTGTTAGACGTGTTGTGATGACCCGTGTCCGATCGAGTCGGTCCGCCGACATTTCTACCCTCTCTGAAGCCGACCTGTCATATTTTTCTAAGTCTCTCGCGAACTGACTTCCCCTTAAGACGGACCGTGCACTGCCTTAGTTGGTCCGACTCAGTTTGGGTGTATTGCCAAAAGACCCACATGCCATATTTCTAAGTCTCTCACAACCTGACTTCCGGTAAGAAGGACCGTACACTGCCTTAGGTCGGTCCGACTCAGTTTGGGTGTATTGAACAACCCTCATTTTGCGAGTTGCTTTGAAGCTTAATTCAGCTGTGAATTTTTTCAACAGTTACTAACGAAACACTAATGAGGCAATTGCTAGAAACTCTTTTATTGCTCTTTTATTGCTAGTTTTCACGGTCTGGGCAAGTTAATTTGAATCGCCTTAGCTCCTTTTTTTAGCTTGTTTTGACTTACCAGTTGTAGAACAGGCTCCCAAGGTGAAATTATAAACTTTTACAAACGCTTCGCAGTTGCTGACAACCAATTGTTTTTCTCTAAAAGAAAAAAGTTTTCAAAGAGTTCCGGTAAACTAAAAAGTTTTTAGTCCCGCCAGGGCTCCTGGTCCGGCTTCTTACTTGTATTAAATCCCGTCTGAGACATTAACCTGCTATTTTTCAGTGCATAGGACTACTGCCCAAAAGAAATTCAAGGCCTTTTAAATATTAACGCCCACGGCCGCCCTCGAAAATGACGCGAACGAGTCAGCGCACACGATTTGTGCTTGTTTACCATTTGGTATAGACGTGGAAAGGGTTAGCCAGCTCCCGCGAATATTGTACAAGTTAAAAGATTCAGTAAACGCCTTGGCAAAGCTCGATTACATGACTCTATCTCTGCCGATTTGCACTTGAGTTTGAGCTGTGAACGCGAAGATTGGCCTCGAATTTGCCATCTTAATTGCATGAAACTAAACTGAAATTTCACTGACACTACCTTGTTTTTTTATTTCGAGTTTAAACGTGCACCTTTTTTTAATTTCAATTTTAAATGCACTTTTTTTAATGCCGATTCGTACGGATAAAAATTGAGAGTAAGCCAGTAATAACTTACTTATTATCTTATCCAAAATCGTAGAGCTAGGTTATCGGCCACTTGAGTATTATGTGATCTAGAACTTTACTCAGAGACTAATGTACGTATCAAATTATAAAACAATGGAGGATTCCTTACAGCAGGGGTTTTGAGGAGCTCCGCTGTTAGGTTAGCCTATCTATATATATTAGTTTAATAATGTATATTTTTTATGCTATCGAAGTATGGGGATTGCACTCCAGTATAAATATCTCTGTCGAATTGACATAATTTTTGTAAGTGCGCTTTCAAATGTGGTTATTTAAGTAATTTCACACCTATAAAAGACATTTTGTGTGCTAGAGATAAAGCATTATGGGAAGGATCCCAGTCAATGTCAATACGAACTCCTTCCTATGCAGAGACAAGAAAACCTGTGGTCTAACAAAGACGGCCCTTTCATGCTGAAGTTAATTTGTGAGCCAATAGAATAGACCAGTTTCGAATTCCCCGCTCATTCTCAGAAACCGCTGGATTTCCGTCTAGCGGACGCAAATTCTGCACCGGGACGAGGCTAACCCTGTCCGTCCTCTTCGCCCTTGTTCGTGGAGGAACATGATTTATTTTATGTTTTATTTATTTTATGTTGGATGAACATGTTTTATTGCTTAGCCACCTCTCGCAACTTTGTATTTAAATGGTTTTCCATTGTCTGATGTTTGGTCAAACATTGTTTGCCCGTTTAGCCACCGAATTTGTTGTGCGACAAACACAATGTTGGACGAAAATGCTTGATCGTTTAGCCGGAGGTTAAGTATAATCTAACATTGCATGAATCAAACTGCATATTAATGTGAAGTGATTAAGTAAATTCAACAACTGTTTCAGTATAGTGTGTAGCTTATCAGTCCTGTAGAGTCTATACTAGGTGGTCATGAGTAACGTTTTTGAACTGATATAACGCGGTAAAAATGCTTTCTAACTGAAGTAAATGCATAGAGTGATTTTACTTAACAGGTGAAACAATAAATATCTAATAGTCAAAGTTGAACAGAAGGAAACAATGGAGTTAGTGTGTAATAGTGGGTAATAGCCGTTTAGTATCTTTATCACAGGTTAAGCAAAATTACTCTAGCGGAAAGGCTAATTTTAGCTTAGCTATATTAAGAACTTAGTTAACCTTGAACAGGTATGACAAGACATGATATAAGAGAGTAATTCATTTCACTTACCTGCAGGCTATTAGGCAAGTCAGACGACCATACATCATATCTCAAGTATATGATTTCGACCATATTCTTCCAAGCACTTCACGACATTACACACTAACCGTTAGATATTCTTTCACAGATAAAGGGAAAATAATGGAGCCTCGCCACTTTCTCAACCAATCAGACGTAAAACCAAAACCAATCGTGACTTGTTCCCACTCGTTTTCCCGCGCTTAACGCTAATTACTTGTATTTTCTTTGATTTATGATTGGTTCACTTTGTGCTTTGTTCTCGTTGTGACCGGATAGAGTAATAACTTTGGTTTAGTTTAGCCATATGGTGAAAAAATTGTGCGCTTAGGGGTAAAAGCACCAATTTGGCATGGTAATAGTACTTACGTTGCTGACCAAAACTGGCTATGGACCCGAGCGGATTTCTGCTGGTGGGGAAGAATTTTGCACTTACGGGGGGTGGGGTAGTTGCAACTTTCAAAGAAATTCCTGCAATTTAAGAGGAAGCTGTAACGTTAACCCGAATTTGCTATATTAGTAGGGCGTGATGTCCTCAGAAATTTCATCTATGACTCTACCTAGAATTTTTCACGAAAGGGCTGGACACAACCTAGGGGGGAGTGGTAGCATGTATCTTTGTATTTTCGGTTTAGTTTCTGTTGTGAAACGAAAAACAATAATCTGCCTTAAAAACCAGCAGAATTATAATTCACATTAGGCGAAGAGTTTCACCTGTGGCCTCCTGCGAGAGCATCCTCCGTGGTGGAGTTGGGAGTGGTTGGTGGGGTAAGGGGGTTACTGTACACCTCGGCGTAGAATGCACAATCACGTTTCGTATAATATCAGAAATTAACAATTGTGAGTGTAGTGCCTGTGAGTGTACTCCCTGTGTGTGTAGTACCTGTTTGTGTAGTGAATGTGTGTGTAGTGCCTGTGTATGTAGTGCCTGTGTGTGTAGTACCGGTGTGTGCAGTGCCTGTGTGTGAAGTGCCTGTGTGTGAAGTGCCTGTGTGTGTAGTGCCTGTGTGTGCAGTGCCTGTGTGTGCAGTGCCTGTGTGTGTATTGCCCGTGTGTGTAGTGCCTTTGTGTGTAGTGCCTCGGTGTGTAGTGCCTGTGTGTGTAGTGCCTCTGTGGGTAGTGCCTGTCAGTGCAGTGCCTGTGTGTATAGTGCCTGTGTGTAGAGCGCCTCTGTCTGTAGTGCCTGTGTGTGTAGTCCCTGTGTATGTAGTGCCTGTGTGTGTAGTCCCTGCGTGTGTAGTCAATGTGTGTGTAGTGCCTGTGTTTGGAGAGCCTGTGTATGTAGTGCCTGTGTGTAGTGCCTGTGTTTCCAGTTCCTGTGTGTGTACTGCCTGTGTGAGTAGTGCCTTTGTGTGTAGTGCCTGTGTGTGTAGTGCCTGTGTGTAGAGCCTCTATGTGTAGTGCCAGTGTGTGCAGTGCCTGTGTGTGCAGTGCCTGTGTTTGCAGTGCCTGTGTGTATAGTGCCTGTGTGTGTAGTACCTGTGTGTGTAGTGCATGTGTATGTAGTGCATGTGTGAATACTGCCTGTGTGTGTAGTGCCTGTGTGCAATCCCTGTGTGTGTAGTGCCTATGTGTGTAGTGCCTGTGTGTGTAGTGCCGGTGTGTGCAGTGCCTGTGTGTGAAGTGCCTGTGTGTGTAGTGCCTGTGTGTGCAGTGCCTGTGTGTGCAGTGCCTGTGTGTGTGTTTTGCCCGTGTGTGTAGTGCCTTTGTGTGTAGTGCCTGTGTGTGTAGTGCCTGTGTGTGTAGTGCCTCTGTGGGTAGTGCCTGTGTGTGCAGTGCCTGTGTATGTAGTGCCTGTGTGTGTAGTCCCTGCGTGTGTAGTCAATGTGTGTGTAGTGCCTGTGTTTGGAGGGCCTTTGTATGTAGTACCTGTGTGTAGTGCCTGTGTTTCCAGTCCTGTGTGTGCAGTGCCTGTGTGTGTGTTTTGCCCGTGTGTGTAGTACCTGTGTGTGTAGTGCCTGTGTGTATAGTGCCTGTGTGTAGAGCGCCTCTGTGTCTAGTGCCTGTGTGTGTAGTGCCTGTGTATGTAGTGCCTGTGTGTGTAGTCCCTGCGTGTGTAGTCAATGTGTGTGTAGTGCCTGTGTTTGGAGGGCCTTTGTATGTAGTACCTGTGTGTAGTGCCTGTGTTTCCAGTCCTGTGTGTGTAGTGCCTGTGTGAGTAGTGCCTTTGTGTGTAGTGCCAGTGTGTGCAGTGCCTGTGTGTGTAGTACCTGTGTGTGTAGTGCATGTGTATGTAGCGCATGTGTAAATAGTACCTGTGTGTGTAGTGCCTGTGTGTGCAGTGCCTGTGTGTGCAGTGCCTGTGTGTGCAGTGCCTGTGTGTGTATTGCCCGTGTGTGTAGTGCCTTTGTGTGTAGTGCCTCGGTGTGTAGTGCCTGTGTGTGTAGTGCCTCTGTGGGTAGTCCCTGTGAGTGCAGTGCATGTGTGTATAGTGCCTGTGTGTAGAGCGCCTCTGTGTGTAGTGCCTGTGTGTGTAGTGCCTGTGTATGTAGTGCCTGTGTGTGTAGTCCCTGCGTGTGTAGTCAATGCGTGTGTAGTGCCTGTGTTTGGAGAGCCTGTGTATGTAGTGCCTGTGTGTAGTGCCTGTGTGAGTAGTGCCTTTGTGTGTAGTGCCTGTGTGTGTAGTGCCTGTGTGTAGTGCCTCTATGTGTAGTGCCAGTGTGTGCAGTGCCTGTGTGTGCAGTGCCTGTGTGTATAGTGCCTGTGTGTGTAGTACCTGTGTGTGTAGTGCATGTGTATGTAGTGCATGTGTGAATACTGCCTGTGTGTGTAGTGCCTGTGAGCAATCCCTGTGTGTGTAGTGCCTGTGTGTCTAGTGCCTGTGTGTGTAGTGCCTGTGTGTAGTGCCTCTATGTGTAGTGCCCGTGTGTGCAGTGCCTGTGTGTGCAGTGCCTGTGTGTATAGTGCCTGTGTGTGTAGTACCTGTGTGTGTAGTGCATGTGTATGTAGTGCATGTGTGAATACTGCCTGTGTGTGTAGTGCCTGGGTGTGTAGTGCCTGTGTGTGTAGTGCCTGTGTGTGTAGTGCCAGTGTGTGCAGTGCCTGTGTGTGAAGTGCCTGTGTGTGTAGTGCCTGTGTGTGGGTAGTGCCTGTGTGTGCAGTGCCTGTGTGTGTGTTTTGCCCGTGTGTGTAGTGCCTTTGTGTGAAGTGCCTGTGTGTGTAGTGCCTTTGTGTGTGTTTTGCCCGTGTGTGTAGTGCCTGTGTGTGCAGTGCCTGTGTGTGTGTTTTGCCCGTGTGTGTAGTGCCTTTGTGTGTAGTGCCTGTGTGTGTAGTGCCTTTGTGTGTGTTTTGCCCGTGTGTGTAGTGCCTGTGTGTGCAGTGCCTGTGTGTGTGTTTTGCCCGTGTGTGTAGTGCCTTTGTGTGTAGTGCCTGTGTGTGTAGTGCCTTTGTGTGTAGTGCCTTTGTGTGTAGTGCCTTTGTGTGTAGTGCCTGTGTGTGTAGTGCCTTTGTGTGTAGTGCATGTGTGAATACTGCCTGTGTGTGTAGTGCCTGTGTGTGCAGTGCCTGTGTGTGTAGTGCCTGTGTGAGTAGTGCCTTTGTGTGTAGTGCCTGTGTGTGGTGCCTCTATGTGTAGTGCCAGTGTGTGCAGTGCCTGTGTGCGCAGTGCCTGTGTGTATAGTGCCTGTTTGTGTAGTGCCTGTGTTTGGAGAGCCTGTGTATGTAGTGCCTGTGTGTAGTGCCTGTGTTTCCAGTTCCTGTGTGTGTACTGCCTGTGTGAGTAGTGCCTTTGTGTGTAGTGCCTGTATGTAGTGCCTCTACGTGTAGTGCCAGTGTGTGTAGTGCCTGTGTGTGTAGTGCCTGTGTATGTAGTGCCTGTGTGTGTAGTCCCTGCGTGTGTAGTCAATGTGTGTGTAGTGCCTGTGTTTGGAGGGCCTGTGTATGTAGTGCCTGTGTGTAGTGCCTGCGTTTCCAGTCCTGTGTGTGTAGTGCCTGTGTGAGTAGTGCCTTTGTGTGTAGTGCCTGTGTGTGGTGCCTCTATGTGTAGTGCCTGTGTGCGCAGTGCCTGTGTGTATAGTGCCTGTGTGTGTAGTACCTGTGTGTGCAGTGCATGTGTATGTAGCGCATGTGTGAATAGTGCCTGTTTGTATAGTGCCTGTGTGCGTAGTGCCTGTGTTTGCAGTGACTGCGTGTGTAGTGCCTGTCTGGAGTGCCTGTGTGTGAGATAACTGTGTGTGTAGTGCCTGTGTGTGCAGTGCCAGTGTGTGTAGTGCCTGTGTATGCAGTGATTCTGTGTGCAGTGCCTCTGTGTCAAGGGCCTGTGTGTGCAGTGAATGTGTGTGTAGTACATGTGTATGTAGTGCCTGTGTGTGCAGTGTGTTTGTGTGTAGTGCCTCTGTATGTAGTGCCGATGTGTGCAGTGCGAGTGTGTGTAGTGCCTGCGTGTGTAGTGTCTGTGTGTGCAGTGCCTGTGTGTGTAGTGTATGTGTGTGCAGTGCTTGTGTGGGTGATGCCTGTGTGTTGAATGCCTGTGTGTGTGGGTGCCTGTGGTTGAAGTGTCTGTGTGTGTAATCCCATTGAGTGTAGTGCCTCTGTGTGTACTGTCTACGGGGGTAGTACCTCTGCTTGTAGTGCCTGGGTGTGCAGTGCTTGTGTCTGCAATGCCTGTGTGTATAGTGCCTGTGTGTGTAGTGCCTACATGTGTAGTGGCTGTGTGTGTAGTGCCCGTGTGTGCAGTGCCTGAGTGTGTAGTGCCTGTGTATGCAGTGATTCTGTGTGCAGTGTCTCTGTGTCAAGTGCCTGTGTGTGTAGTGCCTGTGTGTGCAGTGAATGTGTGTGTAGTACCTGTGTATGTAGTGCCTGTGTGTGTAGTGTGTGTGTGTAGAGCCTCTGTATGTAGTGCCGATCTCTGCAGTACGAGTGTGTGTAGTGCTTGCGTATGTAGTGTCTGTGTGTGTAGTGCCTGTGTGTGTAGTGTCTGTGTGTGCAGTGCCTGTGTCTGTAGTGCCTGTGTGTGTAGTGCCTATGTTTGCAGTGCCTGTGTGTGTAGTGCCTGTGTGTAGTGCCTGTGTTTGCAGTTCCTGTGTGTGTAATGCCTGTTGTGCAATGCCTGTGTGTGCAGCGCCTGTGTGTGTAGTGCCTGTGTGTGTAGTGGCTGTGTGTGTAGTCCCTGTGTCTAGTGCCTGTGCGTGTGCGTGCCTCTGTTTGTAGTGCCTGTGTTTGTAGTGCCTGTGGGTGTAGTGCCTGTGGGAGTAGTGCCTTTGTGTGTAGTGCCTGTGTGTGTAGTGCCTGTGTGTAGCGTCCCTATGTGTAGTGCCAGTGGGTGCAGTGCCTGTGTGTGCAGTGAATGTGTGTATAGTGCCTGTGTGTGTAGTACCTGTGTGTGTAGTGCATGGGTATGTAGAGCATGTGTGAGCAGTGCCTGTGTGTGTAGTGCCTGTGTTTGCATTGGCTGCGTGTGTAGTGCCTGTAACTGGAGTGCCCGTCTGGAGTGCCTGTGTGTGCGATAACTGTGTGTGTAGTGCCTGTGTGTGCAGTGCCAGTGTGTGTAGTGCATGTGTATGCAGTGATTCTGTGTGCAGTGCCTCTGTGTAAAGTGCCTGTGTGTGCAGTGAATGTGTGTGTAGTACATGTGTATGTAGTGCCTGTGTGTGTAGTGTGTGTGTGTGTGTAGTGCCTCTGTATGTAGTGCCGATGTGTGCAGTACGAGTGTTTGTAGTACCTGCGTTTGTAGTGTCTATGTGTGCAGTGCCTGTGTGTGTAGTGTCTGTGTGTGCAGTGCCTGTGTGGGTGATGCCTGTGTGTTCAATGCCTTTGTGTGTGCGTGCCTGTGGTTGTAGTGTCTGTGTGTGTAATCCCATTGAGTGTAGTGCCTCTGTGTGTACTGTCTGAGGGGGTAGTGCCTTTGCTTGTAGTACCTGTGTGTGCAGTGCTTGTGTCTGCAGTGCCTGTGTGTATAGTGCCTGTGTGTGTAGTGCCTACATGTGTAGTGCCTACATGTGTAGTGGCTGTGTGTGTAGTGCCCGTGTGTGCAGTGCCTGACTTTGTAATGCTTGTGTATGCAGTGATTCTGTGTGCAGTGCCTCTGCGTGAAGTGCCTGTGTGTATAGTGCCTGTGTGTGCAGTGAATGTGTGTCTAGTACCTGTTTATGTAGTGCCTGTGTGTGGTAGTGTGTGTGTGTGTAGAGCCTCTGTATGTACTGCCGATCTCTGCAGTACGAGTGTGTGTAGTGCATGCGTATGTAGTGTCTGTGTGTGCAGTGCCTGTGTGTGTAGTATCTCTGTGTGCAGTTCCTGTGTGTGTAGTGCCTGTGTGTGTAGTGCCTGTGTTTGCAGTGCCTGTGTATGTAGTGCCTGTGTGTAGTGCCTGTGTTTGCAATTCCTGTGTGTGTAATGCCTGTTGTGCAATGCCTGTGTGTGCAGTGCCTGTGTGTGTAGTGGCTGTGTGTGTAGTGGCTGTGTGTGTAGTGCCTGTGTGTATTGTGCCTGTGTTTGAAGTGCCTGTGTCTAGTGCCTGTGCGTGTGCGTGCCTCTGTGTGTAGTGCCTGTGTATATAGTGCCTGTGGGTGTAGTGCCTGTCTCTGTGCGTGCCTGTTTAAGTATTTCCTGTGTGTGTCGTACCTGTGTATGTAGTGCCTGTGTGTGTAGTGCCTGTGTGTGTAGTGCCTGTGTGTGTGCGTGCCTGTGTGGGTATTGCCTGTGTGTGTAGTGCCTGTGTATGCAGTGCCTGTGTGTTTAGTGCCTCTGTGTGTAGTGAATGTCTGTGTAGTGCCTGTGTGTGTAGTGCCTGTGTATGTAGTGCCTGTGTTTGTAGCGCCTGTGTGTGCAGTGCCTGTGGGTGTAGTGCCTGTGTGTGTAGTGGCTGTGTTTGTAGTGCCTGTGCCTTTAGTGCCTGTGTGTGTGCGTGCCTGTGTGTGTATTGCCTGTGTGTGTAGCGCCTGTGTATGTAGTGCCTGTGTGTGTAGTGCATGTCTTTGTGCGCACCGGTGTGTGTATTGCCTGTGTGCGTAGTGCCTGTGTATGTAGTGCCTGTGTGTGTAGAGCCTGTGTATGTAGAGCCTGTGTATGTAGTGCCTGTGTTTGCAGTGATTGTGTGTGTTGTCCCATTGTGTGTAGTGCCTGTGTGTGCAGTGCCTGTGTGTGTAGTGAATGTGTGTGTTCAGTGCCTGTGTGTGTAGTGCCTCTGTGTGTAGTGCCTGTGTGTAGTGCCTGTGTGTGCAGTGCTTGTGTGTGTAGTGCCTGTGTGTGCAGTACCTGTGTGTGTAGTCCTTGTGTGTAGTGCCTGTGTGTTTAGTGCCTCTGTGTGTAGTGCCTGTGTTTTTAGTGCCTAGGTGTGCAGTGCCTGTGTGTAGTGCCTGTGTATGTAGTGCCTGTGTGTGCAGTATCAGTGTGTGTAGCGCCTGTGTGTGTAGTGTCTGTGTGTGCAGTGCCTGTGTGTGTAGTGCCTGTGTGTTTAGTAGCTGAATTTGTAGTGCATGTGTTTGTAGTGCCTGTGTGTGTAGAGACTGTGTGTGTAGTGCCTGTGTGTGTAGTGCCTGTGTTTGTAGTGTCTGTGTGTGCAGTGCCTCTGTGTGTAGTGCGTGTGTGTTTAGTGCCTGTGTGTGGGCGTGCCTGTTTTTGTAGTGCCTGTGTGTGCAGTGTCCTGTGTGTAGTGCCTGTGTGTGCAGTGCCTGTGTGTGGAGTGCCTGTGTATGCAGTTGTTCTGTGTGCAGTGCCTCTGTGTTAAGTGCCTGTGTGTGTAGTGCCTCTGTGTGCAGTGAATGTGTGTGTAGTACATGTGTAGGTAGTGCCTGTATGTGTAGTGCGTGTGTGTGCAGTCCCTGTGTGTGTAGTGCCTGTGTGTGTAGTTCCTGTGTCTGTAGTGCCTCTGTTTGTAGTGGCTGTGTGTGTAGTGCCTGTGTGTCTGGTGCCTGTTTCTGTAGTGCCTGTGTGTGCAGTTCCTGTGTGTGCAGTGCCTGTGTGTTCATTGCCTGTGTGTGTAGTGCCTGTGTGTATAGTGCCTGTGTGTTTACTGCATATGTGTGTAGTTCATGTGTGTGTAGTGCCTGTGTCTCTAGTGCTTGTGTGTGTAGTGCATGTGTATGTTAAGTTCTGATGTGTGCAGTACCAGTGTGTGTAGTGCATGCGTGTGTAGTGCCTGTGTGTGTTGTGCCTGTGTGTGAAGTGCCTGTGTGTGTAGTAGCTGTGTATGTAGTGCTTGTGTGTGCAGTATCTTTTTGTGTAGTGCCTGTGTGTGTGCGTTCCTCTGTGTGTATTGCCTGTGTGTGTAGTGGCTCTGTATGTAGTGCCTCTGTGTGTGTACTGACTGTGTGTGTGTAGCCCCTGTGTGTGTAGTGCCTTTGCGTGTAGTGCCTGTGTTTTTAGTGCCTGTGTGTGTAGTGCCTCCTTGTGTATTGCCTGTGTTTGCAGTGCCTGTGTGTAGTGTGCCTGTGTGTCCAGTGCCTGTGTGTATAGTGCATGTGTCTGTAGTGCCTGTGTGTGTAGTACCTGTGTATGTAGTGCCTGTGTGAGTAGTGTCTGCGTGTTTAGTGCCTGCCTGTGTAGTGCCTGTTTGTGTAGTGAAAGTGTGTGCAGTGCCTGTGTGTAAAGTGCCTGTGTGTGTAGTGCCTGTGTGTGTACAGCCTGTGTATGTAGTGCCTGTGTGTGCAGTGATTGTGTGTGTGGTGCCTGTTTGTGCAGTGCCTGTGTGTGCAGTGCCTGTGTGTGTAGTGCCTGTGTGTGTAGTGCCTGTTTGTGTAGTGGCTCTGTATTTAGCGCCTCTGTGTAGTGCCTGTGTGTGCAGTGCCAGTGTGTGTATATTGCCTGTGTGTGTAGTGCCTGTGTGTGCAGTGCCTGTGTCTGTAGCGCCTGTGTATAGTGCCTCTGTGTGCAGTACCTCTGTGTACAGTGCCTGTGTTTGTAGTGCCTCTGTGTATAGTGCCTCTGTGTGCAGTACCTCTGTGTACAGTGCCTGTGTGTAGTGCCTTTGAATGTAGTGCCTGTGTGTGTAGTGCCTGTGTGTAGTGCCTGCGTATGTTGTGCCCGTGTGCGTAGTGCCCGGGTTCTGTAGTGCCGGTCTGTGCACTGCCTGTGTGTAGTGCCTGTGTATGCAGTGCCTGTGTGTGCAGTGCCTGTGTGTGTAGTGCCTGTGTGTGTAGTGCCCGTGTGTGTAGTGCCTGTGTGTGTAGTGCCTGTGTTTGCATTACCTGTGTTTGCAGTGCCTGTGTGTGTAGGGCCTGTGTGTGTAGTGCCTGGGTCTGGTGCCTTTGTTTGGAGTGATAGTGTGCGTATTGCCTATTTCTGCAGTGCTTGTTTGTGCACTGCCCCTGTGTGTAGTGCCTGTGTATCTAGTGATTGTGTGTGTAGTGCCTGTGTTTAAGGTGCCCTGTGTGTATAGTGCCTGTGTGTGTAGTGCCTGTGTGTAGTGCCTGTGTGTGTAGTGCCTGTGTGTAGTACCTGTGTGTAGTGTCTGTGTGTGTAGTGCCTGTGTGCAATCCCTGTGTGTTTAGTGCCTGTGTGTCTAGTGCCTGTGTGTGTAGTGCCTGTGTGTGTAGTGCCTTTGCGTGTAGTGCCTGTGTTTTTAGTGCCTCTGTGTGTAGTGCCTCTGTGTGTAGTGCCTCTGTGTGTAGTGCCTGTGTTTGTAGGGCCTGTGTGTGTAGTGTCTGTGTGTGCAGTCCCTGCGTGTGTAGTGCCTGTGTGTAGTGCCTGTGTGCAATCCCTGTGTGTTTAGTGCCTGTGTGTGTAGTGCCTGTGTGTGTAGTGCCTGTGTGTGTAGTGCCTGTGTATGGAGTGCCTGTGTGTGCAGTACCAGTGTGTGTAGTGCCTGTGTGTGTAGTGTCTGTGTGTGCAGAGCCTGTGTGTGTACTGCTTTTGTGTAGTGCCTTTGTTTGGAGTGATTGTGTGTGTAACGCCTGTGTGTGCTTTGCCTGTTTGTGCAGTGCCCCTGCGTGTTGTGCCTGTGATTGTAGTGCCTGTGTATGCAGTGATCGTGTGTGTAGTTCCTGTGTGTGCAGTCCCTGTGTGTGTAGTGCCTGTCTGTGTAGTGCCTTTGTGTGTAGTGCCTGTGTGTGTAGTTCCACTGTGTGTAGTGCCTGTGTCCGTAGTGCCTGCGAGTGTAGTGCCTGTGTGTGCAGTCCCTGTGGGTGTAGTGCCTGTGTGTGTAGTGCCCGTGTGTGTAGTGCCTGTGTTTGCAGTGACTGTGTTTGCAGTGCCTGTGTGTGTAGTGCCTGTGTGCGTAGTTCCTGTATGTAGTGCCTTTCTTTGCAGTGATTGCGTGTGTATTGCCTGTGTGTGCTGTGCCTGTTTGTGCTGTGCCCCTGTGTGTAGTTCCTCTCTATGTAGTGCCTGTGTATGCAGTGATTGTGTGTGTGTAGTGCTTGTGTGCAGTGCCTTTTGTGTGTAGTGCCTGTCTCTGTAGTGCCTGTGTGTAGGGCCTGTGTTTGTAGTGCCTGTGTGTGCAGTGCCTGTGTGTGTAGTACTGTTGTCTCTAGTACGTGTGTGTGTAGTGCCTGTGTTTGCAGAGCCTGTGTTTTTAGTGCCCGTGTGTGTAGTTCCTGTGTGTAGTACCTGTGTGTAGTGCCTGTGTGTGTAGTGCCTCTGTGTGTAGTGCCTCTGTGTGTAGTGCCTGTGTTTGTAGGGCCTGTGTGTGTAGTGTCTGTGTGTGCAGTCCCTGCGTGTGTAGTGCCTGTGTGTAGTGCCTGTGTGCAATCCCTGTGTGTTTAGTGCCTGTGTGTGTAGTGCCTGTGTGTGTAGTGCCTGTGTGTGTAGTGCCTGTGTATGGAGTGCCTGTGTGTGCAGTACCAGTGTGTGTAGTGCCTGTCTGTGTAGTGCCTTTGTGTGTAGTGCCTGTGTGTGTAGTTCCACTGTGTGTAGTGCCTGTGTCTTTAGTGCCTGCGAGTGTAGTGCCTGTGCGTGCAGTGCCTGTGGGTGTAGTGCCTGTGGGTGTAGTGCCTGTGTGTGTAGTGCCCGTGTGTGTAGTGCCTGTGTTTGCAGTGACTGTGTTTGCAGTGCCTGTGTGTGTAGTGCTGTTGTCTCTAGTACGTGTGTGTGTAGTGCCTGTGTTTGCAGAGCCTGTGTTTTTAGTGCCCGTGTGTGTAGTTTCTGTGTGTAGTACCTGTGTGTAGTGCCTGTGTGTGTAGTGCCTGTGTGCAATCCCTGTGTGTGTAGTGCCTGTGAATGTAGTGCCTGTGTGTGTAGTGCAACTGTGTGTAGTGCATCTGTGTGTAGTTCCTGTGTTTGTAGTGCCTGTGTGTGTAGTGCTTGTGTGTGCAGTCCCTACGTGTGTAGTGCCTGTGTGCAATCCCTGTGTGTTTAGTGCCTGTGTGTGTAGTGCCTGTGTGTGTAGTGCCTGTGTGTGTAGTGCCTGTGTGTGTAGTGCCTGTGTGTGCAGTACCAGTGTGTGTAGTGCCTGTCTTTGTAGTGCCTGTCTGTGTAGTGCCTCCCTGTGTAGTGCCTGTGTGTGTAGTGCCTGTGTGTGCAGTGCCTGTGTGTGCAGTGCCTGTGTGTTTAGTTCCAATGTGTGTAGTGCCTGTGTGTGTAGTGCCTGAGTGTGTGTAGTGCCTGTGTGTGAAGTGCCTGTGTATGTAGTGCCTGTGTTTGTAGTTCCCGTGTGTGTAGTGCCTGTGTTTGCAAAGACTGTGTTTGCAGCGCCTGGTTGTGTAGTGCCTGTGTGTGTAGTTCCTTCATGTAGTGCCTTTGTTTGGAGTGATTGCTTGTGTATTGCCTGTGTGTGCTGTGCCTGTTTTTGCAGTGCCCGTGTGTGTAGTTCCACTCTATGTAGTGCCTGTGTATGCAGTGATTGTGTGTGTAGTGCTTGTGTGTGCAGTGCCTTTTGTATCTAGTGCCTGTCTGTGTAGTGCCGGTGTGTAGCGCCTATGTTTGTAGTGCCTGTGTGTGCAGTGCCTGTGTGTGTAGTGCCTGTGTATGTAGTGCCTGTGTGTGCAGTGCCTGTGTTTGTGTAGTGCCTGTGTGTGCAGTGCCTGTGTGTGTAGTGCCTTTGTCTCTAGTACGTGTGTGTGTAGTGCCAGTGTTTGCAGAGCCTGTGTTTTTAGTGCCCGTGTGTGTAGTGCCTGTGTGTAGTACCTGTGTGTAGTGCCTGTGTGTGTAGTGCCTGTGTGCAATCCCTGTGTGTGTAGTGCCTCTTTGTTTAGTGCCTGTGTCTGTAGTGCCTGTGTGTTTAGTGCTGTGTGTGCAGTCCCTGTGTGTGTAGTGCCTGTGTCTGTAGTGCCTGTGTGTGTAGTGACTGTGTGTGTAGTGCCTGTGTGTGTAGTGCCTGTGTGTAGTACCTGTGTATAGTACCTGTGTGTGTAGTGCCTGTGTGTGTAGTGCCTGTGTGCAATCCCTGTGTGTTTAGTGCCTGTGTGTGTAGTGCCTGTGTGTGCAGTGCCTGTGTGTGTAGTGCCTCTGTGTGTAGTGCCTGTGTGTGTGGTGCCTGTGTATGGAGTGCCTGTGTTTGCAGTTCCAGTGTGTGTATTGCCTGTGTGTGCAGTGCCTGTGTGTGCAGTGCCCCTGTGTGTAGTGCCTGTGTATGTAGTGCCTGTGTATCCAGTGATTGTGTGTGCAGTGCCTGTGTGCAGTGCCTGTGTGTGTAGTGCCTGTGCGTGTAGTGCCTGTGTATGTAGTGCCTGTGTATGTAGTGCCTGTGTATGCAGTGATTGTGTCTGTAGTGCCTGTGTGTGTAGTGCCTGTGTGTGCATTGCCTGTTTGTGTAGTGCCTGTGTGTGTAGTGCCTGTGTGTAGTGCCCTGTGTGCAGTGCCTGTGTGTGCAGTACCTGTGGTTGTAGTGCCTGTGTGTGCAGTGCCTGTGTGTGCATTGCCTGTGTGTGTAGTGCCTATGTGTGTAGTGCCTGTGTGCCGTGCCTGTGTGTGCAGTGCCTGGGTGTGTAGTGCCTTTGTGTATAGTGCCTGTGTGTTTAGTGCCTGTGTGTGTAGTGCCTGTGTGTTCAGTGATTGTGTGTGTAGTACCTGTGAGTGTGGTACCTGTGGGTGTAGTGCCTGTGTTGGTTGTAATTGCAGTGGTCACAGGATTCTGGCCAGACAGACTTTGCAACAGATTCTGAATGTTCTGTCTGAAGAAAAACCCAGGGCTTGCTGTTGTAGATGGAGTTTTCTAGGCAAACAGAAGTAAATGTTATTATTCTTAATGTTGCAGAAGATGATAACCTACATGTGAATAAATTAAATCAAATATTCTAGAAACCGATGTCTCACTGAAATTGAATATTTCGTGTGAAATTATGGTTCCCTAGTCTTACCCTTTTACTGTTGTATTTACTGCCTGAGTCACAGTGGGAATTTGGAAGTGTGGCCAAACGTAGATGGGGCACTGCGATCTCCAGGTTGTCTTAAGGTCAGTCGCCGATGGATTTTGGGCTTGGGGGTCTAAAAGCACCAACTTTGTCTTGTTAGAGTCGAAAGTCGAACTGGGAGCAATCTCTAAAACAAACCAGAAAACAAGTTTATTTCATGAACATCCTCAGATGCTACTGTCATAACTGATACTGTAACAATAAAAGCACTAGATTGAACTAATCATCAAAAGGCTACCACTCAAAATGTGAGCTTTTGAATCTTTGTGTTGGCCAGGAATTCATATTATCATGTTGGATAATCCACGTTCTCATTAGTATCATCTCCAGTGTATCATTTTGTTACGTTTCCTTAATAGTTTTTTGCCTCTTGCTCGATGTTGAAATTGTCTATCGTAGTCGGTTACAGGTGTGAAATCGTCACAAAAGGCCATCACTTATGTATTCCAGAAAGTCCCTTTCTTGGTTTTTTGAGCTTTCAATTTATCATCCATGTAGCAAAATTAACTGATGGAAAGAGCAACTTAAACTTAGTAAAATGGCCAAGATTGGACGTAATAAAGGAAGATACCACTTGCAAGCTTACCTATTATTACTACCGGAAATCTTGATGCGCTCTTTCTAACCTATTTGATGGTAAATTTTCGCTACGTGGCCAATATTAGCCTGCGTGGCGAACGAAATCGAAATCTACGTGGACAGGCTTTCTAGTAGGCATCCTGTCGGAGCCTGTTCACATACTATCATAAAGTCTCCGAAAGGGGAGGAAAAGAAGCAATTATTCGCAAGCGCATGGCAGGCGCCGAAAGGGGAGGAAAAAGGGTAATTATTCACATGCGCGAAGCGCGAGGGAGAGAGGAGGTGCGCCTTCCCCCTTCACTCGCGCTCCGCGCACGCGAATAATTTTTTTCTTCTTTCCCTCCCCTTCCCGCCCATGCCACACAGGCTAAACATTCTTTTTTTTTTTGATGTAAAGTTTAAAAAATGAAAGCACCGGTATTGTACTTACGTGATGGTTCGAGGATGCCCCTGAGCTTGCAAGGCATACAAAATGCTCGTTCTGACGTCTTGTCCTGTCATCCCCGAGCGAAAACAGACTCTACCTTCGCGTCCGGCGTCCCGTATGGCTTGCCTGACCAGCCCACGTGGCATGTCCTCCTCTGACGGACCCGCCAAAAGAACAACAACTCTGGTAAATTGATGGCCTGCAGTCGCCCCGTAAGGGTGTGATTGAGGACGGCCTCGGCCCTGTCTTCTTGCAGAAACAGTTCTTGGGCTAAAGATTGGCCCAAGATCTCGCAAGCTGAAGAAAAAGTTGACGTCGTAGTCGCAGGAATCGATGTAGAAACAGATGGACCAGTCGAAGACGCGGAAGGACGAAAAAGGCAGTCCACTTCTCGATTGACGTTTTGGCGATTTAGAATCGCTAGTAATGCGCGCAAGCCCTCAAGAGCGTCTTGGTCCATGCCCAGCAACGTGTTTCTTTCTTGTGTGATGGTTTTAAGAAAATTGAGGTTGTTTTATAGTCCTTAAATTCACAGCTTTTCTGAAACATGTCATTTCTTTTGTCTTTATATCCGGTTATGATTATTTAATAACGTATTAAAAGTACGTTCCGCCTTTAATTAATTCTTTATTGTCCAATACTTTATATCACTTTGCTTTCTCTTTTGTTATTTTCAGTAAAAGAGACAAAAACTACACATTGCTATTCTTTGATGTATGAAAAACTGACATCTTACGCTAATCGGGCTTTGTTTTAACCGATTTAATGTGTATAACATATATTTCCGCCGCATATTGTTTGTCGCTTGCCGACCATAGGCTGCTTTCCAAACGTGAAAATTGCTCTCTTTGGCGCCAAAAAGCTGCCTGCGCAGGTTAGACTCGAGTTTACAATACTTTGCAAAGGTTTCCTGTAAACAAGCCAGCTGGTCCTAGAGCTATTCCTTTGCTGTATGCAAAAAACTTAAGCCACGAAGAGTCGATCGGAGTAGCTAGATCGCAAGACATATTTATTATTGTCCTCTCTCGTGTTAAATGAGGGACTTCACTTAAAAGCTGGTTGTCTGGAAAATGACAGAAAGTGAGCCTCTGTGACCAGGGTACTTTACGTGTAAAACTTAATTTGAAACTGTCATTTAGAATTTTGGTAAAACATAATTTCATTTTTCGTTAAATTTTGAGCTTAACGGAGCTTTTACAGTAGTTCTTACCAGATTCTACGTATCCCGAATTGGAAAAATGTTACACAAAATTAAAAAATTGTCAATTAGCAAAACATAATCACTCCATGACATAACAGTGATTTAGAATTAGACAATTGTGTTCACGAAATCCTTGGCTGCGGGGTAGAGTGAAATGCCATGGTTCGGGCACGGCTGTAATGATCGTACCAGGGCCTCTAACCGAGTTCGCTGCACATCAGAAGGTGGACATGTGACTTGCCTGACCTGGACGTCGTGGTTCGTTCGGTTTTCTGGAGTCGGGCTGTCGAGATCTACACCGTATTGTGCCTCGTCGATGATGTCTCTATGGAAGACACCCCTAATAGCCGGGTCATTTAACCAAGTCGTTCAAACATTCCTCTAACGTACAGCTGCTGTGGCGTGAAGTTTCCCTCCAAAGAAAGCTTGTGGTTGTTCCACGAACGCTTAAACGATCCTAGCGCCTGATTGATCAATGGAGCAAAAACATAATGCAAACAGAAAATTTCATTGTCACAGCTGGGGTTGAGAATTCTTGTGTTCTCCATAAAATAAAATAAATTGTAATAAATGGTTCCAACAGAGCGAAAGTAGTCACGCCATAACCGCTCAATCCGTTGGTTTTGGACTGAGCTACCAGTAATATGACTCCCTCTTCCTGTTCCTCGACGTGCAATCCTCAATCGGGCGACTTCCACGTTCTCCATACCATGGTCAGACCTAACTCGAGACGGCCAACCGAATTCTACCGTGGCAGACAAAAAATTATCTTTAACTGTTGTAGCGCGGTTGTTTGTAGCGCAGGCCAGATAGACGCACAGACGCGAAAAACCGTCAATTCCGCCATGCACAACAAACTTCCATCGTATCAGCTTGTGGTTGTCGTCCACATGCCATAGCGAGTTTGGAACGGGGACTCTGTAACGCCGTCTTTCTGCAACGTGGCGAAGCCTTTGACGGCTGTTCAAACTGTCCACGCGGTGTATAGATACCCTGATCCTCTCTCGCTGTACGTGGATACCCTGCCTCTGCATTTCACCTTGGACCTTTCGAATTCCACTGAAAGGCAGTCGCCTGACCACTTCCAGCACTAAGTTATCGAGATCAGTGTCAGAAATGGACGTAAATGCCGGTGTCGACTCAGATCCTAAGTCCAAGTGACGCCCGCTGGCGGTTGAGAGTGGTTATGGAGACTCCCAACAACCTTGCGATGTCCGTCCATTTAAAGCCAAATTCTCTCAAGCATAAAATTTGATGGCGGGTGATAATGAAGCGGGGGCGTCCTACGTTTCCCTGCTCTCTTTGGCAAAGAAATGCCTCGGCATCCAGAGCTCTCTTTCTTTCGAAAATCTGCAATTGCAGAGTTTCCAAGGACCCCTTTATGTGAACCAGCTGGTCACATAAAGTCCTGAAATCGGCTTCATTCAGAAGTGCATCACTGACCACAGATGAAAACCAGCGTAGCCGATTTAAGGCCTCTTCAAGCCTTAAGCCATGCCCCTACAAAACAGTTCTTTCAGCGTGATTTGGAAGGCGATTAATTTCCTCAACCAAGTTTACTAAGCCGCTAATAAATTCTCGCACGGTTTAAGACATACTAGTCTGATTTACTAGTCGCAGAATGGTTGCAGGACAGAAATTTCTCTGAATAAACGTTGTGAATGAACATCACGTGTTGATCAATGATTTATTTTGTGAAATGAAATACCACAAACCCCACATGAAGCCCCCTCGTACTTATGATCACCTAATCCACTGAAGCACCCTTTTGAAAACCGGAGTTTGTAATAAGCAGTAAGCCAACCACTCCCCTCCCACACACATACATCTCTCTTTTAGCTTTCAAAAAAGTCGGATTTGTAATAATCCCCCCCCTCTCTCTCAAATCTTCCCCCCCCCCATCTCAACAAACAAACACATACACACCACCCACCAGTTTAGACGGTTTTCAAACGTAACACGATTTGCTTGGGCGATTTTGTTTTTTGGGTTTAGCTAGTTGTGAGTTCTTTTCTTAAAAGTAAAAATAAAATTTAGCGATAGATATAGCAGTTTCGAATGACATTTTGCCAAAATTCGTGTAAGTCAGATTCTTGTGAGCATGGTGAGTTCATTATATGATCATGATAAAATGCGTGTGAAAGTCTTGTCATGCGATGAAAAGAAACACAATGTGGACTCAAACTTTGCTTGAGTCAGATTGAACGTAGACTGCGAGTAGCCTCTAGCTGACAATTGTGGAGCGGGCGAAATACACACACGTGCGCGCGTAAAATTTAGAGGAGACACTCCCCTTGCGTCAAGTCTCCTCGAGATTTCGCGCGCGCGTGGGTATTTCGCCCGCCCCACAATTGCCATCGCCACAATTAGAGACTACTCGCTGTCTCGATTCAGTGTTCATATTAGGTTTGTTGTCTTTCTTTGAGCATTTCGTAAATTAATTATTCCAGCTTTCCAAGGGATTTCTTAACAATGATGAATTGTTCCTGAAGATCTTTATTCCTTTGATTGTTAGCGTCGCGCAAGTGTTTTCCAATAGGAATAGCAAAGCGATTGTAGTCCTAAATGCGCTGAAAAAGGTGTTGGCGTGTATACCCAACACAATCTGCATCACACAGATCACATCTAAATTTGTAAACAACGCGTTGTTGATTTATTAACGGTGGTTAAACACAAACAAAATGAAAATAGAATGATGTGTGGAGAGAGGAAACTCAGGAAAAAATTTCTGAGTTCCAGATGTGATTTGAACCCACGACCTCCCGTATACTACTCCGATGCTCTAACCACTGAGCTACGAGAACTCTGGCGGTGTGTGATGGTCAATTGTGGGCTGACACAACGACTGCATCGCGCAAGTCACATTGTGCCAATGAACACTGACGGCCTGGTTTATAAGCTAGGGAACATTTGTTGCAAAAACCTACGGGTGTTTTGTTACGCCATGTGTTTTTCAATGTAACCTCACGACAGGCAAATGTTGTTGCATGAACTCAAAAACGTTCGAGATTCACGATTGCAAAAACGTTCGAGATTCACCCGGTTCATGCCCCGATATAAGTACATTCGTGACGAGCGCAATCTCGATCTTGATGCCTTCAAACAAGAGTTTGAGCAGCTTCCATTAAGCCTGGTGTACTCAACTAACGACCCGGAAATGCAGTTAGACTTACTAAACATACTCATCCGAGAGTGCATCGATCGTCACGCCCCCCTTCGACGCACCAAGGTGACACGCCCTCCCGCGCATTGGATGAAAGACCTAGATATTCAAAAGCTTCAACGTGAATGCCACACCCTTCGAAATAAAGCGCGCATAGACAAAAGCGACACAATTTGGTGCTCCTACAGGGACAAACGCAATGAGCTAAAATCCAACATTAGGAAAACAAGACGCGATTTCTACAATAGGGCATTATCCTCTAACAAACCCAAAGAGGTGTGGAAGGTGATTCATAGAATTCTTCACCCAAATCCTCAGCCGTTGCGATTCCAGCCTGACGAGCTGAATGCGTACTTCGCCTCAACCGCTCAGCGGGTGACCGGCGCATCTGCGGCATCAGAAGAAAGTATTAAATGTTTGATTGACTCCCTTCCAGTGGACAGACCTGAGGCCTTTGTTCTTGGTCCTGTAACATGTGGCCAGGAACTCCTCCAACTGAAAAAGCTGAGATCCGACTGTTCCTGCGGCCCTGATGGCATACCTGTCAAGTTTCTGAAGATTGTGGCAGATCACCTTGCCCCTCTTCTCACTCACATTCTCAACAATTTCATCTCGAGGGGAATGTTTCTGTCTGCTTGGAAGGTGGCCCGCATAAGTGCCATACCAAAGTGCGCTACGCCCAAGGACAACAACGATCTACGTCCAATATCTATCTTGCCAGTTCTATCAAAGATATATGAGCGCCTAGTGCTAGGCCAGATGGAACAATTTGTATCCTGTGGTCCTACTCGAGTACTAAAGGACACTGTGTGCGCCTACCGCAAAGGGCATAGCACCACCACCACCCTTCTTGCCATGAAGGACGATATAGTATGTGCCCAGAAGCGCGGTGAGGTCACGATGGCGGTACTCGCGGATTTCTTAAAGGCGTTCGACACGGTTGCTTTTGAAACCGTGTTAAAGAAACTACACGTCCTCGGCTTCTCAAAGTCGTTTTTGATTTGGATTGTAAGCTATCTGACGGGTCGCAGGCAATTTGTTCAAGTAGACGATAAAGCCTCTAGCCTGGTCGATGTGACGTTTGGAGTACCCCAGGGCAGCGTGCTCGGGCCAGTATTGTTTAACTTGTACGTTAATGACCTATCAGAGCGTCTAGGTGACACTGTTAAATGTCACCAATACGCGGACGATACAATATTCTACACCACGAACAAGCCTGCGCACATCAAGGAATGTGAGGGACGCCTACAGGAAGCGCTCGATCACTTATCGAGATGGTCAAGTGAGAGCAATCTAGCGCTGAATCCAACCAAGACCAAGGTGATGCTCCTCTCCACTCCACAGCTCGCCCGTGTACATGGTCTGCAGGACTATCAAGTAAACCTGACTGTCGACGCCAAGCCTTTGGAGAGGGTCTCCTCAGCAAAACTCCTTGGGACTGAGCTCCATCAGAGTCTACGGTGGAACGATGATATCAACGCAAAAATATCTAGCTGTTATGCTACACTATCAGTACTGAAAAAACTAAAGAACATCGCCCCTTTTAATGTGAGAAAACAATTAGCCGAATCTCTTGTATTATCAAAACTTGACTACAACAATATTGTAATTTATCCAACTCATGAGTATTTAGTTAAGCGCTTACAGCGTGTACAGCTTGCCGCTGCAGGGTTTGTTTGTAAGAAGTTTGCTGATTTACAGGACATTATAAAATTAGGTTGGCTTCCAATTAAAGAGAGGCAGGATTATCATCTGGCAAATGCTGCTTATCAGGCAGTAACCAACAACCTATGGCCAGAACATTTGCGACTTGAACAATATGTCCCCCCTAGGCTGCTCCGCTCAAGCAGAGAATTTACATTAAATTCGTCCCATGTCCCCGGCACCTTTAAATACCATGCTTCAAGGGTTTTTAACACTTTGCCATCCACAGTTAGATCTAGCAAGGACAATCATGAATTTCGCCGCTTGTCTAAAGCACACTATGTTTCGAATGCTGTAAATAGACTTACTGAACAATAGGTTTTTTTTTTCCAATACGATGCTGTAATTGTTTTTTCCACATATTAATTTATCTTAGTAGCTTCTACATTATAGTAATAGTAATGTATACATTATAATTATTTAGATATTTATGTAACATAGAAGAGCCAATTAATTTTTGGAATGTTATTAAACCATTATTATTATTATTATTATTATTATTACTTATTTGCTTACGAAACAAATGTTGTTACCCAGTTACAAACCTGAGCGCTAGGCAAGCGCTTAAAAAACTTTTTTTTCCACTTACGCGTTAAGAAATACATAAGAAAATTTCGTCCCTGTTATACTAGCATAGTTGCCCGAAAAAAAAAACGGTTGTTGCTGTGTCTGTGTGAGTTTTCTTCTTCATTATAAAATCGAATAAGCTGCAGGATCAAATTCAAAAGATCTTATGTAGGGCCCTGATTGAATGCCCCCGTGAGGACCATTTTAGCCCTTGTGTGATAATATTTCAACCTCAATGACCCGGTCTATTTTGGGAAATAAAACGGATCCTAGAAATTAAAGTATATTTTTATGGAAGAGTTAACAATAACTAGTAAAGGAGAGTTGAATTGACCCACTGGACCTGGTTTACGCCAGTAACAAAACGACAAACACGTAAGAACATCGACATAACTACGAAAAATAAAAGATCCGCTTTTCCTTATTTTATGTCATTATGTTGTGTTGCGGCTAGTCTGAACTAAAGCCTTCCAGTAGACTTTTTGGCTAAAAAAAAGCGCCTGTCACCATTTTGTGCAGAGGGTCTGGGTCGGGGTACTAGAATTCCAGATGTCATTCAAATTTTGGTCATTTCTCTGCTATCAGTTAAAAGGTCAGCCATTTCTTTGCTATGAGTTAATTATGACAGCGTCTCACTTCCTTTTTCCATTTTGCTTAATTTTTCAGTTTGCCTTTTCAACAATGGCAAACGCATAAAGTGTAGATTGACATATACACTGCGGAAGTCCATCTCTTCCTAAAAGTCTGAACGTGAAATACACTCTGGCTACCGTAACGACAGCTTCCTGCAGCGTCCAACTAGAATTCGATAGAACTTGTCTCTAAGCGTACAAAATATTTTCAGTGTGCACGAAGGCCTACACAACAGACTGGACTTTTTGACACGCAAGAAAACGAAGTATAAGCCGAAAACGTAGTATATAGCCAGGTAGCAACGAAAGCAAGAAAACAGCCCAACGGCAAAAAGAAACAAATAAACATACAAACAATCGGCAAACAACACTAACGAAAATAACAAACAAACAAAGCGATACCAAACCCAAACTGTTCAAGTAGTTTTTTATTTGTTAACTTCGATGTTTTTCATTGGTGGTTGATGTTCTGCTGCCATGGCATTCAAACGTTCTCATTCGCTTCTTCGATTGAAGCTATACAAAGGCCATGTAATTGCCGCGCTTTTAACTTAGTCTCCATGCCAGGTCTTTCTCCTTGTTCTAAATTATCGCATGTTACACCACGCCGTCATTTTGTACGGGAAGAAGGTCCTGAGGATGCTTTACTTGTGCTGATTGATCTTTCGGGTCTATAGTGGGCTGTTTTGGTCACGGAGCTGTAGTAACAAGCTTAGTAATGGATAGCAATGTTCCGATCAGCATTTAAACAAGTTGAATTTTATTGGTTGCCCCCGTCATGTTATTTATACACTCTGATTTACTGTGTATACATTTTTTTTTTTTTTTTGCGTAAACCATACATTTTAATTAAATTAAGTACCATCTAACTTGATCAATTAACTATATAGATATATGTAATTTTTAGGCACTTTTCCTCGATATGTATTAATTTGTTCTTGGTTTTTTAGCTAGCTTTTTTCATAGATTTTTTTTCTGTCAAGCGCTTGTTATCATGAGCCCCTGGCTCGGGAGATTGGGCAACCACTCCCTGTGTTCCTGACGTTAAATAAATTATCCTTATCCTATCCTTATTTAACCATGCTACATGTAGCCTATTTGCGAGTAACGCTAACATTATATTCCATTATTGATCCATCTCAGATCCATCTCTCCTCATCCACACCCTCTGTGTAGTCTATAAAGCACGCGATATCTAAAGATGAAGACTCAACATTCATCTGGACGTAATACAATAAACGCGGAAATTAGTGTCTTAAATGCTCGAAAGGCCGACAACTTTAGGGCCTGGTTTAACCAGGAAACATTGTTGCGGAAACATTGCTACAGGCGCAGATGTTTCCCAGTTTAGCCACGCGAGAGACATAAGTTGCGGAAGCAAATTTTGCGTCTTGGAAGCAAGGAAATGTTTCTGAATCAAGTCAAAAACATTTTTGCTACAGAGACGCAAATTTTGCTTCCGAAACTCATGTTTCCCAGTTTAACCACCCAACACGTCTGGAAACAATGTTTCTGCTTAGTGCAACGCTTCCCTGTCTAGCCGGGCCCTTAGTATGCTACAGTGAGACCTGTCTACAATGGAGGGGGATTAGTTTGTAAAAAACCTGTGGTGCTGCATAGGTGGGGACGTGAAACACAAAAGTTTTCATTTATCAACTGAGTTGATAAGGTAAATTGGCCACCGTAAAGAGGTTGAAAGGAGACGTTTCAAGCGTTAGCCCTCCGTCAGTTGATAAATTCAAAATTTTTTGTCTCTCTACAATGGGCCACACAACGGAGAAAGATTTCTCGGAGCGTTCTAGAGAGGTGGCCACAGTCATTAATAATGAAAAGTTACAGATTTCTTTGAAATCGTACCAATATTGCCCAATTTTTTTCAAATTCATGCACTGTATATGCAGTATTGTAAAAGTCGACAATTGAGGCTACTCAAAGTAGCTATCAACAGAGACGTTGTAGGGAGTTGGCCCTCGGTAGAGGTGCGACTGTTCAGTCATAGAGACGCAAAATGAAAATGACAACGGAAGCAACAGAGGAAAATGGGAAAATAATTGACTATAGTCACACCAGTTCTGTTCCCAGTACAACGTGGACGAAACTGAGTGTAAAAGATGTGTAGGGCACCTTGAGTTCTGGGAAGCAAAGGCTAAAAAAAGATTTAGAGAAAGGAACACTCTTCCGTCTAACATTTCTTGGAAAAAATGAAAAAGATCTGGAAGCGCTTACGAATAACCAGCTGAAAGTCTCAAGAAAGTCCACACACGTGGAAATGCCGCCAGAGATGTTCTGGAAGATGAAGAAATTTAGATTTTAAAGAGTTTTAAAACAACTCGTGTGAAGACGACCCAACTTTAGAATCAGAGTCAAGTGATTCCATGGAGAGAAACCATGCGTTGAAGAGTCAAATCAACACTAGGGAAACATCCCTTTTTAATTGATGATAACCCCATTGAAATTTTACACGATTATTCCTATTTAGGACTTTTCTTTTGCGCTACTGGTAACTTTTCAAATTAAAACGCAGACCGTGTAGTTTTGCAACACAAAGTTTCCTTGATTTCCAAAAATTTCCAATTGATACTTGCAACAAGCTTTTAACCTCACTATTTAAACCTATATTATCGTAGAGCTCAGAAGTATGGCGTGCCTATGAAAAATTGCGCCTAGATAAATGGGAAAATGACCCTGTAGAAAGATTGCATTCCCAATTCTATAAATACCTTCTAGGTTAAAAAAAGTTACAGATATCATAATTTTCATTTATTGAACACAAACGATATGATACTCTTTCTCCTCAATAATGTAGATCTTTTGTTTGTAAAAAACTCGGGCACTTTATCCGTTCTGGCCTTTGAAAAATGTCCAAGCAAGACAATGAACGAATCTGCCACATAGATTGACTTTCTATGTAATAATAGCTGTAATTATTTCAAAAATTTCATCATTATTATCTAAACTATACCCAACATTCTAATCGGCAATGCCATTTGTTCATATGGAAATGCTAATAAATTGTTGTTGTTGTTAATGGTCTTCCCCCCCCCATAAATGACCAGTCTCTAACCATACGCGCGCGCACGTAAGCGACAAACACGAGCGCGCACGTCACGTTGGGATACGAGACAATGCGTGAAGGCTATAATACGGCACATTGGTTTTTAAAAGAAATCAAACACGAACAACTTACATTTTTCTTGCGAATTGCGAAGAAATATTATTTTGCACCAATTCTGTCATAATTATTTTGACTGACAGAATGCCATCTGAAGTATGAATTGCTATGTTCTCAGATATCAGTCACATGAACTAGTTTAGAATCGCCAGTGAACGAATATCGCCTTTGTTCCACATCGCCTTTTCTTTTCACTGCTTTTTCCTGCTTTGCTACTGGACTGAGTCATGGAAACGGGATATAATCCTGACATTTTTGCCAAAAGACCAGATGCAACTTTTCTTTGCCCGATTTGGTGAGTACAGTATACAATGCAACATACCACAGATGATTGTATTGAAGTCTTATTGACGTATAGACTTTAATTTGAACTCTAGGAGCAACTGTTCTGACTCTGTTTTTGAAAATAATGTCATACCATATACTACAAGAGGACAGCATTTCCATGTCTGCGAATAACATCTAGTATAGGTTTTGCCTGAGATCATTTAATAGAGACGAACATGCATGAAACCGAGAGCGAGAATATATTAATATTCAACTTGCTTAGGGGCGACGAGAGAAGGAATTAATCGAAATGCTCTACTCACAATATGAATCGAATATGAACGTGGTGGTTGTGGGTCGTCGTGTGACGTTTGTGGTCGTGTTTGGTTCTGCGTTACAGCAACTACGTATTTTCCACTTATTATCTCTTATGCTTTCATGAAAATCAACAAGGCCTCTTTACCATCAAAGCCACGCATGTGCCCAAAGTTGGCACCTATGGTAATCGTCATTACCGGGTGTCGTATTCTTGTTACACTTCTTTTCATTCCCTCTTTCCTGTAACAGTAAAAAAACTAACCAGAAAAGGGGGAGAAATAGTAAAACTTATTAAAAAATATGTCAATCACGGAAAACTGTTTTTCTTCTTAAATGCAGCCAGCATGTTATACGGGAAGCCTTCGCCTGCAAAGAGGGCCATCTTTTTTGTAAGTCCTGCATAGAACAATGGGTGAACGTACACCAGAGTATGGACTGCCCCGTCAGAAGACAGCCCCTTCGATCCGCAGACTTGAGGCACATAATTGCTTTCGACAGGGTAGTTGAAACTTTGGAAGTCCTCTGCCCACACAGGGAAAGTGGCTGCACGTGGACGGGTTCATTAGACAACACAAACAACCACCGACAACAGTGTCTCGAAGAGCACATTCCGTGCACGCATACTGGATGTGGACAGATGGTGAAGCGGGGAAATATGGTTGTACACTCAGACACATGCGACATGAAGCCAGAGGAGTGCCCACACTGCCCTACTGTGCTGCCCGTCCGTCATCAATCAAATCACCAAAGGTACGCCTGCAAGAAAGCACCAATAATTTGCCCCTTCAGTTGCAGTGATGGTGAAATTTCTCGGTAAGTATGATGGCCTTTGCACATGTAACTGGAGTGACTAAAGCAAACACAGCTGGATGTTTTACTGGGTGTATCGACACATGGGGCCCACACAAAGTGTGTGACCGTTTGTAATTTCAAAATTGTAAGGGAATGTATGGGAAAAACCGAAAGGTTTCTAATAACGTGAAATGCTGCGAGAAATATTTACATTTAACTTCAAAATAAACATAATCTTACCTCAATTGTTGTGTTTTGTCGTCATTGTGCCTCTGAACAGCGAGTATTATCGATTTCTTATTACGTACAGTCGACCTCATCGCTAAACCCTGGAAATCATTCTGATTCTCATTTGTAATTATTTCAGCTGGTTCTATATCGTCCTGAGAACCACTTAAAAACGCACACTTCTGCAAAGATTAAAAGAATGAAAAATAAATGAATAGAGGAATTAAGGGAAAAAATTCAAAGGAACGAGTAAACGAATGAATGAACGAACAAACGAACGAACGAGCGAGCGAGCGAGCGAGCGAACGAACGAACGAACGAACAAACGAACGAACGAACGAACGAACGAACGAATGAATGAGGGAAAGATAAGACAAGAGATTATTATGACAGTAACAAATGTTACCATTGTTATCAGGTTATTATTATTTTAACTTATCTCTTTCTAGGGAACAACCGAACAGGCACATTTCGCTTGAATGTAGGCGGGCTTTTCTGAGTTGCTCAGTGCCCGTTTGCAGAGCTAAAGTGCGCCGCGAGGACTTCCAGGGTCACACGCAGAACAACTCCCTTCGCCACGTGGAACTGCTATTGACCGAAAGAAGGTCAAATCAAATCAATAATGTAAGTCTAAGCGGATTGAAAATATATTCAGGATCTAATTAATAACTCATTGCGCAATATTTGGTTCGAATTCGACTGAGAATGGTCGGAACGAATTTGAAAACGGGGAGATGAGACTGGGCTCACGAGCGACGGTCGGTCCTTTCAAGGGAAAAACTGAAAAAGCTCGTAGTATAACTAGCGAGAAATTTGTGTCGAACCTATATGATAGACTAGGGCAGAGTCAACGTGGCGGAACCAGTCAGATGTCCCATTATACAATGGGGAGGGTATAGAACGGGATAGGTGCACGAGAAAAACACTGAGTGTTGTTCTGCCATTATAGGTGGCACCATTGCAGAGGACAAAGTCTGTTGAGACATACGACTGGGCTATTCAGGATCTTACCAACCTCACCGACAACATGGCCCCGGAAACGGGCGTTAAAAGTCCATTATTCTCTTCACTTCGATTGATTTTTGTACCAAAAGCGTCCGCTGCCGGGAACACTGGCGTGTTCGTGTACCACCAGGGCACAGACGGACCCATTTGCCTCAATTTGAGGTAAGATTAGAAGAAACATTCTCGCATGTCGATTTTTCTTAATTCAGATGATAATCCATTGAAGCGCATTTCTCCTGTTGTTTTATTTTTGTATTATTGCACTATGCATTTGAATTGAAAATGTCCCACTGAGATAAGGTTAATTACAAAAGTTTTATTGTCATTTCTTTTTCAAATTCTCACAGTGTGGCCCTGCTGAATGGAAGAGAGGTTTTCCTAAAGAGAACTCCTTCTTCAAGATGGCTCCATCCCCACGCTCCCCTAGGATGGGAGGACTACCTTTCACTTGACGAGGTTAAAGCAAGATATGTAGGGGAGGATGGACCCCTCACTATGCAAGTAAGCTTTCAAGTCTTAGATTGATAAATGATCCTTCAAGGTTTTTATTTTTACTTAAGACATTGGCCAGGTAGCGAAACTTTGTAGATAAGGCACCTTACAATAAGCAAATGGCCATGCAGCTTTACGAGCAATATATTCAGTTGTTTTCGAGCTAAAATACAGTTCTATAAAGGCGGAAATAATACGTTTGTCTAAATGTAAACGAGCGTCAAAAAAATTTCCCAAAACGAGTCACAAACATCTATTTTCGCTACATGGTCAAACTCTAATGAAAAGGGCGCTCGAGGGTCTACTTCGTCTTTTCTTCTATCGCCACCTGTTCCCACTCGACTACATAATTTCTGTGAATACCGAAAACTCTGAGCTGTACAGCTCTCACCTAAATCCTTTTCCGCTGTCCGAAAAATACTTTAAATGTCAATTTCTTTTTTTTTTGTCCGTAAAAAAGGTTTTTTCCCCTCGAGTACTGCACTCGTTATTCTCCGTCCGCATAGCCTGCGATCAAACTCTTTTGGGTGACAGCTGGGTGGGGATGGGGAAGAGAGCTGCCACCCAGGATACCGCGTACAGAGCACAAAGACACTAGACTGCGAGTAGTATATAATGTTGCCGATGGCGATTGTGGGGCGAGCGAAATACACACGCGCGTGCGTGCGAAATTTCGAGGAGACGCGACGTCAGCGGTAGACCTGCACGGTTCCAAACCTCTAATTTCATTGGTCCCTATAACCTGCACCGTCTATTGTTATCAGGGTTAGGGCTATTGTTTCGTTCTTTACCTATTGTTCTCCTTGACCAATCCTAGACCTCGTCTGGAAGCGGTGCGGGTCCTCCCGACGTCAGGGGAATTTTTGGCGCTCCCCTCGCGTCCCTCGCGTCACGTCGCCTCGAAATTTTGCACGTGTGTGTGGCCCCCTGTGGCCCGCCCAACAATCGCCATTAACAAAATTAGAGACTACTCACAGTCTCCGAAAACACTGCACAGACGATTTATTGTTCGTTACCAGTGTTGCACAGTTAAATGTAAGCACCATGTAAGCAACTGGGAGCATCCAACGAAGAAAAGAAAGAACACTACATCAAATAATGTCAATTCATCTTTTTCTCAACAAAGCCTTCGGAAACAAATAATGTTTCATCTTTTCTTTATAAAGCCATCGGAGAAGGTATTACAATTGAGCGCAGATCTCTAGAGCCATTTTTCTCCAAACAGAGACGAATTTTTTTCCTTCCTTCCTCCCTCCCTTTTTTCTTAACCGACAATTTTTTTCCTTGCTTCCTTTGTTAATTTTTTCTTAACCAAAATGATCCGTTGGGTGTTCTTTGGAACTGTATGTAGTGTAAATATAATTATTGTACATAGTTTTACAAGTTTTTTAACTTCAGTAATATATAGATTTAGCCAAGCCTAAGAGCGGAGCTCCACGTCTCTCTTTCATGCTTATTGGCCCATAAAATACAGTAAATTTTAGTTGTGCAGTTATTCCCCAAGAGGTGAAAAACAGCAAAGGAAAACATGCGGACCGCTGAGGAAACTGTGAGCTGGCTTATTTTTCATCAAAGAGAAGACTTCAGTACGACTTTCACCGACAGCTCTTCTTGTAGCATTCTTTCGAAAGCTAGCTTATAGAGTTCAAGAAGAGTACCTATAAAACTACAAAGAAAACCCACTTAAAGACTTTTCCATGCAAATACACATTTCTCACTGATTCCAATGCATCCCTCTGGCTGCTTAGTTCTGTTAACCATGAAACATTTCTCGAAATCTATCTTGCTAAAATAAATAATATTTTCCCGACATCAAACCGTTTACTGGAAAAAATTCTCCAAAAAATGTTTTCGGAAACTTTCAAGCACACGTATAATTATCAAGAGAAAATGGCACAAGTTTTTCAACCGCGAAGTATTAATCGGGCGCTTTCAAGAATACACCCTGAACTATTAAATTTTAGGAAGGTTTTAGAGTCTCATTTTAGACAAATATATGTAGACTTAAACCGAGAAATGCTTTGCTTATAGTTACTTAAATAAAGATTTCATTTCGATCTGTAACTAAACACACACTGAAATGGCTTAGCGGTTTAACAAAAAACAAAACGATCACGAAAACATGCCACACTGAACTCACTCACTGAAAGGCGAGTCTAAGTTTAGTCACTAAATTGGGACAGAAATGTCATTCACTTCATATGGAGAAGCTAAAAAATGTAACAATATAAGGAAGATAAAATATTCCACAACTGAACAAAAAACATAAGGAGCTTTACACTAAGACTATAAACTTAAAAATGATGACAGAGCGACTCTTCAGGTGTTGAATACTAAATAAATACGATAAATACGAATTAGTCAAAACAACCCAATACGCGTCGCCGAAGAAAAACAACCTACATTGAAAAAACAACACAGACTCAGTCTAGAAGTAGTCACGATTTCCACTTTTCGAATAAAATTCAGTAGAATTCCTCTAAGAAAAATATTGAAAATTACGCACTAAAGTTTAAAAGGAAATTGAGCTTAATTAAGCTTAAGTCAACTGAAGCCTAAATATCAGATTGCTCACTAATGAAAATTCCTTTAATGCATAAACAGAAAAAGGACAAGAAACCTTCAAAAACATGAAATGACATTCACATACGAAGCATTCGTTTGCCTAGGAAACCAAACTACATTCAATTTTCCCCTCGAGTGAAATTACTCGCAAGCCGGCAAACGGGAACTACGAGCTATTTTTAAACAAGTTTTTAAAACATTTCAAGAAAATTACCGTAATTTACTAAACATGTAAAGTCGCTCAATTAAACAATTTTTACAATGTAAATCCACACTCAAATCTGTAATTTACTTTACCACTGAACTGAAAGAAGGCCTTGAAAATCTAAACAAAAGTCACCGGGTTCTTTCCAGATCTCCTTAGCTTTGAAAAAAAACCAGTATGTCCGCGAACAAGGATTTCTTGCCTTCAAGCTCTCCAGTATCTTCTATATGCGCCATCGAGATTATAGCAATCCTCTTCCTTTTCGTGATGAACTACTACAAGTCTTCATTCCAAGAATGTATTACAATTATCGTATTGAAAGACGACCGTACTACGAACCAGCCGCCATGTTGTTTACTTCAGCTACAAGAAAAAGTGTCATTCCACCTCCCCCGGTCAGGCTGTCTTGGGACTCCCGTCACCCTCCCCCAGAGTCTGTACGGACGGACGGACGGACGTACGCTGACGTCAGAACCAAAATTTTTCGGATCAACGGGTTACCAAACTTTCTTACCCATGGTGCTCCGCGAGCTCCGCTATAACACAGTCACATCTAGTTCAAGCTAGTAGTTTTTTTTATTTATTTATTTCCTGGAAGGCTGCTTACATGTCGGGCCATCGATATCGACTCCGTATTGCGTGTTGTCGCTCACTGACAACTTTGAACAACGTCATGATTAAAAGTGCCCGCCGACCTCTGCTTTTTGCAGTACCATGATCAGGCCAACCAAATTCTACAGTAAGAAACAAAAGTGGTCTCTGTTGCATTCTGTTGCATTATTACGAAAATTTATTAGAAACAGAGAACAAACACTTCTGAGGCAATTTATAATAACAAGTTCAAGTAAAACAATTAAATGTAGGTCTCTTTGGAGCTAGAGGGGCTTGCACATGGCAATCCGATCTAACGAATTGCAAAGGGACTGGTAAAATCAGTTTGTTACCATGGGAGTTTGTCTTAGCGGGATTCAGTTGTGTTCCATGGCCATACATTTCAAATACATTTTACTATAACTAGGCTGAAAAACATCGTTCGTTATACCGGGGTCTTTGTTATAGGGGATTTCGTTGTATTGGGATGCGTACAAAAAAACAAAAACAAAACAAAACAAAAAGGTAAAGTAGACTTCGGAAGCAAATCTGTATAAAACTAACCTTTATTCTATTCGAAGAAGTGCTTAAATCCACTGAATTACTTCTCTCAGTTCGCATGTCGGTCAGCAAACGTCTGATTCTCGCCGTTCAGAAATTTTCGCTGTCAAACTATCACAAATGATCTCTTCTTTTTGCTTCGCAGTTGGTTTCTGAGAAGTCAGTGGGTCAATTGAAAGTCAAAATTTACAGACTACCGATTGTGTCCTCAATGAATATTTCCAGAATTGCTGTAGTTATGTTACAAAAATTTTTAAGAAGCGGAGGGCACAACAGATTCGCAAAATCAGTTTATCCACGGCTCCAGACAGGATTGCGTTACATGTGACAATCAGCAAGAGCCAATCAGAGCGCGAGAATTCGAAAAATTGTCATAGAAACAGATGATTGACGTCCAGCAAAAACACATTTGGCCGTTGGGAAAAAAAATCCTTGAAGGGCGCCTGTTAGAGAAAACTGCTGTAACTGAACTCGAAATTTTGACTTTCCATTACAGGTCAGTTCGCTTCTGAGTGCTGCTGATTCCGATTAAGTGGCATTTCGTGTTATATGTCAAGATCCGAGCACGATGAAAACCCAAAACGATGACCCGTGTAGAGTTAGTTATAGTAGCAGTTGTAGATAGGCGACCTTTCAATTCCACTTCATTCAAGCAAACGGCCAGATTTGATTTGACAAACCTTGACAGTTAAACGACAGGTTACTGAAACGTTGTAAAATCCAAAGAAGACGACGCAAGAGTATGAAAAATATTTTATGTGTACAGTTTGAAGCTCGAAAAAAAAATAATAACAACAACAATAACGCTGTGTTCTAGAGTGGCTTTCGAGTTTGGATTATTGTGGGACAATTTGCGGGAACAGTGTGCGGCGCTGTTTAGAACACTTTACGAAAGAATTTCGCGCCCGCAAATAGCCCCGCAATTTTTGTGGCCCGAACAGTTTTCGGGTTTTTTGAGAAACGAACACCAGCTTACCCATGGCAGCTCCGCTGTTAGGTTAGCCTATCCATATATTTTAAATTTAAATTATTTATCATTTTCCGCTCCTTTTAGGGTAATTGTCGCTTTCAATGCCCTTCTCAATATTCTGTTCAGTGTGTTGTGCTATGTTGAGACGGGGAGCGAAGGAATGACAGGCCTTCCATTCAAATGAAGACAACAATAATTTTCGTTGAGTCACCGGGCATTTTCAGTCTTTTTCACTTTTAGAATTTAAGTTAAGCTTGTTGATAAACTTCAGGCTGAACTCCTAGTTATTAAGAGCCGATGTCTGAAATTATCGAGAATCGGGCGTAAGTCGTGAAATTTCGAATTTCTTTATATTTTGCTCAAGTAACCTCTATAGTGAAGTATTTTCAAAAATAATATTAAAAGTTTCAACAGCTTTTTATTTTTTTTCGAAATCGGGCAAAGTTTGAAAATACGGCATATCGGCCTCCTTCGAATGGTGAAACTGGCGGAAAATAACACATTTTTATCTCGCTCGTACGTTAAAACGCGGCGTCGTCTGTTAATGAAACACAAACACAATATAAACACACCTTAGCTCTTTATAATACAGTAATTTTCTTTGGATAAGCTGTTCAAGTGAGAATGTATCGGCCGTTAGAAGAAAACCAGTTTCAGGTATTTAAAAAAATAGCAAATTTCACCCCCCTACCACACTACAGAAACCCAATTGGTACGTAAATTTTGGACATGGAATTAAAACAGGTTTGAAGAAGAACATTTGTAAATTACTGTGTTAAAATATTTCTGGCGGCAATGAAAACTTACACCGTCGAGAGACCAAAATGTGAAGCGTAGTTAGACACGAAACGCCGACTGAAATTTATGACACAAACCGCCGACTGGCTACGCAAAGCAAACGGTAGCCCTTTTCATTGAGAGAAATGCCGGAGAAAACCTTTTGCAAAATTACTTAGGGGGCTTGCAGAATAATTTTACATAGTGTTTGCTGAAGTTAAATGCTGTTTTTGAGCTACGATCAACACACGCATGTCTTGTTTTAGTACACGGATCGGTCGATCGAAACCGCAACATATGCATAACATTAATCTTGCCGTGTTTTCAAAATTATCCATTATCTGTCTGATAAAAATAATCCTCCACTCCAACGTTGTGATTGGTACTGTAATAGCAGTAGCTTGCTGGACATATGATAGCGTTGTTTTCCCGAAATTTGTCATCATTTAGCCGCAAACAAACTGACAAAAGTAGGATTGCGGAACAGTACCAGAATATATGTTGCAAGAACAAGATTGGGTGACGCATGACATGGCAAGGTTTATTGATGCAATCGCATTTTATAGGTGTTTTTTTTTTTGAGGTGAAAGCATAACGTTCTACAGATATACCTTTTTTAAACCACCTTTTGATGGAAAAAAGCTTTCATGTATTGATATCGCGTCGCTAGTTTTTTTTTTCTTTGACATTTCATTGCGTGGCATCTTATGTAGAGGGGGGTAGGGGGAGCGGGAGACCGGGAGAAAAGGGGGCGGGAGGTGTTTGGGAGGCGGGAGAAAAGGGGGCGGGAAGCGGGATTCCCAAGATGGCGGGAGGCGGGAGAAAAAGGGGAAAATTACCCAACATTGCGCAATACTTCGCAATCTAAAAAAATGCAAAGAGGCGGGAGCCAACAAATACAGAGCGGGAACCGGGATTAAAGGGTACCGGAAGCGGGTGGTTTAAACCCCCTGTCCCTCCCCGTCTTATGGCTATACAAGCATTACCCATGGTGATAGTCCTTGTTGGTGGACCCTGTGGCCCTAGTTTATTTAACCTGGCGAATGCTGAATGTGTGGCGATCGGCGAGTGTAACAAAAATGTCTACAGTCAACTCATATATTGTAAAATCAGCGACGACATTACAGTGGACAGTGAATCCCAGCTATTACTTACTCGAGAAGGTAGGGGGTTTACTGTTAGACATTGCAAATCCTAGAGAGCGATTTTTTATTTGGCCTTTTTTGTAAATTAAATCGGCGTATTTATTTCATGCATTTTTGCGACAGAAGAGTCTCACTTAAAATTAACATTGTGCCCACGACATTGAAATCTGTTTGGGACTAGGTGGCGTTGCAATATAACTGGCGGTGTTCGATCCCCACAGAGGTGGCTGCCCACAAGGGAAAATCCTCAGCCCCAGAAACTCAATATGGATTTAAAAAGGCGCATTCAGCCCATGTTATGAGCGCCTTGTACAAGTAGGTGCGCGTAAGCATTTGTATCAATGGTTTTTGTTCAGAAGAAATTAGCCGCAATTTGTTTACGCGGTTAATCTGGTGTGCGCAGTTTTACTAACTCTTTCATGTTCCTGGGGGAGAGGTGGCACAGAAAACCGCTGCTCAAACATACTTTCATAACAGAAAACCGTTACCGCCGTGATAAAAACAAAAAAACCAAAACAAAAGCAAAAAACGGAGTTCCACTGTTCCCAAATCTTACATGGTTTGTAAGAGCTTGTGCCCCAAAAACTCTCGTTGAATTCAGTAGAACATGGTTTCTGAAATCTGTTCACAGCGTTTTATTTATCTAGTGTTTAAGGTACGCGAGTGTGCAATCGCAAACCACGGAAAAAGAAAAAGGATTGTTCTCATTCCCCCAGCCTCTTGTGCGCGCTTGTGAAAAACCATCTTGCACGAAATAGAACTTCTGTGAAAAGGCGACGTCTTTTTGAAAAAAAAATGTTAATTAACGAGTAGGCTAGGGGTTTCATTAAAATAGTTTTGGCCCTGTGAAATTCCACTAGTTTCCTCTCCGTGGACATTGTAAATAAGAAATGAACGGTCTGTTATTACGTTCTTCCGATTTCCTCATTTTCATGAATTATTCTCTGGATAAAAACCATTTTGGAAAAAAGATTCTTTATCTGCGTGATCAGTGTCCGTCAAATTTCAACACCTTAGTCTGCGGGCACTCTCTTTTTCCACTCAGGGATAGTCGATGAAAATGAACAAGGGAGCCGGTGAGCGGGAAATTGCCTCTTGCGTTAAAACGTGACGCGCGTGTGGAGCCCACGCGAAAATCGCCGAACGCCGCAAGCAATTTTTACGTGCACTCGCGGGTTGTTTTGTCTGGACTAGTCCTTAGCGGGAAGAGTAGACCGAGCAGTCTCTCTTTCCTCTCAGGAATAGAAACGAATAAGGGAGAGAGCAAGCGCGAAAATCACCTGCACAACCATGGCGTTGAAACGTGACGCACGTGTCAAGCCGCTTAGTATTGAGCCGGCTCTAGTACACTAGCGCATAGCATATATATATATATATATTTATAGTACGACGCTAAATTTTGGCGTGCTGTCGTTGATCGAAATCGATCACGTGACGTAATAGTGTCTCTCCTCAGCGGGCGCCTATCAGCGCATAGTGACCGTTTTGGGCAATTTTCCCTCAAAATTTAGCGTTGTACAATAAAAACAATAGAGTCCTTCCGTCTCAGGCCCTATGTGTGGTAGGTTCCCTCGGAAATTTGATGTTCAAACTTCACATAAGCCTTTGAACTGCGCTCTCGGGCTAATATTTGTTGTGAACATCAAATTCCCCGGGCAACCTATCACACGGTAGTGCCTTCGACAGAAGAACTCTATTGTTTCAACAGCGGCTCCACCATTGTAAACATGCGCGTCACTATTGAACGCCAAAGGTGATTTAGCTCTCGTCAGCTCGCTTGTTCATTTTTTCTCGACTGACTAGACTATCCCTGAGCGGGAAGAGAGACTGCTTTTAGTCTAAGGTGTTGAAATTTAACGGATACTGATCACGCAAATAAAGAATCTTTTTCTTTCCGAAATGGTTTTTATTCAGGAAATAATTCATAGAAATGAGAAAATCGCAAGAACATAATAACTGACCCTAGTCACAATGTCTCCAGAGGGGTAGCTGGTGGAATTTCACAAGGCCAAAACTATTTTAACGAAACCCCCAGCACCCTCCTTTAATTCACATCTTTTTTCTCAAAAAGACTTACGTCACACTAGTATTTTTTTTCGAGTAAGATAGATTTTCACGAGCGCACACAACGGGCGAGAGGTTGGCTGGGGGTTTTGAACATTTCCTTTTTTGCAGTTCGCGCTCGTGCACTCGTGTATCTAAAACACTAAATATATAGACAGTTGTGAACTGACCCCCAAAAAACATGTTTTACTTACGTATATTAAATGCCGCACGAGTTTTTGGGGCACGAGCTAATAAACCATGTAAGATTTGGGAACGATGGGACACGGTTTTCTGTTTTTGTTTGTGCTTTTTTTAAATCACGGCAGTAAAAGTTTTCTATTAGGAAAGTATGTTTGAGCAGCGGTTTTCTGTGCCAACTTTCTCAAAAATACAATAACCCCATATAAGTATGTCTTTGATTAACCTCTCCGCCAGCCAGACAAATTGCGGATAATTTATTATCAACGAAAATCATTTATGCAAATACTTACGCGAGCTTACTTGTGCAAGTGTCTTTCTGGCCTCATAACATGGGCTTTTAATCCACATTGAGCCTTTGGGGCTGAGGATGTTCCCTAGCGTGCAGCCACCATGGCCACTGCTGCGGGGATCGAACACCGCGAGTTACCGCACTGCCACCTAGTCCCAAATAAAAACCGATGTTGTGGGCACACTGTTATTTTAAAGTGAGACTCCTTCTGTCTCAAAAATGCCTGAAATGTAAATGATGATTTACATTGTTATAGTGTTTTTTAAACTGTCCAAATCGCTCCCTAGGATTTGCTATGTCTAACAGGAAACTCCCTACCTGCTCGAGTAAGTAAAAGCGTAGATTCACTATTGAGTGTAATGTCGACTCGTTGCCGATTTACAATACACGAGGTGAATCTAGACATTTTTGCTACACTTGCGATTGCCACACATTTAACATTCCCCAGGTTAAATAAACTGGGGCCACAGGGTACACCAACGAGGACATTCTGACGAGGACTATCATCATGATGCTTTATATAGCCACAAGATGCCATGCAATGAAATGTCAAAAAAAAAACTAGCGACACGATATCAATCCATGAAAACTTTGTTGCATCAAAAGGTAGATAAAAAAACCTAGTATTTCTAGGACTTATACGCTCATGCCTCAAAAAGCTAACACCTAAAAATATGGAATTACATCGATTGACCTTGCCCATGTCATGCGTCACGCAATCATGTTGTTGCAACATATATTCTGGTACTGTTCCACAATGTTACTTTTGTTAGTTTGTTTGCGGCTAAATGATGACAAATTTCGGGAAAACAACGCTATCATATGTCCAGCAAGCTACTGCTATTACAGTGCCAATCACAACGATGGAGTGAAGGATTATTTTTATCAGACAGATAATGGATAATTTTAAAAACACGGCAAGATTAATGTTATGCATATGTTGCGGTTTCGATCGACCGATCCGTGTACTAAAACAAGACGTGCGTGTGTTGATCGTAGATCAAAAACAGCATTTAACTTCAGCAAACACTATGTAAAATTATTCTGCAAGCCCCCTAAGTAATTTTGCGAAGGTCTTCTCCGGCATTTCTCTCAATGAAAAGGGCTACCTTTTGCTTTGCGTAGCCAGTCGGCGGTTTGTGTCATAAATTCAGTCGGCGATTTGTGTCTAACTACCCTTCACATTTTTGTCTCTCGACGGTGTAAATTTTCATTGCCGCCAGAAATATTTTAACACAGTAATTTACAAATGTTTTTCTTTAAACCTGTTGTTATTCCATGTCCAAAATTTACGTGCCAATTGGGTTTCTGTAGTGTGGAAGTTGGGTGAAATTTGCTACTTTTTTAAATACCTGAAACTGGTTTTCTTCTAACGGCCGATACATTCTCACTTGAACAGCTTATCCAAAGAAAATTACTGTATTATAAAGAGCTAAGGTGTGTTTGTATTGTGCTTGTGTTTCATTAACAGAAGACGCCGCGTTTTAACTTACGGGCGAGATAAAAATGTGTTATTTTCCGCCAGTTTCACCATTCGAAGGAGGCCGATATGCCGTATTTTCAAACTTTGCCCGATTTCGAAAAAAATAAAAAGCTGTTGAAACTTTTAATGTTATTTTTGAAAATACTTCACTATAGAGGTTACTTGAGCAAAATATAAAGAAATTCGAAATTTCACGACTGACGCCCGATTCTCGATAATTTTAGACATCCCCTCTTAAACACAGACAGAAACGTGTTTTGGAAGTTTTAGAGGGAAACATATTCCGTGATTTCTGGCCTTCAAGATTTCTTGCGTTTCTAGAGACCACGCGTATAATATATAGATTTAGCCAAGCCTCAAAGCGGAGCCGCGAAGGAATAAACTGGTGTTCGTTTCTCAAAAATAGTCCTGAAAGTTTTCGGTCTGAAATATGTTTCGGGGCTTTTTTTGGCTCGTTCGCTTTCGAAAAGTGTTTCTCAAAAAGCCTGAAAGTGTTCCGAATTGTCCTCCAATATTTTGGGGATCTGTTCTGTAAAACCAAGCTCGAAAGGTCATTCTAGAGGCTGAGCACAGCTTGATTATTTTTTTTTCGGGCATCAAACTGAACACATTTTACTCACTAACCGTGTTGCTTGGTGTTTGTAATGTTTCCATATCCTGTCATTAACTGTCAAGGCTTGTCAATTCTCCTTGGATTATTGGCTGTTCGCTTGAATGAACTTGAAATGGCGCTCATTTACAAAAACAAAATAAAAATTATTCGACCGTTTAAATGGGTTATCTTCATCGCGTTCGGATGTTAACAAATAACATGAACTGCCACTAAATAAAAATATTACTCTGGTCAAAAATTTATACTGACATTTCACCGGCATTTTACTGAGATTACCCGAAAGAAAGGATCTGGGGAGCTTCGAAGCACTTGTAATAAACTTATCGAAGAAATGTCGCGTAGGTTTTAGCAGCCGCGAAAAAATTCAAGCACTTTGAGGAACACACATTACTTACCGGATAAAATAGCTTTAAACTCAAAACTGCTTCGCTTTTAGTTATTTCAGTAACCCTTATATTTCGTTCTCTAACTTGAGACCATCGAGATTGAAAACAAACAAAGAAACACCGTCCAAACATTCTTATAAACTCTGTGGCATAAGTTTTGCGGCTGCAAATTGTCTGAAATTAGAACGCTTTTAAAAATGCACAGAACTGTTTTTGGAAGCTTTTCGGATGTAATAGGTTTAAACCGACAACTGCTTCGCTTATAGTTTTTCAAATAACTGTTATATTTCGTTCTCTAACTAGAGACCATGAAGATTCAAAACAAAGAAACACCAAACACACTTTAATTAAATTATGCCGGCATAAGTTTTACGGATGCGAAGTTAAAGCCTATATAAAGTTAGGCGCTTTGAGGATATAACGCACAAAACTGTTTTCGCAAGCTTTTGGAATAAAGTAGCTTTAAACTGACAACTGCTTCGCTCAAAAGATTATTGCTATTGAAAACTTCTGGGACAAGAAAATCGACAGTTGCACAAAGAGATGGACCGGACAGTCAAAATTGAAAGCAAAGCTTGTGCAGTTGTCTTGCGACTGTGCTTAGACCTACTGTTATGAATAAACAAACACAAAATAATGGACAGAGAAATCATTTTTGAAAAAAGTTTATTCGAAAACCCGTAAGTTTACACTTAAATGCAATTCGCGTTACATTTCCAAAATCGTAGGTCAGTCCACACTAGTGAAATCGGCTGAGCATGGCAAAATATTCAAGAATCTGTCACAAATCTGAGCGCGTTTGCTAATAATTGTTTAAAGTCAAAAGTAAATGACACATTTCTAATGGCATAAATCAAATTTCCATTTCAAAACGTAATTTCTTTCATCGTAATACTCGAAATCCTGTACCTTAGACCCTTTAAAAACTTCACTTACTCGGTTGTGTTTCAGAACAGGGCAAACTGTCCGCCGTGAAGAAAACAAAGCCATGAAGTCCTTTGAAGGCAGCTTTCGTAACTTGAACTTTTCGCCTTCTACCAGTATTCTTTTGAACTTTTTCTTTCCATTTATAGATATTAGATGTTTTTTTTGGTCAAGTATAAAACTTCAGTACTCTCGAACAATCGTTAAATGCTTAAGAAGCTTAAGCTTTTAAAGAAACCTCTTTTTCAAAAGCGACGATGGTCATGCGATTTCCCGCCAAGAAAAACGCGGGTTGCCCAAAAGCACCGCACGATTTCCCGCCGAGAAAAGATGGCATTCTCTACCCCCGTCGGGTTGACTTGGCACTCCCCTCCCCCTCCCAGAGTCTTGCGGACGGACGGACGTACGGATGTTCGGAGGTACGGAGGTACGGACGGACGGTCACGTGACTATTACGTCACAACCAAAATTTCTCGGCTTGATAGGTTACCAAATTTCCTTAGCAATGGAGCTCCGCTGGCGGGCTTTGCCCGCAGGCTCCGCTATAAAGTCCGTACTTTGCATTTGAATAAAGAAACTGCAGGATCAAAAATGCTATTCTTTAATTTTGTAAAGAATACCGCCCAGTGATGAAAGAAAAGCTACCGTTGTGAAATGGTAATGAAACCCTTACAGTTGAGAAAGTGAACCAAAACAAACTGTTTTCACGACGGTGCCCATTTTATTTATGCTTTGTTTTTACGCATTATCTACAAATAAGAGTAATTTAGGTCAATTTAGCGGTATTTTATTTAGGGTCTACCATGAAGACAAATCAAGTGGCTCTAAATGCTGTTTCCTTAGTCGTTTCGTTATGAAATCTCACCTATTGCAAGCGGCGAACAGACTGCTGAGAGATCCGGGAATTATTATTTAGCTCCAAACGTTTAGAAATAAAACAAGGACATCTTTTATAGAAATGTACTGTCTTTCATAGTTCATAATTTTCCACTGGTCACTGAAAACACAATCACGGGCCTACATACGCTAAAATATCCGTTAATTGTAATATGTATAGAGTCAGCTTAACTATTAGGCTACTAATTTTGGCGACCGAGCGATGTTTCGGTTGTTCAATAAATAAGCTATCTCACTATGCAACCCAATCCGCAATACAGTAGTGCCGAAGAACAAAAACTGACTTGAGAAAGCAACACTAACTCAGAGTACAATTCTTAATAACACTAATTTTCGGCTAAAATTAACCCCAGTTACAAAATAATGATTACTTAAACACAAAATAAAAAATAAACAAGAAGATTCATTGACGAATTCGTTGAATTAATAGTAAATACAGTAGAAATGTGTAGCAAGCCTTCATAAACTAAAAAAAAACACATTTATTTTGATCAGCACTTATTTGCCTGGGAAAGCAAAAAAAATTATTTTCGCCTCAAGAAAAGTTCACCCGCAAGCAATTCAGCTCGACGAGGGAATTAATTTCATGCCTATGCACAGTCATGTAAATATGTATATTCCGCCGAGATTAGGTCATTAATCACCTTCAGCACGTGCAGAGCAATGTGTTGCAATAGGACTTGTTGCTCATTGGTCGCTGGGTAATATAAAGGGAAAAGGACGCTCATAACTCGTGGTTAGTTAATTCAAACCGACGAAGAGGGAACTTTAGTTGGCGTCGTCTTTGTTTCCATCAACCCCGGCTCGAACTGTAGATTCATGGAAGAACAAGCTCCTATTGCAGCTCCTGCAGCGGTTCTTGCAGTGCTACAAGGTGTAGAAGATGAACTAGCACCGAATCCACCGGCACCGAATGCACCGGCACCGAATGCACCGGCACCGAACGCTCCAGCGGCAGATGGACAAGTCGCTGAGGTATTTATTTCTTGTTTGCTTCAACTTTTGTCGCTAGTTCGCGAAGCTTATACTAGGGGTTTGGTCGCCTGGTCGGGTTTTCTGTAGTAATGTCGTTTTCCCTTGTTTTGCGTTCCTTGGTATTGCGGTGAATTTAATTCTAGTTACGGGTTCCCAAGTTTGTTTTATATTATTGCCTCGTTGGTCTTTCTATAGTTTTATCCCTTCATTTTGTTTTGCTTTGCTGGTTTCTAAATTTTTTATTACTGTGTTTATGTTACAACGGGTAGTTTATACCGTATGGCTTCGCTGGATAGAACATCGGGTTTAATATTTGCTGTAGTCGCGTCTGTGAAAGCACTGAATTGTTATTGTCTGTTACGAAACTTGCCGTGATCGAGGCAGTATATATACATCACATTAGAATGCAGGCCCGTGATCGTGGCTGCTTGAAAATGATACGCTGGCCCGTGATCGAGGCAGCATGAGAAAATGGGAAATCTGGCCCGTGATCGAGGCGGTACAAAAAAAAAAAAAAAAAGAAATGATAACGCAGGCCCGTGATCGTGGCTGCTTGAGGAAATGATAAAACTGGCCCGTGATCGTGGCAGTATAAAATGATAACGCAGGCCCGTGTTCGTGGCTGCTTGGGTAAATGATAGAACTGGCCCGTGATCGTGGCAGTATGGAAAAATGATAACGCAGACCCGTGATCGTGGCTGCTTGAGAAAATGATAGAACTGGCCCGTGATCGTGGCAGTATGGAAAAATGATAACGCAGGCCCGTGATCGTGGCTGCTTGAGAAAGTCATATAATGGGCCCGTGATCGAGCCAGCATGAGAGAATGATAACGTAGGCCCGTTGTCGAGGCTGCTTGAGAGAGTGAATCGATATAATATGGGTTTATTGAGTCAGTTATAAGCTAACTTTCTGTGTTGGCTTTAGATCCCCAATATGGAGGGTTTCGCGAGGAGAATTCAGAAGCTAGAACAATCGCAGCAAGCGACTGTTGATGGTATCATCGAAAAGATTATGCAGTTGGTGAAGTCAAAGGCTGTACCATTTAATAAGGACCAGGTGTTCGAGCAGATTTTAAACCTGAAGGTTGTGGCTCTGGAAACCAAGCACCCTAAAGCCAACTACTACTCTACAGTGTTCCAAGCTTTACGTGAGAAGATGGGTGGTTCAGATGAGCAATTTAAAAGATATGTTTTGGCTCTTCTTGGAGACAAAGACCAAGAGAAGGTGCTTGATGCTATGACAAAGGTCGACAAGGCCCTGAGGGTCCCATCCTTTTCGGCTACACCCACGTTCCGAGGTCGTGATCGTGGTAGATCTCTAGGCGGTCTTCAGTGCTTCTATTGTAAGGGTTATGGTCATTACCAGAGAAATTGTCAAATGCGCTGGACAGATGAGGGAAAGCCACCACCAGCAAAGAGAGGGAGATGGTTCAGGGGGTCGCCAGTGTGATCGGACAGATTAAATCTGTGGTTTTAAGTTCAGTTGAACCATTTGCGTGTAATAAGAATAAAAATAAATGAATTACAAACAGTATAAAATTGATTCGTGTGTACAAAGTTGATTTCCTTTGTTACTGTTATTTGGTATTTTTAGGGCATTTCTTAGTCTTTTATTTCATGGCATATGGGTACCACAACAAAATTTTAGTTTTATCTTCGATGAGGGTGAGCAACTCCCATGGGCTAGCCTTATTGCTGGGCAGTCTGTGGACGTTCCTTTCGGGGCGTGGGAAGTTACTCTCTCCTGATCGGGGACCTCATCTTTAGTGGTTAGATTCTCTTGGGAGGGATAATTTCGTTTGGGTTTTCAGTTTCCCATAAGTATTTTTCCCAATTATTTCGCAGATCCGCCAGGTGAAGCGGAGAAGGATCTGCGAGGGCTTTGAAATTCCTGCCTGGGAAAAGATAGATGAGGAATTTGATCATAAATTATCCTGTTGTCAGCCTCCCAATGAGAACTTATTTTCGACTACTATAGATGGGGTCCTCGTTCAGGAGGGAGTTACAGAGATTCCCACTATAAAGGACGTTCTAGTTTCCGAAGAGGTGCCTGATTTATCTCTGTTGCGATTTCGTGACCCCGATCATTTTGTGGCTGGCGGCGTTCACAAAGACCCGTCCGCCTGGCAGAAGATTTTGATTAACCATCCGAAGGGTGACCAAATACTTAATTGGATCTCGAGCAAAGTAGACGTGCATGATTTTGTGAATCACTATTCGGGTACTTTTAAGGGTGAATCATACGACTCTGATTTTCCTCCGCCTAAATATTTCCGGAATCATGCATTGTGTAAGAAGTTTTCTACCTTCATTTCGGATGCGATTCTCAAACGTGTGGCGATGGGTTCCGTCAGGGTTTGGGGAAAAGTTGATCTGGACGAACCACCGTACCTAGTTCTTCCGCTCACGGTAGAGCCATCCAAGCCGAGATTATGTTTGGACGCCAGGTTCCTCAATCTGTGGATGAAGGATTGTCCTTTTTCACTTGATAAATTAGTGGATGTGAAGCGCTATATCTACAAAGATTCGTATTTTACGAAATGTGATGATAAGTCAGGATACGATCACGTCCACTTGCAGGAGTCCTCACAGGTGTGGTTCGGTTTTGAAGGGGGTGGATGGTGGCTTGTCTCCACAACTTTGCCATTTGGATGGAAAGAGTCTCCATATATTTACCATACTATGGGATTGGCTGCATCCAGCTATTTAAGGTCATGTGGAGTTCCTTGTTCATTGTACATTGATGATCGACTTAACGGTGAGGTTTTTGCTCCAACTGGCCCTTGGTCTTTAACTCCTTCAGCTCGCACGGAAAAGTTCAGGCTGGAGGCAGCGAAAGTAGCCATATTCATTGTTGCATCATTGTTAATTCAATTAGGGTACACAATTGGCATTCAGAAGTCCGTCTTGTATCCGGCTAAGCGTATAGAGTATCTCGGTCATGTGGTGGACTCTTCAAAGCAAGCTTTCGAACTTCCCCGGAGTAAAGTCGTTGCGTTCGCTACCTTAAGAGAAGAAATCCTGGCTTGCAAAAAAACGGTGAATGTCCGCACTCTTCAACGATTCCAGGGGAAATGTGTTTCATTTTCCTTAGCAGTACCTGGGGCTAAGTTGTTTATAAGAAATATAAGTTCAGCTATTGCTTCATCTCCTGGAAATGGACAAGTTAAGATGACTGATTCTCTTCGGGAGGAAATTTGCCATTGGCGTTTTCTCGACTCCTGGAAAGGCCACGTTCCTTGGCGTGAAGAGAGGCATGTTCGTTTATCGTTATCCACGGATGCTTCGGAATACGGTTGGGGATGCGTCATGCATTCAACGTCAGGTGATCAATCCTTTAGGGATTATTGGAATCCACAGCAGATTGGATTAAACATCTCTACCAAGGAAATGCTTGCTATCTCGAACGCAATAAAAGCCACTCCGGAGCATGTGCGGGACTGTCGGGTAGATGTACAGGTTGACAGTCAAGTAGCAATTGACACGTATAATGGCCAAGGAAGTAAAAACTCTCCTCAATTGACGGCAGCCACAAAGGAACTCTTTTTCACTGTTGTTAACCGAAATCTGCAGTTAGAACTGTCTCATATCGCGTCAGATCGAAATGAGGCCGATGGCCCGTCGAGATGCCTTTCTGCGTTGGATTCAACACTTTCTCCAAGAGTGTGGGAGTTAATTGAACATACATTTGGTGGTCTCTGTGGTCATGCATTCGATTTGATGGCGTTGGATTCTAACGCACAGTTATCCAAAGGAGGAACCCCTTTGCCGCATTTCATCCCGTGTCCTAGTCCTCAGTCTAAGGGTGTGAACTTCTTCGCTCAGGACATTAATCATATCGGTCCTGCTATGGCCAACCCGTACATTTTCCCACCATTTGGGTTGGTTCCTGCCGTACTAAGGTTCCTTACTCAATTTCGAATTCCATTCACAATTGTGGTTCCTGAACTTTACCCACGACCATTCTGGTGGCCAATTTTGACAGGTCTTTCTCGGAAAGCAATTTGTCTAGGTTCAGAGGGTGATTGGGATGTCCTTAGATACCCGTCCAGGTCCGGGTACAAACCACGGGTTTGTCCTTTCAAGCTTTGGGCTTTTAGAGTTTCGAAATTCTAACCAACTAAAGTATGGTTCAAATCAACGAAGTTGTCCATATAGTCTTGAACATTGTTCGTTTTCTTTGACTTCAGTCTCTACCGAGAATTCCCAAGTTGTTCCAGCCATCGGTGGCTTGCCCACGTTGCCAGTACCCAAATGATGAAGGGTTTCGCTTTTGCCAGAGTTGTGGTTACAACAGGAAGACAGTTGTATTGGACAAGGATGATGCATTGAAACTTAAACATAAGGTGGATGAAGAACAGATTGCAGCGCGAGTTAAAGAGTTGATTCAAACACGTAACACTACTCGATATGCGAAGCAGAAGACAGCCTTGGAGATGGAGTTTTCTCGGTTCCTGTTATCTTTATCGTGTCAGAAAACTTTAAGTTCAGCTTTACCGTGTGATGTCGTGGCGTTTCTAGTGTGGAAGGATCAGGATGGAAGAACTTTGGTTCATAATCCAAGTTGTGAGTTTGTTTTACAGCGTAAGCGAAGTCAATGTGCTTGTCCCAAACGGCTTGCGTTTGGTACGGTAGACTCCTTAATAGGAAAACTTAGAGCAATTTTTATCCAGCACGGTAGGGGAGCAGAATGGCACTCTGTATTAGGTGTAGGTAACCCTGCTTCTTCTAGGTCAGTGAAGGATTATTTGGCTAATGTTCGTGAGGAGCAGTTGAGGGCACGAATTACCCCGCGCCAAGCAGATCCGGTTCTGCTTTCAGATGTTGAGATCCTTTCACGGCATATTCAGTCAAAAATTAAGAAATCCTACTTTAGATCCTATTCAGGTTTTTGTGTTAGCCAGAGATCAAGCTTTCTTTAAGGCTCTGTTTTTCTCGGCGGATCGGGCAGCCGACCTGTTAGGTATCTCCACTCCGACAATTTTGCGCTTTCCAGATAACTCTGGATTTTTGTTTAATCATGTATGGACAAAAACGTTACGGTCCGGAGACGCCAACGTTTTTGCATTCAAGAGGGGTTCAAATAAGATCGTTTGCCCAGTCTGGGATATTGAGTTATATTTCAAGATTTGTAGACTGTTAAACATTCGGCTGTCTTCAGGTTATTTATTTCGCTCCGTGTCTAAAAAAGGTACGGTAACGTCTTGCGCGTTAGACCCTTCTGCGGCTCAGGCTAGGTTGGACACTTACGTGAAACAGTTGCAGGGGAGTCTTTCGAGCACGCGTTTCACTCTACATGGTTTTAGAAGTGGTGCCGCTATTTCAATGGCACTTGCAGATGTCTCTCTTAATGACATAATGCATCATGTAGGCTGGAAGTCTAGCAAGACGGCCCTTCATTATATTAAGTTGAAACAGGTTCTGAATCCAGCAGGTCCAGCGGCAAAGTTAGCGGATTTAGATAAGGACACGGGTAAACACTATAAGGTAACCAATGAATTGACAGGTTTTGTCACTGCGTTTCCGGAATAAATTGTCAGTTCAAAGTGCAGTGCCTTTAACATTGTCAAGTTAGTTTAGAGTGTTATATATGTTTAGAGATATTTAGGATAAGGTTTGGAGAGGTAATAAGGAATAAATATAGTGTTGATGTGACAGTGGTCTGTCTTCTTGTTGGAGCGGTGCGGTGAAGGGAGGAGTTGTGCTTCCATATCTCATTAATGACAATAACCAAGGCGGAATAATACACTATGCACAGTCATGTAAATGTGTATATTCCGCCGAGATTAGGTCATTAATCACCTTCAGCACGTGCAGAGCAATGTGTTGCAATAGGACTTGTTGCTCATTGGTCGCTGGGTAATATAAAGGGAAAAGGACGCTCATAACTCGTGGTTAGATAATTCAAACCGACGAAGAGGGAACTTTAGTTGGCGCCCACCCACCCACCCAGTTCAAGCCGGGGTTGATGCCATCTCCGGTATGGGAAGGTGTTCCGGGAACTTGCGGTTGATTAAGTGAAATACAAGTAACCTGTCTGTCCTGAGCTCCTTAGTTCCCGGAACCCTTTTCCCATATTCATGCCACTTCGTATCGGATTAGTTCCGGTCGGAGTTGTGCTTCCATATCTCATTAATGACAATAACCAAGGCGGAATAATACACTATTCTGAACAACTGTTCAAAAGTTTTCCGGACGTTTTTCAAACATGTCAAGAAAATAATCGATAAACACAGTAATCTCGCTCAATTAACCATTCTTACGACATAAATCCACAATCAAATACGTAATCTACTTCAACGTTGAAGTGAAAGAAGTAATTAAAAATCTAAACGAAAGACTGCTGCTCGAGTGGTCCTTTGCAGATGGTAACTTTCCAGATCCCAGCTTCCTCGAACGAGGATTTCTTCCCTTCAAGCTCTCCAGTTTCTTCTATATGCGCCGTCGAGCTTAAAGCAATCCTTCAAGTGTTTTCCTTTTCATGTAGAGCTATTATAAGGAATGTCTTTAGTCCTAATATGTAAAATCACCGTATTGAAAATCGACCTTACGAGGAACCTGCGGCGGTTGGAGGTTCGCTGGTGGGGCTTCAAGGATGAAAATTTTCCGCTGTTGTTCTCACGGGTTTTGTTGATGTGGTTGGCTCGGATAAACAGCTTTCCGCCCCTTTTTCGTGACTACTACCAACTCTATTTCTGTGTAAAATTGAACTGATCTAAACTGTCTTGAGGCGCAGAATTGGAAGCATCAAACCGCTCTGAATCTGTCCAGTGTCGAACAAACACGGTTATCATTGCAACTGTCACAACTGCGTACACGGAACTGACTACTTCCTTGACAAAGCGCCTACTGCGCGCCGCGGGTGAGATACATCAAATGTGAAGGCATTGAGAGTATATGTGCTGAAAATATGAGTAGGGAGAATAATTATGCGAATGTAAGAACGAATATGCGATAAAAATGCGAGAGAATATGCTTTAAAAATAGATGCAGTAAGAAAGTAATTTAAAATATGACAAAGTCAAGCAGTTTAGAAAATTGAAAATGTATATGACGAATTCCAGGTCCTGTATTAAGGAATCGCTAAAGTTGGCAGAACGACGTTGAAAAGAGTTCTAGATAAACTTCAGAATAATACTTAAAGTTACGCCTATATACGTACTACAAAAACATCAGGTAAAAATATAGACATGAAACAGAAACAAATCAGACATAACATTGTTACTGGATTCCCATAAAAGTTATTCAGTCTCATTAACAGTTATTAGTATATACACACTCAGTGATCTTGGTGTCTTAAGCAATCTGATTGGTTCGCTACTCAAGTGAATTAAGGCATGGGCCTTCAATTTTTCTCTTAAAAGGTGAGGGGGGGGTGGTCTATCTCTAAACACTTTGGACATAGACAAATAAAACTTTGCCAGATACTTTTTTTTTTCGTAAATATATATTTTTTGCAATCACTTAACTTACAATACACGTTACAGTACTTACAATACATTACTTGCAGTAACTTACTTACAATACACGTCACAGTACTCACAATACATTACTTACAATAACTTACTCTTACTTTCAATACACGTTACATTACTTACAATAAATCCCTTACAAGAAATCATTTACAATACACTACTTTTTTAACAATGCTTTATTTAACAGTAAAAAAACACTAATTAGCTAATCAGCACAAGAAGCGAAATGAAAGGAAGCAAAAAGAATAAAAAAAAAATAAAATAAAATAAAATAAAAATAAAAAATAAAACAAAAACAAACAAACAAACAAAAAAAACATTGATACATTTCTGTAATGCTATGGTGCAAAAGTGCTACCGGGTTGACAGGACCAAGAGGTTTTGTTAGGTTTGTGAATTGATTTTTGGGGGTCAGGTCTGTCATTGCAAGATTGGTAGAAGAGGTTCCCATTTCTTTGCAACTGTTCTACCGTCGTTTTCTATTTTGAAAAAGTGACTTAAGTACGATAATTGCCAGATACTTACAATGCTAGTTTGTGACAATTTCGCACTTTTAAGGTATGCAAATTAGGTCACGTGACTTCCATCGCTCGAAAAAGCTTTTTCTTAAAATGGCAACACTTTTTCTTGTGTCCTTAATTTATTTACCAGTTCCATAATCTTAAGGCCGTTTAATATATCACTTCTGTGCTTGGCCTTTTTAAGATAAATAAAAACAAAGGCGTAAAGTAGGGATAAAAATGCCCTAGGGGACTGGGTACTAATCGAAGAAACCGTTTATTTTCTAAATTATTTACAAATTCAAAAGTTGCCAAGCACAGTTTTGTAGATGCTTACATTAAATATTGTCTTATACCAATCTGGTTTAATAACTCACAACAAAAAGTGTTGCCATTTTTGCTTGAAGATTGTTTAGTACTTTCTGGCCGTGTAAGGTCAGGTGACCAATTTCCATAATTTAAAAAGAACCAAATTAACGCAAACTATCAGTGTGTGTATCTGGCAAGGTTTTAGCTTTCTAATGCAAAAGCGTTCAAAGATAGACAACCCCCTCCCTTTTTTGAGTGAATAATTGGGGCCCATGCCTTAATTTACCTGAGTATCTCAGGATATTCAACAATATTCACTCTGTAGCGAGTGCATAATGCGTAATCTCACGCAGTTTTGACAAAGTTTCAGAGTAAGAAAGTTTGAAAATACGACGCAATAGTAGCTTTGATGTTTTTAAAGGTAAGAAAAGACTTCAAAGTATTTAAAATGGCGTTTTCGATTTATTATGACATTATATCCCTAATGCAATGTTGTTAAAATACAACTACCGTTCGTTCATTCGAGTATAAACTTTTAAGTTGAATAAACTCTGTTTCGCGAACTCGTGCTTTCCTAACAAGAAGTTTGCACAGAAATTAAAGTTAATTTATAAAGACAGAAAGCCAAAGCAAATGTTTGCGAAACTGCTGTGTCAAAAACTAAACAAGACAAAGAAATACTACAGAAAAACGACGCTCACCTCGATCAGGGCCGTTATGACAAGACTTGCGAACAGCAACTCAAGAAACCTTTTTTATGAAGTTGGCGAGTTCACAGAAGCAGAAATAGCTCTAAATTTCTTCTCAGGTGTGCTAGCAATTTAAACTTTTGCACAAAATTAATCCTTTTGAATAACCGTTGAAACTAGCTGCCCCCCCCCCCCACAGTAAAACTGGACTTTTTCAGGTCCCCCTATTCTATTGACAAAGCATTTTAAGGCCCCCCTACTATTAATATTTCTATAAATTAACAGTTCTATAGTATGTATGCTTACCGTTTTTTGTGGGGGCATGGTGTAGTGGTTAGCGCATTGGATTTCAGATCTGAAGGTCAGTAGTTTGAGGCCTAGCGCCTGCCATCGTGTTTCAATATTTCCTTTAAGACAAGAATTGTTACTCCCACTATCCTTCTACACCCATGTGTATAGATGATTAGCGGTGACATACTGCTGGAGGTGACCCTGTAATGGATTAGATTCAGGGGGAGTAGCAATACTCTCAGTTGCTTCTTGTTACTGAAAGCAGGTTAAGTTTCGTCTGTTTAGGCCTCATGTGGCTCGTGTGTGATCTACTACACAATTTTAGAAAATAAAGGCATTTTTTCCAAGAGCCTGCTACTTTACCACAGTGTGTAGTGGTCGTAAACAGTAGCTCGTCACTAGATGTGTCATCTGAACTGCCAAATTGCTCTCTAACTTTATCCAGTCCGAGTCACGGCTTGAAGTACAAGTATTTGTTTCCTCATCTGATGAAGGTACAATCCTTGGTTGCTGTGCCGCAGCCAAGGATTTTATTTCTTGCCATACAGTGTCTGACCGACAGAACTGACAATTGATACGCTTGATTTTGTCTAGCTTTTCCCATTAGTTTGGCAGGTTATGGCGGCTATAGAGATATTTCTCTAATTCACTTACAGTCAGTCTTTTTAAGCCTCCGTTTATTGTTAGTTCCCCCAGTTATAACTATCAAAGCGTTTTTCATTTCTTTTTAACCTTGTTGATTTAACGTTCTCTGATTTGCACGGATAGTCTCGTCGCTTAATGTCAAAAAAGGTGTTCAAATGCCTCTTTCACAAACTTACTTTCGACAGCAGAGTTTCTTGAAAAGTTGGTGATGGCTACCATTCCACTTGAGTTTTGAACATTTTCATGACGTCAATTTTATGGTCCATGAGAGTGTACACAATGAAAAAATAGAGTTGATTTGTTAAGTGGTACACTGTAGTTATATTTTTGCTTTAAATTTTATTTCTTTAAAATTTCAACCCCCACCCCTCCATAACACAGAAATTACTCCAGGACCCCCCTTTTTGGAGTGGCTAAAATTTCAAGTCCCCCCATCTTCTCATCCAACCCCTCCCCCTTCCCTTCGATAAATAATGAACGGTCCCTAACAGTTATCGGAGTAGACTAAACGTTATTTTATTCAGCCGATCAAATGGCAACTTTTGGCACACTGCAAATTGATTTTGACATGAGTCAACTTTGCAACCCAAACATCTTTATAACGAGCCTTAAATACCTCAAGTGCACTGCCATAGCTAATGCCATGAATTCACAAAAAGGTTTGTTTCCGCCCTAAAACTTTGTCCCGTTTACAATTCCCTTTATGCAATTAAATACTCATTTTGAAAACCTGTTCGTTTCTCTTGGCTTTCTATGACATCTAGTTTCACGGAGAAAATCTTAGATTTTCAGTATTGTTATGGAAACAGATCATGGAACACGGCAAAGGACTTGACTTTATTGACTAAAAAACACGCAAAACAACTTGAACATACATGTACAGAAAGATGTTAGTGCTTTCTTTATTTTATTTTGTGTGTATTGCAGACTGGTTTGACTGGTTTCACAGAAATACGCGTACGTGATCGCGTTCGCTTAACGCGTGAATATGTTATGATCAAGTCCTCACGGAGAGAGCTATTATTGTTATATTTGTTAACGTTAGCCTACGAGCAAATGGTATTGTAGCGACCAAATCAAATTGAAACGTTCAACGAAACGGTTATTAATATTAATCCGAAATGTCTGAAAATGGTGAACGGCAAAGCCTTCCCACAAAGAACAGTTGTTATATGTGCCACGTATTCTACGAAATTAACGCAATAACTCAAACAGTCCTCGTAATAGCTATGAAAATTGCGCTAACGCTATACCTCCTTTATAACAGTTATTGGAGTGGACATATATGTTATTCACCGGCCGGGAGGTCCGTATAGGGAAAAACTGTTCCCGAGGTCTTGAGTACGGCCCAAGGCCGCAGGCCGAGGGCCGTACTCAAGACCGAGGGCACAGTTTTTTCCTATACGGACCGACCTAGGCCGGTGAATAACGTGTTTATTATTTTCTGCAATTCTGGAGGTGGAACGAGGCGAATTGGTTTGAGAATTGTTTGTAAACAGTCCTTCTACGTGCGCTAGTTCTCACGATCAAAGCTATGCTAAAATTATTTTAGTGCCCGCAACTTGCGAAAAAGAGCCGCTAGCAAACCGTAGGGATAAAGGATAGACTAACGATAAAACGGAACTAAAAATATATCATAAAACAATAAGCGTTAAGAGCAAACGCCGACGTCTCATAGCGAGAATAAAGAAATAAGCTTTGTCTTGTTGAAAATGACATCACATGTTTAAATTTGGTTTTCGGTACCGAAAGATTTTTAGTGAAAACTAAGGCTTACACGGCACAAATTCTACTGCGTATCTTAGTATTTTAAACATTTTTGTTTGTTCTTGGTCAAGATTTTTGCAAACCGATACTTAAAGAAAACTAAACTGTATAAAAAAACCTGTTGACATGCAGCAGTTCTTGTCGATCCAAGACACAGCGTTGCGAGGTTTCTTGTTCGACTATTTTAGCTAACAATCATTAATAATCATATTGTCTTGAGTGAAGTTAAATGGGACGAGATTAGAAAAGAGATCTCCGTGGAAAATAACGAAATTTCAACCGAGAAACGGAGGTCAAAAGACTTCCTTGCAGTTAACCCGTGTTAAATCAAATGGCGTGTCAATAAGAAAACTACAACTCGGAAAAACACAGGAATACTCGCCTTTTTCGGAGAATAATCAGGCCTTTTATTCCATTGCTGATTTTTCTTTTCACTTTACAACGGTTAGTGAGACAAAAGTTCCATTTTAAGAAGAAAAATCCAACGTTTTGTTGTGCTGGAGTAAAATGATTTCACTTCAAGTTTTCCCGCGGATTGGAGCGGTCCGTACGCGGGGTCCGGATGGGAAAATCCGGACCGCTAGGGTGCGCGTCATTAGCCAATCAGATTCAAGGATTTAGGATTACGGACCACCGAGATGCTTCAGAAAAAAATAATAAAAGTTGTTTTCTGTAGTAAATCAAATGGAGACATTCGAGACACTGACGACTGATATAAACCTGTCGCAGCTTTGTTGAAATCTCCGACACAAACTTCGATTTCACTTCAGACAGGCTGCTATGATTTCTGAAAATTCCCTTTCTTGATATGTTCATTATTCCCTGTTATTAACCAGCTGTCGCCATAGTGACCGCTGGTATCTAAATTGGGCGGGTCTTTTGTGGTCACCTAAATTAGTCATCCGGTTTAGTCTCGGCCAACACAATCTCCATAAACTTCCAGTTTTCTCCTAACGACAACCCCAAACTTCCGGTTCCGGTTATGACGTCACAAATCTGAAAGGTGTCACATCGCACTAACAGCGTTACTTCTTCTGTGTCAACGTTCCATACTTATTACACAAAGACAAACCGCTGTTAGCCTTGTGGTAGCGGTTTAAGTAGCGGTTCCTGTCTTACATGCAACGCATGCGCAACAAAGGTATTGTTACTGGTATGTCTACGCTCGTTACTAATATGACACAGATAAATTGCTGTTAACAATGTGTTAACAATACATACAACACATGCGCAACTAAGTTCGACTCAATTCTTGCCAATACATTCAACTTTGCCTAAAGCAAATTAAATGTTTACCATGAGATAAAGACGGACTCATCACATCGTGACCCTAGCACATTGCATAACTTTATGACAGCGGAATCCTAAGATCACAGACTCTGAATTTTGCAATTCTAGCACATATTTAGTCTGTTTCGCCTTACCTTTTCTCGTTCCCAAACCTTGTGTTCGTTTTTAGAAAAGATCATTTCGATTTTCAATGAACTAAATCCTTACAAATTCTGAGTCAACTTTTTTTGTTTTTTGTTTTTTGTTTTGTTTCTTTTTCTTTTTTTGTAGGGGGATTCCCGCGTTAGCAATCGGGATTTAAACGTCACGCCATAAGATACGACTGAACGTGTTTGGTCGTAAAATGGCAATTTCGTTTTCCCCAGACTCTGATGATCTGCTCGTGTTTATCAACCATTATATTTTGATTTACCTGCTTTCCTCACTATTTGTATTCACGGTCGAGGCACAGTAGTAAATATTTTCTCGTCTCTTGGTAAGCATTTTTAGTTGTGGACGAATTTATACGGACGTTAAACGTTTGAGTTAAATTTTCTTTTTTCAGCAGAATAAATAAAAATCGATAACAAAGATAAGCTGAGTCATCAGAGTTAAACCATTACGTCATCCAGCAACGCTATAGTAAAAATAATGTGCCACAGAGTCACACTTTTCGTCACGATAGTTGGTATAAATACGGGATCGCGCTAACATTTGTTAACCTGGGGTGGGGTGGGTCAGAACAGCCGGTTAAAATGCCCATTGGGCTTTCTTGTCCATACTGATTTCCAAAACGTGGCTTTCCGCTATATCCACGCGTCAAGAAGGAAATCTTAGGCTCTCAGTCTCGCAGTATTTGTTGACCTTTGTTATTCAAACAGATCATGCAAGACGACCAAGGAAAGGACGTTGTTACCTAAAACAATCTCGCAACATAACTTGAACATACACATTTCAGTCCTGCGCTCGCTTTCACTAGTTTACTGTGTCTGTGGAGCAGGCTAGTTTAGACTCAAAAATACGCGCGCTAAAATTACACGGCGCACTATTCGGTTATCTATGTGATCATTCCTCATAGAGGCAGAAGTTTTTAAAACATCGTAAACTGATTTACGATTTATCTAATTCATAAAAGTTATAGAATCGGGCAAATGTAAAAGACCTCGAGCAAGTTAAATTGAAATATACAACGTAGAGGTAAGTCATATCAATCCGATTTGTCCGAAAATGCCATACGCCAAAGCCGTCCTGCACGTAAAATGAACCAAAAATTAAACGCTACGTGTTCTAAGAGAAACTACACTCAGCGATTTCACTGCGGTATAGAAACTTGGTTTTTGTTCTGTTTTTCAGTATTAACTGACGGTTCCACATACTTGAAAGGAACGAGATCATCATTCAAGATAACCTGCAATCAGGCTCTATTTTCGTTTCGCACGGTGAAACATTCAGGCGGGAAGGGCGAAACGAAAAATAGAGCCTGAGACAACTCTTCTACGGAACGTCTACTGCCCACTTTTTTGACTGATTGACATTCAACAAAACAGCCAATCAAAATTTCTTCTGCTTGCACGATCTTCGGTATACAAATTTCCCCCAATAACGGCAACTCGCAAAAAGTCACGCAAATGTGGGCAAAAATAAGAAAATCACAGGCTCTGACACATGACATATCTTCTAAGTACTAGCGCTCAAATTTACTCGATTGCTAACTTGAAGGTTCCGGTATTGTACATATTAATTGTTCTGTCTGACCGGAAACTAAATGAAAATTCAGAACACGACGAGGTTGTCATGTACCAAAATATTCTGCATGCTTGAATCATTTCACATTTCAGGTGGTATCCGGAAATATTCTCTACGCGTTTGTCACCGATTTTCAGCGTAAAAAATCTTGGGAAATTTAAAAGAAATACCTTCAGTTCCATTCTTTAGCATAAAGATATAAATAAGAACGTTTATAAAAAAAATTAGTTCCAGAAGTGATAAATATCTGAGATCAATTAGCAGCGAACTTTAAAACGAAAAAAAATTATTACAAACTAGTCAAATCCTTTGACATCAATGTCGGAGATCAATAAAACGACATTAGTAACACGGAATGAATAAAACGTTTATTACTTAGGTAAAAACAAATACAGCATCTTGCTGATTGCGGTTCTCGCTAAACGTCAGTTTACCGTTGTTTACCGAATTATCGGTTGACTTGTTGATCATTCCTTGGGAAAGATACTAGTCCCTCTGCTGTTCGTTTTGTTTCGTAAAACGCGGAAACAACCACTACTTTGTTATTTTCAATACTACCTGAAAGCTTTCAAATGAAAATATTTTCGAGACACGATGCGACAAAGAACAGGATACATAAGCTTGCTTCGCTGTTGCTGTACTTCTCTACTCCAAGTGGGAGACAGTTTGCGTTGAACCGAACGCCATTCTCAGGAGAGAAAGCAATGATGACAATTCCCCTAAAACGACGAGAATATCTTAGAGTGACACATTTACCTCGCCAGACTTGTTCCTTGGCGATGGCGGTCGGATCGAAATTGTAACTTTATTTGCACTGGAAGTCAGGTATGCAACATGTAACCAATAAAAACAGGACTCAAAGACCCTTTTGGTTTTTGACCAATCAGGCAAAAGTCAAGATTCTGGACTATGGGTAGAAGACTGGTAAAGTAAATGTATCAGGCGTCCTTTTTTCCCCCTCCCCAGTAAAAAAAACGAGAATGCCTGATCGCAGGTTACATTCAAGACTGCACAAAAGATCAATTAAGTCAAAGGCAAACCAAAGCAAACATTGCGAACCGCTCGCATTTTACTTACTTAAATTTAGTCTGAGATGTCCGAAAACATGAAACGCAGAAGCAAATAAAGGAAATATCTAACGCCACGAGAAACCACAGGCGAATTCACTGCGGTTCTTTTGTTCAGCGTAACGGCCGTGTCCATAGAATACTTCATTTCAGGGGCTTTATTTACCTCTTCACTCACACAAACCAACAATCAGTCAAAGGCGAAAAGAAACAAGACAAAACGGCTCGCGTTAGCTACTAGTGTTATGTTTTTGAAATCTCTGTCGTACAAGACCAGAAATGCTATAATGTAATTTCGTAATCAGACACGAGCGTTGCCGAAAGGCACTTTTGATTGTACCGTTTTTGGTTTTTGACATATTCTAAACACATGTAAGATCTTCAAAAAAGTACTTTTCAAACATTTCTCATATGATTTTCATAGTGATGAAGAAGTGCAGCCTCGCTAGTCATCTCTTCTTGACAAATCCAACAGATCTGTTTTTCAACATGGCCTGGTTGAGGAAAAGGAGAGGTTAGTATTGATCTGTTGTGATTTCTGCTATTTTTAATACAATCGCGGCCCGGTTTCCGCCTGCAGTGCGTTTTGCTTTGTGTATTTGATATTTCTGACTCCCTTGTGTGGACTCTTTCATGTTTTCGCAAATGTTCCGCTCTCTTAAACATCTTGCAACACTGTTTGCAGTTATATGGCTTCTCTCCAGTATGGACTCTTTTATGTTTCCATAATGTCCCTGCATCTCGAAAACATTTTGCGCAAGTTTTGCACTCATACGGCCTTACCCCAGTGTGTACTCTCTCGTGTGCTCTTAGACTTCCTGCTCTGCTAAAACACTTTCTACACTCTTTGCACTGGTAAGGCTTTTCTCCATTGTAAACTCTTTCATGTGCCTTAAGATTTTCTGCTTGAGTAAAACAATTCCCACACCTTTTGCACTCATAAGGCTTCTCACCAGTGTGCACTTTTTCATGTTTTCTAAGATTTCCAGTCGTGTGAAAACACTTGCACACCGTGTACATTCATAAGGCCTTTCTCCATTGTGAACTCTTTCATATTTTCTTAGATCTCCTGCTTGGTTAAAACACTTGCCACATCGTTTGCATTCATAAGGTTTCTCTCCCGTGTGGATGATTTAATGCCTTCTGAAATGTCCTGCTTCGCTAAAGCACTTGCCACATAGTTTACATTCGTAGTGTTTTTCTCCAGTGTGGACTCTGTCATACCTTTTTAGATGCCCTGCTTGGCTAAAGTACTTGGCACACAGTTTACATTTATAAACCTTTTCTCCAGTGTGGACTCTTTCGTGTCTCCTTCTATCTCCTGTTCGACGAAAACACTTGTCACAATGTTTGCAAACCTGACTTTTTTCTTTGGTGCCGCCTTTTTCAAGTGCCATTGTAATTGTCTCTTTTTCACATGTTCTCTTTTATCACTGAAAATGAAATAAAGCATATCAAGGACTCTAAAGATATATTGACCTTTCTCAAGAATTCATAAGCCCTGACTTATTTTTTAGTGCTAGGGATGACAGTGTCTATTTGATAAATTTTCTCTTTCGTTATTCTTACGAAATTTCTCTTTTTGCGTTTTCGAAAAACTTGTCAGTCGCACGTGAAAGAAAGGGCCTGTGGAGTGCTTATGGCTTGTGCTAAGCAAGACTTTTTCTGCGCATTCATTATCTTTTAGGTGGACATTTATGCATCTTTAACCTGGGCACAAAGTGAACGCAATGACTTTTAACGTTTATAGCTCTTTTAAAACTGAAATAAAAAACGATCAGACTTTTGTGGACAGGGAGAAGAGATCGAAAGCCCGACTTCATCAGGAGAATGATGGGGAACTGGCTCGGGCATGGATCACGAGTTGACGCGCTTTCGCTTGCTTCGTAGTCTATTGATGAATAAGGAGCTGCTGTTTCAATTCCCGAATAAATTTAAGTGCAAGACGTTTTTGCAATCAACAGCTTTTGCGGCTACTATTTTGTTTTTGTAATTAAGTGTAAGCATTCTCATTGGTGTTGCATATGTACATCGTGGTTTTCTTTGTTTGCTATGTTAATATTTTTGTTTCCTTATAACAAGTGTATAGGAAGAGAAGCACGTTGAAATGACTCAGCATCACAGAAGCTTAAAATTTTTTGGCATTTTTTAAATTTTATAGCGGAGCCTGCGGGCAAAGCCCGCCAGCGGAGCTCCATTGCTAAGGAAATTTGGTAAACTATCAATCCAAGAAATTTTGGTTCTGACGTAATAGTCACGTGACCGTCCGTCCGTACGTCTGTCCTTCCGCACAGACTCTGTGGGAGGGGGAGGGAGGTCTCAAGAAAACCCGACTGGGGTAGAGAATGTCATCTTTTCTTGGAGAGAAATCGCGCGGTGCTTTTGGGCAACCAGCGTTTTTCTTGGCGGGAAATTGCATGACCATCCTCGCTTTTGAAAAAGAGGTTTCTTTAAAAGCTTCAGCTTCTTTAGCATTTAACGATTGCTCGAGAGTACTGAAGTTTTATACTTGACAAAAAAATATGCAATATCTATAAATGGAAAGAAAAAGTTCAAAAGAATACTGGTAGAGGGCGAAAAGTTGAAGTTACGAAAGCTGCATTTAACGGACTTCATCGCTTTGTTTTCTTCACGGCGGAGAGTTTGCCCTGTTCTGAAACAGAACCGACTAAGTGAAGTTTTTAAAGGGTCTAAGGTACATGATTTCGAGTATTACGATGAAAGAAATTACGTTTTGAAATGGTCATTTACTTTTGACTTTAAAAAATTATTAGAAAACGCGCTCAGATTTGACAGATTGTTGAATATTTTGCCATGCTCAGCCGATTTCATTCGCGTGGTTCGACCTACGATTTTGGAAGTGTAACGCAAATTGCATTTAAGTATAAACTTACAGGTTTTCGAATAAACTTTTTTCAAAAATGATTTCTCTGTCCATTATTTTGTGTTTGTTTATTCATAACAGTACGTCTAAGCACAGCCGCAAGACAACTGCACAAGCTTTGCTTTCAATTTTGACTGTCCGGTCCATCTCTTTGTGCACCTGTCGATTTTCTTGTAATTGATTGGTCACTCTTGAAACTCAATCTAAATGAAATCTATAATCTATGAACCTTCATTTAAATTTTGAGATGTTCTCCCACAATGTTCGAGGGATAAGGTCTTTTGAAAAGCGAAAAGCTTTGTTTTAGTGGTTTCTGAAACAATTAGCGCCCATATTATTTTCTTGCAAGAAACTTATATTACACCAAAAGTGCAACACATCTGGAAATCCCAAGGGAAGGGAGACATGCTTTTCTGACACGGTACTGGGTACAGCAGAGGGGCTTTGATCCTTGTGAAGGAAAATCCAGACTGCGAATTGTAGGTATGGAAGTAGCACAAACAAGGTAGATTTATAAACTTAAAGGGTCTGGTAAGGGGACATTCGTTTGTTTTCGTTAATATTTATGCCCCAAATGAAGTCAATGAGCAATGTGTCTATTTTGAGGAAATTTAAAAGGAGATAGATCAGTTGCCGGACATAAACATGGAGTCTAGAGTAATTGTTGGAGGTGATTTCAACGTTATTCTGGACCCTAATTTAGATGGTTCGGGGGGGGGGAACCAAAATTGAAACATTCGTACGTTAAAGTGGAAAATCTCTAGCTGGTCCAACCTAGACCTGAAATCCAAACGTTAAACGTTTTTCTTGGAGGCAAAAAAATCCAACAATACATCATCGACTAAATTTTTGCTTCTAAAGCAAGGCTTTCCACCATGCAATATTTTCAATTAATGAGTATTTTGACGCTATACCGAATAATTGGAGACTCATCTTAAACAATGTCCTCGACACTATCAACCTCAACCCCATAGTGACAGGATTGCTATTACAATAAATGAAAAGGAAGTTGATTTGTCAAATGTCACGTCAAAATTACTTTTCACCGCTCAAAATAGTTGGAAAATAAGTACCCCGAGCTTGCCGTGGATCGGAAGAATTTTTCTTTTACCTTTTGTTGTCAACTTTGAAACAAAGATAAGAGAGTTTCAGTACAAGCTACTTAAGGACGTTCGAGGGAAAATCTTCTACAACAAAGATTTTTTTCATACTTTTGCTACAGTCAGATAATGAGTTACCTATGTCAGAAATGCAAAACAATTGGGGGTCACAGACTTCTTTTTTGAAATACAGCGTGTGGAAAACTATCCGAATTTTGACAAATCGGCTCTCGTAACTCCACATGGCCTCAGTGGTTGTTAGTTGGAAAAAAGATTGAAAATGATTCGCTGGAGACCCACTTTCTCAGTTAAATTCCATTTAAGAGGGTCCATCAAATAAATAATTTGAGCCGGTGTCATCCTTTCAGTTAAAATCAACCTTTGAAATGGGTTTTGGCCAACACCGTGCAGCTAAAATAATAGCGGAATTCGATGATGCGTGGGCAGAAAAGTTGAAAAAATTCAACTTCCACAACACAGATTTTCTTCAATTTTTCACAAAACGTAGATAATCGATAAAGAAAATGATCAATGAAAAGAAAATCTGGGGTCACCGAACATTTAAGAGAGTTAAATCCGTGCATAGATATTAAAATGCCCACTAGCGCTATATATCTACATTTCTTCAAGAGTGTGCGCGCTCAATGCATGACATGGCAGTAAGGATGCGCAGAAACAATTAGCGCGAACGTCCTTAACGACATTCTTTTCACAAATGAAAAGCTGTTTCGATTGAAAATGATTGATTCACCGCTGTGCTCCTTTTATAAGAAAGACGTTGAATCCCTTGAACATTTGCTGCTACAGTGCACTATAATAGAAGGCTTTTGGAAAGCCTTCACATCTTGGCTTAGGACACAAAACATAACTTTAGAAGCTTTAACTTTAGTGAATATTTTGTTTGATGTATTCAATGGATACAATGGGGAGTTCCATCCCTCCTCAGTCTCAACCCTCTATCTTTTTCTCCACTTTCCACATTTCTTCGATTTACGTAATCTTACGCAGCTTGTATCAGAGGTAAGCAGGTGAAACGGCTGAAATTTAGGTCACGTTCCTACTAGAATAAACTGTGGGAAGCTACAACAATAATAATTAAAAACAACATTATAATTATAATAAGAACCTTCCCAGCATGCTTTGTACCTGAGAAATTTTCAATGCTTAATAACTTAGTTAACTTGTAGTCGAAGAGGACGCTGTACCATGTGGTATTTACACCTGCGTGAAAGTAAGCCCTCATATCAATGTCACGTGACTGTGGCAATAAAAGATGTTTTAGTTCACTGCAAAAACAGGCTTTATCAATTCAAAAGCAGATAACGTGCCCTGATGATCATTGGAGTGAGCAATTTGGAAATTGCCAGTTGACATCTGGCATTTGAAAGTTAAGGTGGCTCTGTACAAGAGCATTTTCCAGGGAACTGGTAAGGAGTCTGTGGCTATCGCAGTCTTCGGCTGGTTAATAGAACTTCACATGAAAGTAACGTCCATGATAACCTTACTGTTGTGACGTCATCGGTCACGTGACCAAAGCGCACGGAATCACTTCAAATAACTAAAACTGCAAAAATGTCTAAATTAATTAAAAAACGACCGTTATTACTTTTTCTTTTCAAAAAAGCGAAATAAAAAATGAACCTGAAACTTTTGATAGTCCCTTGTTTTCGTTATTTCGTTATTTTTGGCAACTCACGGAAGCTTAAACTGGTTAATGAAGTTTCTCTTAAAGTTAATTCCACTGCTATTGATAGGTCTGTCTCGTTTAAGTACCTGGGAGTGATTATAAACCAAACTTTGTCTTGGTCCGAGCACATTGACACTATCAGTACAAAGATCAATCAAAGGATTGGAATGATAAAGAGAATACGACATCTTTTGCCTTTACATGCTAAGCTAACACTATACAATTGCTTAATCATCCCACTGTTTGACTATGGAGACACAGTGTGGGGTGACAAAAATAATGACACGCTTATGGGTCAGCTGCAAGTTCTTCAGAACAAGGCAGCCAAGGTCCTGCTTAATTTACCACCAAGAAGTTCTTCAACCGAGGCACTAGATCGTCTGGACCTAGAGACCCTCTCACAGAGACGACACTTCCATCGCTGTGTTATGATGGAAAAGTATCTGTTGGGGGAAATTGATTTTAAATTTGACATCAGACGCAATAGCAGTTTTCATTCTTATCAAACTAGCAGTAGCAATGATTTACACCTTCCTCGCGTGCGTACCAGTTGGGGCAAGCAAACTTTCATTTATCAAGCCTCTAAGGACTGGAACAACCTAGACAATGACATTAAAAACAGCAAACCATTGTCTTCATTTAAGGCTAAGCTCAAAACTTTGTAAATTATGCCCTATCTAATTGTTAAAGTATTTTAAAATTAGTTTTATATTGTAATATCAATTTTTATCTCTTTTCTTAGTTTTTAATTTTTATTTTTATTATAATTTGCAGGGCCCCACTGAAAACCGCCAAGGCGAGTGGGCTCCCTGGTTAAATATTATTATTATTATCATTATTATTATTATTATTATTATTATTATTATTAAATGTCAAAACGAATCAGCGCATTTGGTTTTAGACTATGCTCTTTCCAACTACGTTAATAGTTTTTTTGAAAACCATCGTTTTCATATAGCTTAGGGATGTGAATTTGCACGCACGCGGAGTACTGGGCACCGATATCACGGGTTATTGAGGGAGACTGGTCCCTTTCTTAGGCGCGGCTACAAAGCAATCTCGTACAAATGGTTTGAAGGTGTTAGTCGTGTATTTCCACTTCGGAGAACACTTCATTTTTCGCTGCATTGCTCAGAAATTTGGGTCAACTGTCGAGTCAAACAGGCTACAATGTCATGACTTTTGTTGTGAAATACGCTTAGTTGAGCGTATAATTTACGTATTTCTGTTCAGTGAACAGCTTTCAGAGCTTTTCCGATCGATCATTAGCTTGATGTTTCTTAGTTATCATTAGTCCAGTGCTTAAATAATGCATTCCGGTTGTAAACAGTCGACAGATGTAGTTTTTGTTCACTCGACTTTGAATCATATGTTTTTTGTTGGCCAAGTAAAAGGGCGACGAGGCATCCTTTTTGTTTCCAATAAGCCTTAATTACACTGTTGCTATTGAAATTAATATTTCAAACAGTTTTTGCTGAAAGTAAGTAATCCAGGCCATTCCCAAATGTTGATATTGACAGATAAGCTTACATTCTTTTGTGTGGCGTCATTTAAGTATTGTTAACATCTCCTACTCGATCATTAGACCATTATCTTCGATTATTACGTACAAAGATTGCATTTTCCTCTTATTAAGTACGTCTCTTGTACTTATTAAGTACGAAAAATGCGTTTAATAAGAACAAAAGGTAGGTCTTTCGTTTATTAAGTACAAGTGTCACCAAACTTCGCAAACAATGATTTTTCATACTTGTCGGCCATTATGGAAAAAAATATCGAGGGCGAAATGTATTCATTTGGTGAATCTTTAAAGAAAAAAATGATTCAGGCAAAGTCTTGTTTGTAAATTCTTTCAATTAAGCAACAAGACGACATGGATTTTGTTTTAGGGGCCGATATTTTTCAAATGTAAGAGTTCGCAACCCGTCCGATCGCGGATCCATCGATCGAGCGATCGAGCGCCCGGTGAAAACCGTGAGCGTTTTTGTTTCCCGTTCCGTAAATCTGCTTTTCCCAACAGAATACTTCGAGCAAAGATAATAATCAGCGTTGTCTGAAACTACATTTCAGTAGAAAAGAGAGACTCACTTTGTTTTAAACTGACTGTTTGAAAGTGCGAGATTAAAATCTATTTCACGAAGGACAACAAGCTGCATTTAGCAGCAGTTCTTTATCGGTCGAGTTGTGGTCAAACTGTTAGCATTTTTTCGCTTCCTAATACCCCTAATAGGAAAGTTTGTTTACTAATTGAGAAGAAGAACAGTTTTTCCACCTAAGGTTGTCCGGAATATGTTGTTTGTAAAAGAGTTTTGCTTTAACTTCAAGCCGTAGATTGTTCACAATTTGATCGCCTACGGCGGCGAAAAACAACCTGTGCAATAAGCGAATAAGCTCGACCGGGAATAAAAGTAGAGCTAAATATCTCATTAATCGTAACCTGTAGTGTACCAAAAAAACCTCTTTTTTACGAATGAACTTTATTTGCGAATAGCCTAAGGTAATAATTCAACGTGCCGGTCACCCAACCAAGTACTAACCCCGCCGGACTGGGCTTAACTTCGCTTGTACGGGCAGGAAAACTTGTGGTATCTTGATCATGGAATTCAATTACTTCAGATATTTACCTTTGCTTTCCATTTTCGTCTTTTTCCTGGTTTTCAAATGCCTATTTTACTTGAGAAAATATAAGTGGGAAATAACAGAATGAAACGTCTACCATATAAATGCTTCCGATTAGCAGAATTAAGCCATGTTCGGCGGGGTTAGTGCTTGGATGGGTGACCACCAGGGATTGACTTCTCGTGTCTTTTATCGAAGGTTTGCTCTCAAACTTTCTATCTCACTTTTTTAACCCTCTCACTCCCAGAGTCAGTTATGGAGACATTCAGGTGATTCTGACATCTGGCTCTGTGGATGAAATCCTTACCACTCAAATTAACCTGCGATCAGGCTCTATTTTCGTTTCGCTCGGTGAAACATTCAGGCGGGACGGGCGAAACGAAAAATAGAGCCTGATACAATTCTTCTACGGAACGTCTGCCGCCCACTTTTTTTGATTGATTAACATTCAACAAAACAGCCAATCAAAATTTCTTCTGCTTGCACGATCCTCGGTATGCAAATTTCCCATAACGGCAATTCGCAGAAAGTCACGTAAATGTCGGCAAAATAAGAAAATCATAGGCTACGATGTATCTTCTAGGCACAAGTACTCAAATTTACACGATTGCTAACTTGAAGGTTCCGGTACTGTACATGGTTGCTCTGTCTGAGCTGAAACTGAATGAAAATTCAAAACACGACGAGGTTGTCATGTACCAAAATATGCTTGCATGCTTGAATCATTTCCCATTTCAGGTGGTATCCGTAAATATTCTCTTCCCATTTGTCACCGATTTTCTGCGTAAAAAACGTTGGGCAATTAAGAGAAATACCTTCAGTTTCATTCTTTAGAATAAAGATATAAATAAAACCGTTTATAAACAAAGGAGTATTTTGTAATTTAATTCGAGAAGTGATAAATATTTGAAATTAGCAGCGAATTTTATCTCTAAGCGCAAGCAGCAGCGAATTTTAAAACGAAGAACATTTATTATAAAACTAGTCAGATCCTTTGATGTCAATGTCAGAGATCAATAAAACATGAATGAATAAACTGAAAATCGTTATTGCGACTTGATTGCGGTTCTCGCCAAACATCAGTTTACCGTTAAGTTTACCGAATTATCGGTTGACTTGTTGATCATTCTTGGCGAAAGACACTTGCTCGTCTGCTGTTCGTTTTGTTTCGTAAAACGCGGAAACAGCCACTACTTTGTTCATGTTTTTAATATCAATACTAGTTGAAAGCCGTCAAATGAAAATTCCGCGACATGATGCGGTAAAACGGAATACATACTTCACTGTTGCTGTACTTCTCTGCTCCAGGTGAGAGACAGCTTGCGTAAAACCGAACGCCATTCTCAGGAGAGAAAGAAATGGTGACAATTCTCCTAAAACGACGAGAATTTGTTAGAGCAACAAATTTTACTTCGGCAGACTTGGCGGCTGTGAGCGAGTCTCTTTGACAATTTACTTCCGTTGACAGCTCTATTGTTAAAGGGCCAATCAGATTGCGAGATTCCCGGGGCCAAAATTTGGCCGCCGACACGAACTCTTGTGAGAGATTGTATCAGGCCTTATTTTAGCGAGCGACCAACATAAGAGAATATGAGAGCGATGCTAAAATTCGGCCTGATCGCAGGTTACACTCAAATGAAACCTCTTCAGCAGTACTTTCACATGACACTTTTTATATTTCAGTATTTTACCAATGAAATTTGGGATTCGGCTTGAATTTTGATTTTAGGCACTCTTGGGAGTGAAAGGATTAAGGGACAAAAGTCCAAATCAGTAGCTGATAAATACGTTTACATGAGTTATTTGCCTATTTGTTTCTCCAGAACGTACCGCTGCAGTAAACAAAGGCGAAAAACCTTGTCCGCAATAATATAAATTAAAAGAAAGAAAGAAAAGAAAAAGTTCAAAAAACCGTGAATTGCAAAAAAAATAGCTGTTTGGGTGTTTCGCTTATTCGTGTTTTAATCCATCTTTGCCAGAAAAACTTTTTCTACCGATCGTGATTGAGGCACTTAGTTTTTGGTTGTTTCAGGTTAATATGAGCGTCAGATCAAATGCACTGAAGCAAAACAAGGTACGGATAAACAAAACCTAGTTAAAGAAAAAAAAAACCTCGTCAAGCAAGCTTCCAAGCTGTTTTGTAAATATAAATCCGATCAAAAATTCGGCAGCGAGACAAGGCGGGCTTTGCCGAGGTTTTGCTGATCGGTGTTAATCGTTGTTAAACAGACCTACGGCAGGTCAGTTGATTTCACCGGGTCAAAATATCAGTTAAAGATTTTTACTTGCACGGCCAGCTAATGTGCAGAGTTTTTAATCCCTAATGATAATTAAGAGGCGCAGTTTGAGGATTTGGGTGAGGTCATTTTTCTTCCTTCTCAATTTGAAAACGTCAAATAATAAGGATTCCCGTTATATAAACATTGTCATACCCGACCGCGTACCGACATGCATTTCCAACAAAACAAACACACTCTTATTGACTACTTTTTTGCTCTAACTTAATGTGACCGGCGGTTGAAATACAAAAGATATTATTGGGGGAAAAAATGAAGTGATAATTTTCAAGCATCGATGTATTTAAATGCTTTTTGAATGGTGGATAAAGCTTCATAGGTCGCCATTACATTCAATAACTTGGCGCCAAAAGTGTTTTTCGCGGGAGAATAATTTACAGATTTAAAGCTTACAAATTTTCATAGTTTTTGTGGCTTCTTTTTAAATTAAAGTTAATGCATCACAACAATGGCAATGTTTTGTGTTGTCCAGTACCATCAATTTAGTTAGATCGAGTACTTACAAAGCTATAAAAAATGTGCTTACCTTTGCGAATTTGACGCCATTCCCTAGCGGATATCACACAAAGCCAGTTATCACAACATTCCAAATTCAGATCTTTAACCGTAATGATGGCATTTCATTTGCAAAAGCCAGGTTACTGGTTTTCCTTTTAAAGGTAACCTCATTCGTAATTTCTGTTCTTGCCGAGTTTTACTGCTTTCAGCCGTTCTACCCACGTGGCAAAAGCAAACAGAATAATTCCAACTCCGTGCGGCGGAACTCAATATTTGTTGTTTATATGCCACGAAGCCACTCTTGAACGAATTAAACACAGCCATAGAAAACTTTGCATAACTCTCCAGCGATGGTTTTCAAAGCTCCAAAAAAGATCTAGATTCGTTGAGCCATTGTAAAGACAGCACGCAGCTCCCTCTATGAACCAGGAGCGTGTCGGCAGTCAGACGTGTGCAGCCGTCAATATTGTAATTGACAAGTCCCCACCCCTCCCCCCAAACAACATGATACTTAGTGGTCGCCTATAGACAGTAGAAGGTGCGGAGGGGGAGGGAAGGACTGGGACGGATACCAAAATGACCTTAATTCCTTTTTTTAGGATTCTGAAATGTCAACCGTCTCGAATACTGGCGAGGAGTCGCACATTACTCATCGTCAGGTCAAGAAAAAACGTTCACAGAAAATGATGCTTTAGTTTTTCCAGGAGTTAACTTCTGAAAACATGTGTGCGTGCGATTCCTTGATAAGCATACTAAGCAAACTATAAACGCCTGCATAAACATACTGTTCAAAGCCACCGTGGCGTGCTAAAAACACTACGTTGGATCGAACACATTCAATACCGGCAAGGGATCGCATTTCCTTGCCGCAAATTGACCACTTAACAATCATAATAACTGAAGGATGTGTGGTTTTTCTATTATTTACGCTTCAGTTCAACTGCAAACGCAGAAAAACAACACTGGCAAAAACCACTTCAAATGTCAATAGCATGCGATTTCTAATATTATACTGGAGAACAGTCCTGTTTACCTGTGTTCATGTTACATTATGCCTACTTATAAACATTAATAGTTAGGAAGATTGCGGGCACATGTACGTATTAATCTAATGACCCCCCATAATGTAATATGAATCGCGCGTACACGTGCATGTATGTTTTAATCTAAAGTCACCAAACAGTCCTGCCTTATATGAATCATACGTACCTATGTACGTATTAATCGAAAAACACCAAACAGTCCTGCCTTATAAGAATCATGCGTACATATGTACGCATTAATCTAAAGTCACTAGACAGTCCTCCCTTCCATGAATCATGCGTAGATATGTACGTATTAATCTAAGGGCACCAGACAGCCCTGCCTCACTGATATGAATCATTCATTCATATGTACGTATTAATCTTTTGTCACCAGACAGTCCTGCCTCATATGAACCATGGGTACACGTGTTCGTATTTATCTAAAGTCACCAGAGAGTCCTGCCTTATATGAATCACGCGTACACATATACGTATTGATCTTAAGTCACCAAATAATCTAAAGACCTCAAACAGACCTGCCTGATATATATGAATCATGCGAATTCACATGTACGTATTAATCTAAGGTTACCAAATAGTCCTACGTTATATGAATTACGGATAAGCGTGCTTTATGGGTCCTGGATAGTGTTTGTACGCTTAAGGCGTGTCTGCAGTGGCCAAAAGTGTCTTCTTTGCGAGTAACTTAACGAGTAAATGAGCGGTGAAATCACTTTAGAGTATTACAAGACTTAGAACAACGGAAATGTTGCGGAGTGTTTGATTTCTTATGACGAGCAAGGAATTTTGTTGGAAAAGAAACTCGAAGTTAATAGCGACTGGCTCTGTGTTTACGATTTCTTTCACCGTCGCACTCTCAAAATATGTTCACAAAAGGTAAGCTTAGGTTTTATACGGAAAACATTTGACACCAAAATATCAAGACATGGCAATAACACAAAATAAAACACAGTAAAATTAGACAGAATCGTTTTAATATTAAATAACTACCACACGTTTTCGGATTCACTAAGTGACCAAAGCCAAGCTAAAGAAACACTGACAAGCTTTTTTTCCGGCTATTTACTACACAAAACAACATCGATTCACCTGCAGTCGATGTAGCCTAAGTTCAAGCACCTCCAAATGTCCAAATAAAATTGAATGTAACAAAAAAGTTAAATAATCGCTTTACCAGTTTTTCGATTCATTGTTGTTTACCACATCCGTTCGTGGCCTCTGAACCGAGAACCACTACCTTTAATCAGCTTAAATTGTGTTGGTTTCAACTCTCGCAGCTACAATGCTGAAATCGCACATCTTCAATCCGCTTTAGACGATGGATATACTGACAACAATTTTTCAGGATACATCAAACCTGTGCCACATTTTAAAGCTATAATCGGAAGACTTTTCCCAAAAATTATTCTGACGTTCACTTCGGAGCATTTTTTTTTTGTATCCATGCAGCTTTGCAAAGAAACGCTGCAACACTTTGCAAGGTTTTGGCGCCTTTTTCTTTCAGTCATGTGATCATTGTTCCATTTTACTCTTTTCTCGTTTGTTTTTCTCTCGCTCTTTCTTGATTTTTATGGTAACTAGAGATTGAATTTTGAATCAACTTCGCATTCGAATCGCACTGCTCATAATTTCAAATTTCAACGGAAGCAAAAATGGAACTGCGGTACCCCACAACTCCCCCCCCCTCCCCCCGGGAAAAAATGCATCTCGCCCAGCAGCGATTTTGCGGGCTGACGGCCGGGCTGACCCGTTGTGACAGCTTTGTATTTCATTGAATGTTTATCCTGTGTTCTGGGGCAAGCGACGCAGTAAGAATGTGTAGTTCTTGAATAACTTCCAAATTTAGGTTATCAACTCAGCTTTGCCGTCACGAAAATTCATCGTGAGGAAAATCGCAGCAAGGGATTGCAAATTTGAGAAATGAGACGAGTCAAAAAAGGCGACGGTGAATTGAAAACTCGTGGTAAGCAGACGAAAGTTTTGCCTTCCTATCTTTGTTCTTCGTCATCATAACAGACTTCAACGCAAGACCAAGTACTGCTTAACAATAAAGTAAGTTGAACTTGAATGGAAATGCGTAATGTTTGTCGCATTGAAGGATAACTTGTGCTTGAAAGGGACAGAAAGACAAATTCATTGACAAAGAGGGAGGTAAAAAGTGGCGTCTGCCTCGTAAACTACATGTTTTGGGGTTGTGAATGATTTCTGACGTTAAAAAAACGAAACATATAGCCGAGGCAAAAGTAAAAATTCGATATGATAAAGGAATTATATGATTTTTGCTGGTTAAGCGAAAATATTGTGCCCAGACGCAAGCAGTTAACAGCGCAACTGCAATAGAAAAGCTCAATTTTATTCCAAACAAATATTTTGCTTCAAGTATCCGAGACTTTTGTCGTGGGTTTTGGTACACGAAATCCCTTTTGCTGGTAACAGTTTATTAATTAAGGAACGACTTTTCAGGAAAAAATATTGATAAAAGTGGCAGGGCTCAACAGAGAGTCGTCGAGGTGTGTATCACTGTCAACGACATAAGATTAAAATTGCGCTACAGTCGCACCTCAGTCTACCTTGTTACCTTGTTTTGTTTGTTTTGTTTTTGATTTCTAGAAACTCCAACCATGAAACAGTATGAAATATCGATTCTTTTCAGGGTTTTTTTTAATTGTATTGCCACGATTTGTTAAAAGGAAAGCCAATAAGATGACGCGCCAGCAGAAAATTGTGAAAAAAATAACTCGAATCTTGTCGCCAGATATAGATGGGTGTTGTTTGGGCTATATACCCCACAATAGGGCTTGGTACAGCGATCGCTTTCAATCGAGAATAGAATAATAAGGTAAGAATAAGTAAGACTAAACAGTGTTAACTTAAAAGTGGCAAGGCGTGCGGAAAGGAACGGGGAAAGTGAGGCTACAAGAACATTAAAATAAGTTCCGTGAGATGAAAGAAACAAGGACAAGAGCAGGCTGCAGCTGTTATCAATAAAAGCACGCGGAATGAGAAATTTAAACTCAAGTGATCAGTACTCCACCAAAAACCTATAACAATCAAACAGTTTGTTATGTGTCAGAAACGTTTGTTTTCAATGTATAAAAGGTAATACTATTGGAAAACACCCTGCCTTTCTGGGATTGTTTGTATGGATCGAGAAAGATCGAGAATCCTGTCAAATGCAGCGCATGCGCAGTTAACCAGAAAATTGTGACTGCACGATTAAGTGGCAATGCACTCAGATTTCAACGGAACCGCTTGTTAGAATTTCATGAAATTTGGTAGAATAATAGTTCAGAACACATTTAACTCGTCTGCAAACAAAAATCGAAATCTGACAGAAAACTTTAAAACGCAAAACACAAAATAACAGAAGATCTCTCTGTCAAAATTTCACGAGACCATTGTCAATAGGCCAGTATTTTTCTGGGTCTTCTAGAGACAAATGATGGAAAAAATCTAACGACTGGAATTCTTAAAATATAACCAACCCATTATTTAATGCTGGATTACTACCAGCTGCGTTGCCATGGTAACGGTGCCTAGTCCAATAAAACATATCAAAATATAATCTCTTTTAGCTGAACTTGTATCTTGCCAATTTTGGCTGCCCAACTGCCAGTGGTTTGAAAATAACGATGAATAACGCATAGGTACAAGAAAACTGTGTTCGGCCACCTTAAAGTACATTGTGAGTTGTATTAATTTTAATGATTGTACAGTGTTTAATACTAAACAAGATTCATATAAATACATTTCCAATTAGAAAAGTTTAATTCCAGACATAAAATGTACACATAGCATCTACTAAAAATACAAAATATCATGTTTGAAAAGAAGCACACAGATCTAGAAAGAACAATTTTGAGGATAAATTATTTGTCCTACTCTTTACTTTTCTTGACTTTTAAAAGGAACATAATTAAAAAATTATTTACTTTTAAAACCCATCAAAATAACCAGTAACAGTTCCTTTGTGTTTAATTTACACTGTAAAATTTACCTGTGCTTGAAGTAATGAAACATTTGGTTTTCTTTTATTAAAAAAAACAAAAAAAACACATAACCTATCTAGAAGATCACTAAAATTGTAGAAAAGCCGCTCTTTTTTTTTCTTACCAAAAATACTAATAACTATAATTGTAACATGAACTCTCAGTATGAAAAAGAATACATGCACATGATTTTGGTTTGTCTTTCTTGGGAATATATCTGAATTCACACAAAGACCAACAACTCCAAGTTGGCTTGATAGCTCAGTTGGTAAGAGTGCTGCACTGCTATCATTGGGTTTACATGTATATGTTACAGGTCAAATGCAAATTCAGGTTAAATTTTTTTTAACCTAGGTAATTTTTTTTAACCTAGGTTATTTTTTTTAACCTAGGTTAGATCTTTTTCAGCTAGGGTTTTTTTAAGTAGGTTTCCAAAATTTTTTAAACTTAAGTTGGTAATTGCATAAGGATACTGTTTCAGTTATTTTTCATTAACATTAAGGATAGGGCCACTGCACGTATTTCAGTGATTAGAGTTAAGCCCTTAGTTTAGTGATTAGGGTTAAGCGCTTATTTCAAATGATTAGCTTTCATGGAAGGTTAGGGCTACTACTCGCATTTCAGTGATTAGGGTTAAGCCCTTAGTTTAGTGATTAGGGTTAAGCGCTTATTTCAAATGGTTAGCTTTCATGGAAGGTTAGGGCTACTACGCGCATTTCAGTGATTAGGGTTAAGCCCTTACTTTAGTGATTAGGGTTAAGCCCTTACTTTAGTGATTAGGGTTAAGCCCTTACTTTAGTGATTAGGGTTAAGCGCTTATTTCAAATGGTTAGCTTTCATGGAAGGTTAGGGCTACTACACGTGTTTCAGTGATAAGGGCTAATCCCTTAGTTTTTCAATGCTTGGTTTGCTTTTGTGCAAGGTTGGGGTTGTTTTGTTTTGGGGTACCCTTAAGCATATTACATTGATTTTCTTTCCGTTGATTTTCTTTTTACTAAAACAAGACTATCGACTCATTTAAGTTAAAACATACCTAGCACAATATAGAGGAATGTGCTACTTAAGTAACAAAATTAATTGTCTTGAAGAGTACCGGTAACAGTAAATTGGACATGAACAATGTTACTGATCTTTTTATTTGTAATTCATTTCTTGTTTGCAAGCTTATGAAAAGGCAATCTCCTTGGAGTAATCAAAAACATTATTTGTAGCTGTGCATTTGTTTAAGCGATTTGTTGAAATAGAAGTTGAAATTATTCCATGTCTTGTAACAACTTTGGTATAGTTATTTTCAACTTGGAGAACTTTGCCAATAAGGACATTTGGATGGAGAGGCGAGGTCTTATCTACCTTATCAATTTTTATAGCTACAATGTCACCGACTTTAAAGGAAGTTTTTGTTTTCCTGGCTTGTTTCAGTTTTGCATTATATTGCTCTTGATTTTCATTTACAGTTTTTTGCATCTTTTTTCTTTGCTCCGATTGCTCTTCTAACTGCCTTTTCTGGGATGATGAAGATGGTGTGACAATTTTTGCTTCATCATTATCCTCTGTTGATAAACCATTATTGTTTGTTTCTTTCCATGGTTTTGTCCCAAAGACTGCAACGTATGGAATTTGTTTGGTTGCAGCATGTATGGTTATGTTTTTCTTGTAAGCTGCTTCACCTAGTACACCGCACCAACTGTTGAGCTCAGCCTTTTTCTCTCTAAGAATGTTACTTAAGTTTTCTTTGAAAGTACGATTGCCTCGCTCTACTAGCCCCTGTGTAGTGGGCGTTCTCGAAGCACCATGAACTTGTGTAATGGAATTTGTCTTACAGAAATCTTTCATTTTTTGGCCTGTAAATTCCTTTCCATTGTCACTATGCAAGGTGTGAGGAAATCCAAACATGAAAAAAACGTTTTGCACTGCTTGTACAACCTCCTCGCATGTCTTTGACTTCAGTGGAATGAGCCAAGAATACTTGCTGTAATGATCGTTAATGTGAAGCACCCATTTATGACTTGAAGAACATGAACAAGGCAAATTTCGAAAGTCAGTTAAATCAATTTCGACATGCTTCAGGAAACCATCGGCTGCAATTGGTTTAATAACAGGTTTCTTCATATAGCTTGTCACACTGCGTTGAGATTGATGTAGAGTACAAAGCGACACAAACAATTCAGTTACCTCTTGGTTAATTTCCGCGTAACGTTCACGTACGTAATGGTCTGTCTTATCCCTGCCACGGTGAGCAATAGCAGAATGTGCATCGGTCAAGATTTTAAAGAGCTCACGTTTTGGAATAACAGTTCTTCCATTTTTATCTTGAACTTTTCCCTGATACAGAGTCCACTGTCTACGTTTGAGAGTTGCAATATCTTTCTTTGACATTGACTCGAACGAGCCTTCGTCTTGTCGTAGCCAGATTTTGGCGTTATCGTAGAAGTTGTCGGAAATAAACAATGTTGTTTGGCTTTGTTTTCCCTTGCTTGAAGCTTTTAAGGCATCCAATTTCTCGTAAAATACTGTTTCATCTGCACAAGAGGCCATTTTGAAATCAACGTTTGAGAACAGAAGTCCATGCACTAAGCAACCGCGCAGGTATGAATAGATTAAAGTTTTGGCCAAGGGAGTCTGGGACCAATAACTAATTGCCACAAGAAATCTGCGGTGCTTTGCAACGATTGCTTGCGTGGTCAAGTGGAGATGAAGAAGGACAACTGAGCGAGAGGTCTCGAGTTCGAATCCTGGTAAGTGCATTAATAAAATTACAAATTCTTAATACTTGACAATTGTATGTGGGAGTTGTGGGGGTTACATGTGGCCAGGGGGGGAGGGTACTGAGAACATCAGGGGTAGGGGCTGGGTAGGATGTGGGAGATACGAGGGAAGGTAAAAGAAGGAGAGGAGAAAGGTCGAGCATTATTATTTTTTCTTTATTCTTTTTCAGAACCCCTAAAAAATGCCATGCCCCAATTTTTTTTACTACACCCCAAAAAAAGGAAAAGCCCTTTTTCAGACAGTTGATAGGTAAAAATTACCTAGGTTAAAAAAAATAACCTAGGTTAAAATAAAATTTACCTAGGTTGAAAAGAATTACCTAAAGTTAAACTTGACCTGTAACATAAACATTCCAGAAAAGACATACAGTAGCCTGCGTAGCTGGCGGGATCCGCGACCGAGTGCGCATGCTTTGTTTATGGCGAATGGTAGAGAGAGGGAACTGCGGAGCCGCGAGGGAATTGGAGCGAGCCGCGAGGGAATTGGGGAGGAGTCGAGTTGAGATCCCAATAGACGAGTTGAGATACAATATTCTTTAAACTCTGCGTTGACTGCTTTACGCAGTGGTTCTGTCAATTCTTCGCGCAAATGCGGGTGCTGAAAACACGCATTGGTGACAGTTTGCCAGTTCTTTCTACACAGGTTCAAGATCATTGATTTAGTTTTTTCATCGAAGGAACTATGATTCTCAACGCGGCCACTAGGAGCCACTATGACAACTTTCACTTGGCTTGTCTGATTTCCCACCAAATCATCCACGTTGAGATCATGACACCCTTGATCACTTAAGCTTCCTTCCTTCGAACGCCGCTCGTCATTTTCCTCGGTGGACGATACTTTTTCGGCGAAATTTAAGGTTTTTTAACGCCAGTGTTTCTTTTGTGGCCTTTCTTGGGCTGTGGGCTTCGTTGGAGAGAGGAGATGGAGCTTGGAAGGAGACGCTTGAATCTAGGCGGAGATTCCTCACTCGAACATAATTGCGAGCTCTTCGATTGCGAGTGTTCTTGGTTTCGATTCAGGCTCGACGCAATAAATTCATATAGCTGCACAGCGTTCCGTATCTTTCTCGCACAACTTCGACAGACACGTTCTGACAAAGTTGTGCCCTTCTCAACGTTAAAAACAATTCGCGAGCAGAGTTGCGCAGTGTGACTCGCTGGAGGCGGACGTGTTTTCTATAGCTCCGTCTCTTTAAGAGATGTTAATCTGAGTTGCCAGTTGTTAGACCGCTCATGGATGGAAAAATATAATGGGGAATGAAAAGGAAGATAGGTCATCTGCTTTTGGCGGTCGCAAAATATTGAGAGAAAATTGTTCGCAAACGGATGAAGATGAACACGTCGCAGCCATGACGCAGAGAAGCTCAACAGATGCTCGTTTTGACGACCTGAGCGATAAGCTAGATAGAGTCCTATCAGCATGCAAACAAATCGAGTCCCTGAAAAGTGAAATTATTACTCTACGTAGTGAAGTTAAAGATTTGAAGGACTCGCTGAACTTCGCTCAAGAGAATATCACTCATCTTCAAACAGAGTTAGCGAAGACGACGGCAACCGTTGAAGAACACGGTGATGATTTAGATTCCATGGATGCTGATATTGAAGCACTGAAACGAAGAAACATAAAATTGGAAGCATATACCAGGCGCGAGAATATGCGAATTTACAATGTTAACGAAGAATCGGAAGAAAATATCGAAGATGTGGTGAGAAACCTTTTTTGTAAGCAAGATGCAAATTCCACCCGAAGCTGTTAAAGCGATTAGATTTGAAAGGGTGCACAGAATTCCAACTAAAACATCAAGCCAGAGATCGCAAAGCCGACCTAGACCAGTGATTGCTAGATTCAGCCATTATCAGGACAAAGAATTTGTTCGTTCCTTTTACAAGAACTTAAAAAAGAAACTGATATTGGAATCTGGGACGACTTCCCGAAAGAAATTGAAGATATCCATAAAACGCTGTATCCAGTGTTAAAAAAGGCCAAACGGGATCAGAAGAAAGCATTTTTTAATTTTGACAAACTCATTATTGGTGGGCAACTCTACAGAGGAAAAGAAACCAAAAACCTTCCCTACTATGGAAATATCATGAAGAACTTTGTTTACATGTAATCCCATGAACGGTTTGAACTGAAGAAGAGAGAGAACAGAAGGTTCGAATACACGACTGGTAAATGAATGACTGTATGTTTACATGTGTGTGTGGCTTGTGTATGTGTGTTTTGTTCTTTATATCTTGTTTTAAGGGGAAAATAATTCTTGATCCGTACTTTAAAGAAATAATTACTACTCCGTATTTTAAAGAAATATGCGTACACTTCCAAATGAAATCTCAAAAAAGGAATATTTTCTATGTATTACGAAAAGTCGTAGATGGCAAAATTATTTAAATTAGTCTCCCTCAATGTAACGGGTATAAACAATTTTCATAAACGTAGAGCCATATTCACGTGGTGTCGAAAAAGAAAAGCTGACGTCATATTCCTTCAGGAGACACATTCAAAGGAGGAATCTAAGAAACAATGGGTGAATGAATGGAGTGGGAAAATTGTTTATTCACATGGAAGTCCAAATTCCTGCGGTGTAGAAGTACTGATAAGAAACGGATTTAATTGCATAATTCATAACACTATTATTGATCCCTCTGGGCGTTATATTATATTAAAAGTAGATATAGAAGACAAGGTTTATGTCCTAATAAACATTTACGTTCCCAATAAAAATAAATAACTTGCAAATTTTTCAAAAATTTACACAAAAAGCTGCAAGAAGAGAATTTAGATTGTGTAGAAAATATTATTTGTGGAGGCGATTTTAATTGTCCTCTAAATCCAAAGCTTGATAAAAAAAGGTGGTGTAATGGTGCCAAGAAAAATGGTAATAGGTAATATTGAATGTTTACAAAATGAACTAAATCTTGTTGACATTTGGAGAATCAAAAACCCTCAAACTAAAAGTTACACCTGGCGCCAAACATCGCCACAAATTTTTTGTCGATTAGATTAGTGGTTAGTATCTAACAACTTGCAAGACTTTGTTAACTCAACGGATATTACACCAGCGATAAAACTGATCATGCAGCGATTGAAATTACCCTGACCGATTCATATCAAAATGTTAAAGGTCCTGGTTTTTGGAAAATGAATCTCTCTCTGCTTGATGATGAAAACTATCTTAAGGATTTGGAAAACAAACTTCCACAATGGAAGATAACAGGTATGAATGACTTATCCGATAAACGCTCTGTCTGGAATTGGCTGAAATTTAATATTCGAAATCATGCCATTTCTTACTCTAAACAAAAGGCCAAAGAACGAAGCAAAGAGGAAAAATCTCTGCAAAATGATTATCAAATAGCAACGAAGAATTTCGAAGAAGACCTGACTGTTTCGAATCAAAATCGTTTAAATGAAGCGAAAGAAACTCTTGAACTTTTTTATGAGGAAAAAACAAAAGGTATTATCATTCGCGCAAGGGCTCGGTGGCACGAACACGGAGAAAGAAACACAAAGTATTTTTTAAATTTAGAAAAACAAAATAATGTTAAAAAGCATATTAGAAAATTACTAGTTACTGGTGCTATCACTACCGATCCCTTCAAAATACTTGATGAACAGAATAACCTGCGATCAGGCTCTATTTTCGTTTCGCTCGGTGAAACATTCAGGCGGGACGGGCGAAACGAAAAATAGAGCCTGATACAATTCTTCTACGGAACGTCTGCCGCCCACTTTTTTTGATTGATTGACATTCAACAAAACAGCCAATCAAAATTTCTTCTGCTTGCACAATCCTCGGTATGCAAATCTCCCATAACGGCAATTCGCAGAAAGTCACGTGAATGTCGGCAAAATAAGAAAATCATAGGCTACGATATATCTTCTAGGCACAAGTACTCAAATTTACACGATTGCTAACTTGAAGGTTCCGGTATTGTACGTGGTTGCTCTGTCTGAGCTGAAACTGAATGAAAATTCAACACAAGACGAGGCTGTCATGTACCAAAATATGCTGCATGCTTGAATCATTTCCCATTTCAGGTGGTATCTGGAATTATTCTCTTCCCATTTGTCACCGATTTTCTGCGTAAAAAATCTTGGGCAATTAAGAGCAATACCTTCAGTTTCATTCTTTAGAATAAAGATATAAATAAAACCGTTTATAAACAAAAGAGTATTTTGTGATTTAATTCGAGAAGTGATAAATATTTGAAATTAGCAGCGAATTTTGTCTCTAGGCAGCAGCGAATTTTAAACGAAGAACATTTATTATAAAACTAGTCAGATCCTTTGATGTCAATGTCAGAGATCAATAAAACGACATAAGTATTAACAATGAATGAATAAACTGAAAATCGTTGTTGCGACTTGATTGCAGCTCTCGCCAAACATCAGTTTACCGTTAAGTTTACCGAATTATCGGTTGACTTGTTGATCATTCTTGGCGAAAGATACTTGCTCGTCTGCTGTTCGTTTTGTTTCGTAAAACGCGGAAACAGCCACTTCTCTGTTCATGTTATCAATACTAGTTGAAAGCCGTCAAATGAAAATTCCGCGACACGATGCGATAAAACGGAATACATTCTTCACTGTTGCTGTACTTCTCTGCTCCAGGTGAGAGACAGCTTGCGTCAAACCGAACGCCATTCTCAGGAGAGAAAGAAATGGTGACAATTCTCCTAGAGCGACGAGAATTTATCAGAGCAACACATTTCACTTCGGCAGACTTGTTCCTTGGTTTGGCGGTCGGATCGAAATTGTGAGCGAGACTCGTAGACAATTTACTTCCGTTGACAGCTCTATTGTTAAAGGACCAATCAGATTGCGAGATTCCCGCGGCCAAAATTTGGCCGCCGACACGAACTCTTGTGAGAGATTGTATCAGGCCCTATTTTAGCGAGCGACCAACATAAGAGAATATGAGAGCGATGCTAAAATTCGGCCTGATCGCAGGTTATGAACAGAAGCGCTCTTATCACAACCTTTATAAATCTCAATTTCCCGGCATAGATAACAACAATGGCGAAATCTTTTTAAACAACTTGAACATACCGAAATTATCTGAAGAACAGAAACAATCTTGTGAAGGTGAAATATCCCTTGAGGAATTAAAGTCCATCTCAGAAGCTTTCAAAAGAACAAATCACCTGGTAATGACGGAATACCAATTGAATTTTATAAAACATGCTGGAACCTAATTAGTGATTCTTTTATCGAATGCGTTAATGAATCGTTCAAATTTGGTGAAATGTCCTACACGCAAAGAAAAGCAGTCATCACTTTAATTGAGAAACAAGGTAAAGATCGAACTCTTATGGAAAATTGGCGGCCAATATCCCTCATTAATGTTGACGCGAAAATAATCTCGAAAGTTATCGCAGCTAGAGTAAAAGATGTCTTGCCAAGCATTATTCATCACAATCAAACCGGCTATGTCAAAGACCGTTACATTGGAGAGACAGTGAGATCGATCGATGTGGACTGGGTCTCTGAAAAAAACGAAGAAAAGCCACTTGGAATAAATTGGCCAAATGAACCCATTAAAGCTTTAGGAGTATCTTTCACGTACGATCAAACATTACTTCAGTTTACGAAAAAAACTTCCGGGAGAAACTCGATAATATGAAAAAACTTACAAATATTTGGTCTTCAAGAGGACTTTCCATTTATGGAAAGGTCACTATTATTAAATCTTTGCTCATGCCTAAATTAGTCTATGCGTCCTCCTTGCTTCTAACCCCGGCAAGTATTATGAAGCAAGTAAATCATATAATCCACACATTTTTATGGAAAGGAAAAGACAAGGTGACAAGGCTCTCAGCAATTAACGACTTTGAAGGTGGAGATATAAAAATGATAGGCATAGACAGCATGATCAAAGCTCTTAGGATAGCCTGGTTGAACCGAATATTCAGTAATAATGAAAGTACATGGAAAATCTATTTGATGCATCTCTTAAAAGATGTTGGGGGCTCATTCATTTTTGAATGCAACTACGAAATAAAAGATCTTTCGATAACCTTAATTTTAGGGAACTGCTGCAATGGTGGTCAGAATTCCGAGATCTCTTTTCTGATGAGAAAAATTGGATATCTGTAGTTTGGAATCACAAAGATATAAGAATAAATAGAAGACCTGTTTTTTATAGGACATACTATGATTCCGGAATTTGCACTGTTGATGATCTCCTATTAAATCTAAACAACATCGAATCATTCGACTTAATAAGAAACAAAATAAAAAAGGTCAATTTTCTTACATGGACAGGTCTTAGACATTCAATACCTTCCGAATTAAAAACAGTTCAGTACAGGTTCACAAGAGGGAATCCCTCTTTTAAGTACAACAATGTTATTTTTGACATTACAAAAAAGAGATCAAAAGACTACTAATCCCTGATAATTAGTAAAAAAGCTCAGCTGCCTAACAAAGTTCAGAAACTAAGACAACATTTCAACTTCACTGATGAAGAACTCAAAGTTGCCCTCACCCTACCGCATAAAATAGCGAATGAACCTTATGTCAAAGCTTTTCAATACAAAATTTTAAACTCAATTCTTTATACTAACACGAAATTATTTAAAATTGGATACAGCGAGCATGATAAATGTACTTTCTGCAACAATGAATCAGAAACATTACACCACCTATTTTTCAACTGTCCTCACTCAAATCTATTTTGGAAACATCTGGAAAAATATCAGTTTAACCTAACAAAACAACTTAAAGTTCTCAGCCTTCAAGAAATCATTATAGGTATTACAGCATCATCATGCCCCTTACCAAACTATCTAATTTTAATTGGTAAAGTTTATATTTGGGATTACAGGGGGAAGTGTGTACGGCCGTATATAGAAGGTTTTATACTGAAAATAAAAACAAAATATCAGATAGAAAAATACATCGCGACCAAAAACAACGATCTAGAAGCATTTTATAAGAAATGGACGGGAAATTTTCCACTCTTAGTTTCATCTATTTTTTCTTTTCTTTCCTTTTCATTTTTCCATTACTTGTTTGTAATAGAGTAACTGTAATTATTATTGTTGTTAAGTAAATGTTATTGTAAGTAAAGGCAATTTAGTATCATGTATAAAATAACTTCAGTTATCTGCGGTTTAAATCTAAATTATACAATGTATATATATATATTTAACTAATTAATGATTAAGTGCATATTAATTGTTAAAACAGCACTGATTGCGCGGCTGTTTTAGCTTTGTAAATCTAATTTGTAATTCTTTGTAATTTTGTGTTTGTATGTACTTTGTGTTGTAAATGAACAAATAAATTAATTTAAAAAAATTCGCGAGCAGAGATCGGCTAACGTGTCACCATTCTCGACTCCTTCTCGTTTCGACGGCTTGAACAGATTTACAGTGGAAATGGACAGGGATTTCTTAAAATCGCCAAACTTTTGCTTCAGATTGATACAACACAGTCTGCATATATGGCTAACAACTTCTTCTCTTGGCTTCAGGCCGCGTTTTGCGTATCGTTCTTTTCGCTACTGGAAATCTCCATGCGCCATCAATGGAATGTTTGTGATCATTACATTTACCGCCGTTTCGCGCGTAAAAAAGCAGGAGTTTCGTATTACACCTCACTCTCCGATTGGCTTATTTAATTAGATCATCAAAGGCGATAAAAGTGAGCGGCTAGCAAAACCCCTAAGAAATGTGGCAGGCGGGAATTTAACTCGCAGCTGCGCCGCTCGCGGATCGCGGCTTCGCCGCTCACGCACGCGGGCTTCGCCCGCGTTTTTTCTCGCCCTGCGCTAATCCCGCCACTAATCCCGCCAGCTACGCTAATCCCGCCAGCAGGACTATCCTGCCAGCTACGCTAATCCCGCCAGCTACGCAGGCTAGCCATACAGTAGCGGAGTGGAGCCAAATCACGCACATCAGCGTGACATTCTTCGACAATGCTCGATCAAAAATCTTCCTTTTTAGTGTGTAAAAATACGTTTTTGTGTCTCATTAACAAAGTAAACTATTGAGCATGTAATATCTGCCTGAGCAGTGATCAAATATCTAGAAAACGAGGTGATTAAGTTAGAAAATGAACAGTGCTCCATCAGAAGGTCAGTATAGAATTAATAATAAGGTCTCTTAAAAGGTTTCAGTGGAGCACTGTTTGAAATCCCGCTTGTATAGATAAATGTCAAATTTGTTTCTTATCTCTTCTAAGATAAATGGTTCATGGTTCTAGTAGGCTAATAAAATTTGTGTAACATCGATTTTATACCATGGAGAGGAAGTTTTATTTGAAGGAGAAATGTGTTGCGTTACAGTGGAGCATCGCTCCTCGTGCCTCCCCTACAGAGATTACGCAAGAGGTTACGTGGTTTAAAAGTACACTTCATTAGCCCTTACAGCGTATAGTAATGATTTAACACGAGTTTCCTTGGATTACTGATAGTTAGTCCTCAACCATTGCAGCTTTTGTTACAGTATTTTTGGCACAATTCGTTACATGCGCTTTTAATGGTGCGAGGTATAAGTTTATGGTCAATCGGACAAAAACAGGCAAATACTGCTTTTTACTGTTATCAAAGGCGTCATGTACAGTTTGCATAAAGCAAATAACCTCGTCTTCTAATATCTTTCTCACAATACTGAATAGCAAAATGCGCATGATAAACCTTTTGGTTAAGGGACACTTAGCCTTTTCATAACCTTTTCGTGAGCAACTTGAAAATAGGCGATAACATAAACCCCCAAAAGCATTTTACAGAGTTCTTTCCCCCGCTCCCCCTAAACAATGTTGAAGTACAGAAACTGGACAAGATATCCCAAATATGTTGGACTCTTGACAGTACAGAAACTATACAAGAGATCACAAATGTGTTGGACTCTTGACAGTCGGCATTGTCTAGGGGGGGGGGGGAGGGGGAGAAGATATTATTGACGTGTTACTAAAAAGTTGGCTAAGTGTCCCAAACGTTCTGGCCAGGATTGCAGCTAGTACATGTTCAGGTTGTTCCTGGTAGTTCCATTGACAATCCAGTGGTGACTCCAAGGCATGACAAGGTTAAGCAAGAAAAACCTACCCTTACCACAGAGGCTATTGGAAATTCCAGAAGGATGGGACGGGTCAGTTTACGTATTTTTTTCCCCTTACAAATCACTATTTTTTTGCACTTTTGAAATCCATATTCTTTGGCGACTTCCCTTTGTGGATTAATTTTGAAATTACACTGAAAATAGGATGAGATAATTAAACTGGTATCTACTTTGCTTAGTGGCGAGTTTGTGCGAGATAATGCGAGTTAAGGAAGTTTGAACATAATCTCAAGTTGCGAGTCAGGGCGAGTTAAGGCGAGCTAAGGTCCCAGAGTAGGCCTTACAGGTCAGTTAGCTTCAAGGGCTACTGGTTCCAATTTAGTGGCATTTCGTGTTATTTGTGAAGATCCGAACACGATGAAAACCCAAAACAATAACTCGTTTAGAGTGAGTAATCAGAGTTATATTTAGCTGTTGTAAACAGGCGACATTTCCAGTTCATTCAACCGAACAGTCTGAGATGATTTGACAGGCCTTGACAGTTAAATGACAGGATACTGAAACAATAAACCAAGGAAGATTACCTTTTTTGAGTTCGGATTATTGTGCGGCAGTTTTTGGGAACAATATTTGGCACTGTACAGAAGACTTTCGGTTAAGAACAATTTCAAAAGAATTTCGCCCCCGAAAATAGCCCGCAATTTTTTTGGCCCAAAGAGTTTTTGCGTTTTTTGAGAAACGAACACCAGGTCATTCATGGCAGCTCTGCTGTTAGGCAAGCCTACCTGTATATATTAAGACGCCACCCGGATATATAAAGGGTTAAGCATTCAGAGTGGTCATGGTTGTCCATAAGAAGGAATATTGCTGTCACCCCCCCCCCCCCAAAAAAAAATGGCGACCGGTGTAAACCATTGCCAAGAAAAACAGAGCTGACTCACAGAAGCCCTTTCCGGAGAGCTTTCGGCTTATGTGTTAATATATAGATTTAGCCAAGCCTAAAAGCGGAACTCCAATTTTTATTTATTTATTATTATTTTTTTATTTTTTATTATTTTATTTATTATTATTTATTATTATTATTATTTCAAGTGGTACCTGATAGCAATGTTATATTTTAGTTAATTATTAGTAAATACGCCTCTCATCAAATTAGAATCTGCATACCTGCCAACCTTATAAAATCAAAAATAGGGACCATCCCTCCCCCTATGCTCACCCCAGTCCTGGGGTAGTGCCCTTCCCCCCCCCCCACCCCCACTGCCCCCAACACTGAGCAGGGTCTAGGATGCTCTAGGGTTTTTGCATTAATTTTTAAAAATATTGCCTGTACTGTACTGTCTTAGCATTAGAATTCTCAGGTGTTGTTTAATGGTCTCAAGCACCACATGTATTACACAAAACAATAGGATCTAGAAAAGTCATTGAAGACCAATCTTTAACAATCCAGTTCCAAATTGTCTTTTCTTTTTTCTTGAAAATCGGAATGTCAAGATTTTTTTAGGTTTTGAAACTCAAAAATCGGGAAAATTCCCATTAAATCGGGACGGATGGCAGGTATGAACCTGTTTTACAAAATTCTAAATAAGCCCCAGTTTTAGGTTGTAAACTTAAATATTGGGGACAATAATTATTTTTGTTCACCTTACCTCGGCCTTTTCTCCGCCACAAGTCTACGGTTTAATTTTTTTACATTTCTGCAGAGTTGTCAAATTGTATAGACAAGGTACTAATAACTGAAAAATATATATACCTCCACCTTATTCAATGGTTTGACAGATAAGTTGTGTAGTATAAAGCGAGGAAAAATGCGAGCAATGAGTACCGGTAAAATGTCCTTGACCATTATCTGTAAAACCACTGAATGATATTTATTATTCCACCACAATATTTGCCTATCATTTTAAATGATTTATTCAATGAGTGATTTGAAACCGGGACACTACAGTGCAATACGCTTTCTACAGTGCAATACACTCTCATACTCTCATGTATGTGTTTTCTCCTTATATGATAAACTGATGCTATAGTGGAATAATAGTGTACCATGTTTACTGTTATTGATGCCTAGGGACTATTATATTAAAATCAATCTCTTTACGTACCCATCAGTCATGAATCAACCACTCAACAACTTAGTTTGTAAATCGGTCAATCAGTCAATTAAAAATTTTTGACTAACAGTGTTGCCAACGCGAATAACAAATGGTCCAGTAACCACTAGTGACTTTATTTGATGCACAGATAATGACTCACTATGTTACTACCCCTGACCGTGATGGTAGTAAATCTTGTGGTTTAATTTGCTTTTGGCTTGATCATTAGCCTTTACACTGCATCTAATGTTACCAATGAGCAACGTTACTGATTGTCATGATCTGGTTTCAAAGAGAAACAAAAAGAAAAGCCTCTTCGTAAATCATTTCAGGATAGTCAGAAACCTGTCATGTAATGAACTGACAAGAGGGGATCAGACTGTGGTGAATCCATCATTTGAAATAGTTTTCCCTGTCAAGTGAATTCAATCAAATAAGTCTGAATCATTATTCTTGGGAAGTTAGTTGTGTGTGCGTGTGTGTGTGTGTGTGTGTGGGGGGGGGGGGGGATAGGGTTACTCCCAATAAATGCTACTGGTGTATGGATGTGTTAATGAGGGAACATAAAGTGTATGTGTATACAGTCAAACTAATCACCAACATCAAAATTTGCAAAAAAAGACCAAAAATATAAAACCTTATTTCAAAACTGCTCTTTAAATTTTTTTTTTCAGTTGATAATGTCTGCCTGGGAACATACATGTAGCTAAGAGTACAAATTTTATTAACCAAAGGCTTACAATAAACTACCATATTTTTTCTGACATCAGGTTGATGGAATAAAAACCTGTATGGAAAACGAAGCAGAGTTTAATCATCTCAGTTGCCAAAAGTAAGCCCATGGCCTTAGGGAGGTTCTAAAGATATTTGCGCAATTTTTTCTGCGCATCTATACTGCGCACACCGTTCACAAAATTGGCAATGCCATGCCGTGTCATGCACTAAGCATGCAGGCAACTTTGTTAGGGGTTTTGGGTGGGCTTATAAACGGAGGGGCTTATATCCGGGGGCCTTATAGGTCGAATAAGAAAAACGTTACGAAATGAGCCACAGCAATGTTGATCGAAATAAGTTTTTAATGTACCAGTTTGTAATTAACCTTTGAAACGTCATAATAAATCGAATTCATTTCAATTTTAACAACAAAATCAAAACTGCAACAACACGAACGTAACCGGAACATAACAAAACAGAAGCTCAGAGTTCAGTTTTTTGTGAGAGCGCTTGATATTAAGGAAACAGGGAAAACTAGAGGAGGGCTTATATCCGGGAGGAGCGAGGGGGGGGACTTATTACCGGATGTATTTTTTGTTTACAAGTAGATGGGCCTATAGCCAGGGGGTGGGGGGGGGGGGCTTGTAAGCGGGCGGGCTTATAAGCGGCAGTTTATGCTATTTGTTTTGAGTTTTGAGCATGTGCATTTAAGTAAGTGGCATTGAAGCATTCCAAGTGGACAAAAGGTAAACTTTATTTTTAGAGATGATTGGTCTCATGCAAATACTTATGCCAGTCTGAATTTCAGACTGGTCTCATGTAAACAAAATTGTACCAGTCTGAGTTTACACTGCTTTAATGAAATCAGGGTTTTACTGCCCCTGGGTATCTGAGGATGGTGTTTGCATGACACCAGTTCATTCTATGCTTTTCAGTCTGATACAAGTTCACTCCAGTTCCCTCTTGCTTCTCTGTATTTGTTACATGATTACAGCACAAAATCTCGTAATAGTGCAAGCCATACCTGGGTGACTTCGTACCGGTATCATGTAAACATGGTGTAACTATTTGATTCATTCTGCGTTAAGTTAATTAACCATATAGCCATCCAGAATAAATCTCACATCACCGTGAAAAAAGGATTTTGTAACTTGAGGAAGGGAGATTCTTAACTACAGATCTCGCATTGGTAAGATGAACGTTTATTCGTTTGTCTCACGATGGAATCGCTTTGAGTTGTTGATCGCAACGTTTCGACTGCAATACTGCTAGTCTTCATCAGGCGATGAGGTAAATTGTCTACGTGTCGCTATTTGTAGCATGATGGTTCGCTGCTATTGGCGCATTTCGATCCTCATTATTATTCCGACTATTAGATGTTGTTCCCTCACAGGTCCCTTTTGTAGTTGGTCGGCTGTTGTGCTTTCTGATCGTAGGTATCCAAGCTTCTGGAATTTCGATTCCGTTATCTCTATTGATGTTATTAGGATGAAGTCTTATATGGATAGCCTATTTGACCCTACGTGTGTACCAGTGAGGGTCACGATCAATAAACTTAACTTCTTTCCAAATAGAAAGATGCCCCGTTTCGTTAGCGTGTTCCGAAACTGCGGAGGTTTGTGTACGAGCAAGCCGTATATCTCTGTCGTGTTCTTTTATCCTGTCTTGCATCGCTCTCCCTGTTTCTCCGATGTATACTTTGCCGCACTCACATGGAATTTTTATAGACGACACTGTCTTGTTTAGTAGCAATAGCAGCGAACCATCATGCTACAAAGAAGACTACCTGATGAAGACTAGCAGTATTGCAGTCGAAACGTCGCGATCAACAACTCAAAGCGATTCCATCGTGAGACAAACGAATAAACGTTCATCTTACCTATCTTACACCTCGATGAACAATAAACACATCTTTAATGACAGATCTCGCATCGTTGCCAAGGGATTTTTGTGGATGGTATTTTGTCATACGCTGTTTTCAGCATTTCGTGCCGCTATATTGGTGAAATGATGAGGAAGAACATCTAAATTCCACAACTGAACATTGCGCGTGCATAGCTACTGCCAGTCCCCAACCGCACGTTAAAAAGAAAATCAGTAAAATTAATAAGAGGAAACTAGTAAAGTTCCGATTTTTTTGCGAATCGCCCCACCCTTCTTTACAATCCGAAGCATACAATTACTGTTTTTACAAAGAATAGAAGAACTGTAAATGGTTTGAACCCAGGAGTCATATCATAATTCGGTAAACTGTGATCGTCCGGGTGAGTGTAGTCCTGAGAAGGACTGTTTGAGGTGACATTGACTGACGTTTCGACAACCTGAGCGGAAGTCATCATCAGAGTCAAGTGAACTGTGAATCGTCAGTAGATGTTATAAGTCTCTGGTCGTTGTCCTCATTGGTCGACGATCTCGTGATGTTATTGGTCGTCTGTCTGTTAAGCAGTGATATTATTGGCTGTGAAGACTGTTAAACGTGATTGGTGCGTTTCGATCCGTCTTTTGTTAGTCAAATGTCCGTTGGTCTATTGTTAGTCAAATAAGTCGGTTTGTCTATTGTTTGTCTGTCTTGTTATTGTCGGCAATCAGTCGTTTGTAAGGTGCAGGTAGCTGTTGGCAACGGTTCAGTGGTGTTTGTTCTAAGTTAGTAAACCAGCTTTCCAGAGTGATTCGTTGATAGTAGTCCGTACTGTAGGTAACGCATTCAGCAGAGTCCCAGTCGATTCTGTGGTTTGTTTTGAAATGGTGCTCAGCAACGTGATTGTTGATATCACCACTATAATCACCACTATAATCATTTCTAGTCGCTCGTTTGTGTTCAGTCAGTCGGACGTTCAAATTTCTGCCGGTCTCACCAATATAAGTGGCCTGGCAGTCGCAGCATTTGATTTTATAATCTGCTCCCCGTCTGTCGCTCGGTTCGTCTTCGTCTTTAACGTTCGTCAGTAGCTGTCGTAAAGTAGTGATAGGTTTGTGAGCAACGCGGATGTTGTAGGGTTGTAGGATTCGTGCGATAGTTTCAGAAGTCCCTTTGATGTAAGGTATGGTTGCAGTAGTGACAGGTGTCGCGTTAGTGTTCGTAGCGTTTGGTTCGGAGTTTCTGTATGTGTTGTGTCTAATAAAGTCCCGATTGTAATTGTTCTTGTTGAAAACGTTGTCTAAGTACTTGATTTCGTCCGTGAAAATCGTCACGAACACCTCAACGGACAAAACGCCGACATACAGTTCACTAAGGAGATCGAGGAAAATGGTAAAATACCTTTTCTAGACTGCTTAGTTACCCACAACAATAACGAACTACGGACGACAATTTACAGAAAACCGACACATACCGACAGACTACTCGACCAATCATCTCACAACCCAACTTCTCACAAAGCTACGACTATACGGACCCTGACAAGACGCGCGCAACTTGTTTGTGACTCACCCGACAGCTTAACGGACGAAATCAAGTACTTAGACAACGTTTTCAACAAGAACAATTACAATCGGGACTTTATTAGACACAACACTTACAGAAACTCCGAACCAAACGCTACGAACGCTAACGCGACACCTGTCTCTACTGCAACCATACCTTACATCAAAGGGACTTCTGAAGTCGTGATGAAGTCGTGTACCAAGCCACGGTCACAACCGAAAACACAACAGAAACATACATCGGCCTCACAGCGAACAACTTCAAGGCAAGGTATTGGAACCATCAGATGTCCTTTAGACACGAAAAGAGAAAAAGTGAGACTGAACTAAGCAAACACCTCTGGCAGCTCAAATGGGAAAACAAGGAATTCAAAATCACGTGTAAAATCCTTGCCAAGGCTAAACCTTACACAAACATTACAAAACGGTGTGATCTTTGTAACACAGAGAAATTCTTTTTAATCTGTAGGCCGCACATGGCAACACTTAACAAGCGAAATGAGCTTATCTCAACATGCAGGCATCGGCGCAAGTTCATTTTAAGGTTTCATTCAGCACGTCAAAGACATTAATTTTAGCGCGAGCACTTAGTGAGGCTAGTTAAACTTTGGCATAAGCATCGTAGACGATCGAGCGCACGCGCGCGCTGTTCAATGTAAAATTTAAAATTGTAACCGTTTATAACGCGATCAAAACAATGATGTAGACTTTAACGACTCAGTGTAAGATGGAGTTTAACTGATGAGTGGGTCACCTCTTCGGTGGCCTACGAAACAAGTTTGTATTAAATATCCATTCACTCAAGATTTGAGTAGTTCACCGACTGGTTTATTCCGCTCCCTCGCTGCAAGTAGAGCACTGTATTGGCTTCGCCGGTGAACATTTACCTGAATTATATATATATATTTTTGGCAACTTTATCTGATGAGTGCCGTACAAGTTGTGCGGTAGGAAACTATTTAGTAATAAAAATGCCAAGTCTAATCTTCAGTAGATCAGACTGTCTTCTAATATATATATATATATATATATATATATATATATATATATATATATATATATATATATATATATATATATATCAACGGTAGCAAAAATAACATGCACAACGAACGCTACAAACACGGCAATAGAAAGAAACGGGAAAGAAATCTAGAATCGTAACTTGCCTGAATCAGGTTTTCATGGTCCTAGATGAGAAATTTTTCCTGATATACTGACGCTTTGATGGCCAGCGATAGAAGGACGAATAAAGCGAGATATTTTTACTTATAAGGTGCAAGGGGTCCGCCCTATAACCTCATTGGCTAATCTCTGTGCCAGGTACGGACAAACCCAACGGATCATCACGTGGATTACAAGTCTCGACATAAATAACATTACGTCTGGACATAATGTTTGTTTTTGCATTAAAATACAGCTGCTTATAACAACTTGATCATTAAACTTGACGACTCAGGCCCTTATTCTGTCCGTTCCACCTTTCGGTTCCTTGCTAACCACAAAAAAACACCTCTTGAAGAGAGCGAATTCATTAGTAGAAGACAATTTGAACTCTGGAACTAGGAATGGTAAAACTGGTTTAGTGGCCGCTACATCTTGCTTCGTTATGAAGACTCTGCTAACGATTTGATTAGAACAGTTTTGCAGGTGTACGACTCTACCGGTCTCCGCATGGTTTCCTCATCGACAACTGGGTTGTTGACAGTAAACAGCTCTCTGGGGTTCAAATCGCAGCTCTGCTTTCAGTAATTCTTAGGGACGGACCTTTATTTTTTGGAGGGAGGCGGGAGAAATTTTCCTCTACCAACATTTTTTTTTAAATTAACGCGGCTCTGCAATTTTTTTAAGCACCTTCACACAAACATTTTTTAAACAATGTGATCTCTTCTCAAGCACTAAAAAAATAATATTTTTCCCCGAAAAATAACTGCTATGCACAATTAAATTCCCATTTTCGGCGTAATATATATACTCCTGTAAGTAAAGTGTTGCAATAAAAATAATACAGTACCACAAATATGTGGATCTTCAGCTAATGAAGGTGTGGTTTCAAAGGAAAATGTAATTAAGTTGCCTTTCCAGCAAGCACGCAATTCAAGCCAAACATCATCGGCAAGAAACATGTGGTGATTCCGTCAATGAGGATATGGCTGCAACAGAATGTGTGCCTCCTCATCAAAGTTTTGAATACAAATGGGAAATAATTATTATTTGACAACCAATCCGAAACAAGCACAAACAGTGAAGAGACAGTATGTATGTATGTATGTATGTATGTATGTATGTATGTATGTATGTATGTATGTATGTATGTATGTATGTAGGTAGGTAGGTAGGCATGTAGGTAGGTATGTTTGTATATGTAAGTGATGTCCATGTTTCTTTCATCTCCCACGGTCTGTTTTAATTGAAAACAGGTGCTATTTTGTGGTATAGCTCATTGAAGCTGACACAACAACAAAGTGACTTTTTATCATGCACAAACAAAGCAACAATTATTGTGCCACTATGTTAAAAAATACAGGGTATTATATTACGGTTGCAGCAAACTGGATAGTAGATCCTTGTAAATGAAACCATTTGCGGCTACTGCAAGGATAAGAACTGAACTCTTGATCTGGCGAGAATAATCGTCATGACCGAAATGGAACCTTGAAGGATCTCTGAATTTGGCGGGACTTGGGGTTGGCTCTAAGGCCGCTCTTGAACTGATTACTTTACAAAATTGTATGTCAGACAGAAATTATTTCTTATAAAGCCTATTTTTTTTAGTTTAGTTGACTGTCCAGTTTATTTTTATAGTTTTGTCAACCGGTTAACTGAGTACTGTTTTTGCATGAATTAACAGTCCCCAACGAGAGTGTGATGTTGAAAAAGTAATATTTCTCAATTCGCGCAATATTACCCTACAAAGGGGAAATAATAGCAATCTATAGATGATAAAGAAACAGCATGATGGCATATAACTGCTGTAGCATTCCTTAAGTTCTAATAAGTGGCCCCTTATAATAGTAGAAAATTGTCATTTTTCCTAAGGTGCCTGTTTTAAATCACGTGCCCTGCAAAAACCAATAGAGGGCCCGCGGACTTTTTAGCATCTCAAGATTAAGAAAGGATCAAATATTTATTTACAACTTCCAATTTGATCAAAATGTGAATACCAGTTAGGGAAGGTACGTTTTTTCTTGGCGGGGGAGGGCTGGGGCCTCAGAGGGGAGGGTCATCAGTGAAAGTGAGCACCAAAAGAGGAGGGCCATACCTCATGTGAGCTATTCAAGGGAGGGTCACACATCTTTTCCGGAATTTTTTAATGAGAACTTTTGTGATGTTGCTTTCCACTTTTCTTACAGATTAAGTTTTTCTTTTCACCTACTTTGATTTAATTTGGTGTTTTATTATAGGTACTAGGTTGCATTTGTACATGTATATTATGCCATGGCACATAGTTTTTCTCGGAGGACTCGTGTCCTTTGGCGTCCATATCGAGAAGTACTCGACTCAGGTATCATTTCTTCAGCTTCTTGCTGTTGGCTATCCGCTGCCTGATCTCCTGAGTCGTTTAGTTCTGAAGAGTTACTAGTAGATTCAACAATGCGCTCTACCCTGTCGGAAATGTAGGAAATATTTGTTTTTGAGAGGCAGATTTCACATGCTAAACAAATAAACCTTTCTGTTAAAATAACCAACAGCAATGCCGGCTAGTCGGAGAAAGAAGCGCGTGTATTTTCCCTCAGATATTTTATGTTCAAAACTTTTATAATACTCAAATACTTCCATATTCAAACTTCAGCTATAAAACGTAAATATCCCACACTGATTGTTCGCATTTTCTTTGTCAGCGTGCACACATTCAATATCGGGATATATTCATATTCAAACACTTCGCGTTCACAAGTGAAACGTTCTGAGGTTTCTACAGCATGGAACATACCATGTAGTAGTGAGGGGAGGGTCGCACGTTTGTCAGTCACCCAAAGGTGGGGGGTCAGGAGTGTTTTCATTAAAACGCAAGGGAGGGCCAACACTTTTTTGGGAAAAAAATCCTAAAATTCCCCAGCCCTCCCCCCCCCCCCAAGAAAAAACGTACCTTCCCTTAGATTTTGTTTTAGTCAAAGATGTCTCATTTTTAGTTTTTCAAAAGTAGAGTTCCCCCCTTACAAAGAATGGAGGGCCAGGGGTCCCCCCGGGAACAAAGAAAAAATATAATAATATTTTTGTGAAGTGAAAGGATGATAGATTGCTAGGATGTGAACTGAATTTCGACCAGTCTCTTGTGCTTTGATAAAATTAGCTAACAAAAAGTCAATTTTCAGGGATTAAAACACAGAAAAAATGCATTCTTGGGCATGAACTCCCCCCCCTGGTACCAAGTTCGGTTTATCACGAGAAATGAAAAAAATACCATCATGATTACTTCAATCCGAAGGACTAACCTCACACAAAAAATGAAGGGAAGTTTATTTTGACCATTTCCAATTTTGCTCAAACCTTAGCGACATTTGCTCTTAACTGTCCGTTCTGCCATAGAGACTGGTTCCGCCATCGGGGGTTCTGGAACTGTAAATCTCGCGTCCTTTGCCATGATGGCATACATCTCAAAAATTTAGGGCACTATAAGTTCTACCGCAGTTTGCGAGGGGCAGTTTTGAGATGCTGGAAGGCTTCATTGGCTGCGTGATACCAACTTTGTTTGAGGAGCAGTATGTTTGAATTTTAATTTGTTGCCAGTTCATTATTTTGTTTGTCCAAGCCGATTTCTGTTGCTGTATTTTTGAGCCTTGCCCATTTTTATATCTGTTGGGAATTTCCCACTTTGGCAGGCTTGTTTTTGGTCAATTAGACCCCGTTAATCACGATGTTTATTACGTCGTGTTATTTTACGGCTTTGGTTTCTTTTGTGTGCTTTCACTTTGCCATTTTGAGTGTACAACCCCTTTTTGACCACCCCCTTTCAAGGGGAAGTGTCCAATGCGCCCGGCACTGTGATTGCGCACTTTTTGTTTTACAGAACTTGGCATTGTTTATTCCTGTTCTCTCATGTTTTTTTTATGCTCTTCGCATTTCTACATTTTCCCGTTTATTTTAACGTCGATTAATATTTAGTCTGTTAAACATACAGATGTTTTCGCCTTTGTTGGCCACACAGGTCTCAAGCTGCGCCTTTCTCAAACTGTCGTTCCTGTTTCCGCCAGACAACAATTAGCAAAAGATAAATTTTTCCTCTCTGATAGTCTATTGTTTCTCTGTCACTTTTTACACCGAATCGTTTGCAGATGTGGTTGCGCAATTTTTGCGGTACGTTGTCTTATCATCATTTATTTTACATTTTATATTGTAAGTTATGCCTCCCAAAAAGCTTTCAGCTGCCAAATCCTCCTCCATCTCCCGTGCTACAAGAGCCAAGCGGGCCAGGCCATCCGAAAGGCGTGTACTCGTGCCTGCTGACACAGGAGCAGCATCTTAAGAAACGTCCCAGACAAGTTCTACGCCAGCTGCGTCAGGAATTATGTCTCTGGATGTTAATATCTTAACTTCGACCGTTTCGACTGTTGTTTCTCAAGCCCTGCAGTCTTCGCTTTCATCGAACAACCTAGCCACCATTTCCAGCCAAGAGGCCCTTCAAATTCAAGCCCGGTTGAGTGGTCGACGACGAAGTGTGCGTTATGGTGGAGGACAAGAACACGCCAGATATTGGGGGCGTTCTCTCTAGCGCGGGGTCGCATGACTCGAAGCCCCAACAAATTTTTACCAGTATCTCGTGTCAGTTCCAAATTGAAGGGGAAAATTTGGGCAAACGAATATACTGATTTTGGTGCCTTGCTGTTTTCCTCTCCACAAAACGAGGGGAAATATTCGTTATCCATGACGCCTTCACTCGGGTCACAACGCCAAGCCTAACTTATGCTAGAGCCACGTCAATTAAACAAGAAGATAAGTAATATACAGCAGTGGATCTCTGTCTTTAATATTTTTGTTTCAGTTTACGCTGAGCGCTTTCCAACCGACACTCCGCGGTTGATGGAATATTGTGAAGTAGTACGTGATTTGGCTTTTAAGTCGGGAGATTGGTGTTGGTTTGATGAGTAATTCCATTATTTACGGCAATCTCATCTCGAGCAATACCCGTGGGATCAAATCCATTGGGAATTCTGGCTTCGCGCTTCTACCAGTATTCGTAAGCAGCTGTCGTTCACCAACAAATCACTAACACAACCGCGTCAGCAAATTCGTCCGTCGTTATTTCCGAAGGGAACTTGTTGGGCCTTTCAGGCGGGAAGGCACTGCTCCAGCACGTCTGCTTCAAATGTGATGCAAAACACCCAGGCAGTCACTGTTCCGCTCAGGGTCCCCATAACCGTTTCGGAAATAAAGGTCCAGGAAGCACAACTAAAGTTTCGGGTGCTCAACAGCAAGCCGGTCACACCGGTAAGGGTGGATCGTCTTGAATTTCTTCTCCAATGGTTTGACGAGGGTTTGTCTCAATTTCTTGTCAACAGTTTTCATTATGGCTTTAAAGTGTGTTTTGTTGGTGAACGGCTGGCGTCGGAATCCCCGAATCTTAAAAGTGCTTTACAACAACCTGAAATAGTTAGAACCAAGTTACGTAAGGAATGCGATGCAGGAAGGATTGTTGGCCCTTTCACAACCCCTCCCTTTCCGGATTTTGGAACTTCTCTACTTGGCATTGTCCCAAAAAAGGATCCGTCAGAATTTCGTTTAATACACCATTTATCCTACCCTAATGGCTCTTCAGTGAATGATTTCATTCCAGAGGTTTATTCTGCAGTGAGATATGCACCTGTGAGCGACGCCTCGAAGGCGATTACGACACTAGGTCGCAGTTTTTTTTATGGCCAAAACGGATGTTAAAGCCGCTTTTCGAATCATTCCTATTCATCCTGCTGACTATTCCTTGTATGAAATGGGATAACATGTACTATTATGATAGAACCTTACCGATGGAACCTTATCGAACTTAGCTGTTCTATTTTTGAGGTTTTTTCTAGTTCGCTAGAATGGATTTCCATTAACCCTCTTGGTGCTAGCTCTGTTCTCCACATCTTAGATGATTTTCTCTTTATTGCACCAAGCAAAGCCCAATGTCAGCGCGATTTAGCTAACTTTGTGCCATTGTGCGCTTATCTCGGCGTTCCTCTCCCCCCTGAAAAAACAGTAGGACCGGATACAATGTTACAATTTGCTGGTATCATTTTAGATTCTGAACGCATGGAGGCTCGCCTTCCCGAGGAGAAACTTGTCAAATGTCGTAGGTTGCTGGTCGGTCCTTTACTTTGAAAGAACTGCAGTCTTTAATAGGTTTACTCAATTTTACATGTCTTGTTGTTATCCCAGGCCCTGCTTTTTTACGTCGCTTAATCTATCTTACCAAGGCGTTCGCAAACCTCATCATCGTATTCGCCTCTTGAAAGGCGCTAAATTGGACCTCGCTTTATGGTTTCGGTTTTTAAGCTATTTTAACGGAAGATCTTTTTTCCTCGAGGACGTCTGGTTGACTTCCGATACGCTTAAACTCTATACCGATTCCGCTGGTTCCCTTGGATTTGGGGCAGTCTTTGGTAAGCATTGGCTACATGGTTTTCGGTCGGCTTCATGGCACTCATACAATATAGCTTTTTTGGAGCTTTTTCCCATCATTGTTATTCACATTTGGGGGTCCCACATGGCCAATAAATGCGTTACCATTTTTAGCGACAATGCCGCCGTTGTTGAAATAATTAATAGGCAGACGTCTAAACACAAAGAAATTATGGTTCTTCTTAGGAATTTAGTTTTAAGCTCTGTTAAGCACAACATTTTGTTTCAAGCTCGCCATATTCCTGGGTTTATCAATTCTCGAGCCAATTACCTTTCACGTTTCCAGGTTGCGAAGTTCAAGGAATTATCACCGGAAGCAGACGCGTTTCCCACGCCGGTTCCCGAGAACCTGATGCCGAAGAGTCGGCTTTTACTTTGACAGGCCTTTTAAAGCGGCTATCCGTAACTTTCACCTAGGACCATTCAAGATAGAAAAATCGAAAATTGCCAAACTCTGTCACAATAAAGGTCTTCTCAAACCATTTATAAAAATATAAGTTTCAGTTTATTTCGGTAGATATTTTACCGTTACGACGACTTTATCATTCCGATGGCTTGGGAGCTAGTAAAAACGACTTGAAAGTGTCACTTAAATCAACCGCTCGTCTTGAATTGTGAAGACAGAAATATCAATATCAAAGCCATATAGTATAAGTAGGGTATTTCCTTGTCATGTTTGCTTTGTCAAATTTGAAATCGATGCAAAACCAGAATTTTTAATAGATTTTTAAAATTTAACCGTTTCGAGTGGCATAGTCGCACGCTAAAAAATGGCGAAATTCAGGACCAAAAAAAGCCCTCTGGTATATGGCTTTCGCTGCTGAGACTACACTTGTTGGAATAAGCAATCTTTCCTCTACGATTTGATGAAAAAAATCTTTGGGTAAATGAAATGGTAAATTTTGGGAGCGCTTTATCTACACCCTTTTTTGCAAGCGAAGACGACCTTTTGACCTTGACAAGCGGGGAAGTAATGACCAGCGTTTTCAAATAACACGCGCTAATTCCATTTGTTAAAGAAAAGTTTCACAATGTTTGGTACTTACTAATTAACAGAACCTCAAATAAAGTCATCAGCCGAAAACAGGACAGGTTTTCGCTCGCAAATACGTTTTTTTGGCAAAGGCAAACTTCGGTTGTTGGTGATTAACATCGGCAAATTTGCATAAATTTGAAATATTTTTCTTTCACAACAAAGTCGGTTTCTGCCTTCAGTTTTTTTCCAAAACAATGGTAAAGAAGACCAATAAAGTGTGACCCAACTATTTATAAAGAAAATCCTACCTTAATGACTCTTCTCTATTAAGTGAAGAAACGTCGAGATTTCTTCTGGCCGTGCGAGACAACCGTCGAACATTTTTGGGTGGTCGCGAAAACGTTGCTGTCACGCAATATAAACACAACCAGAGAGGTCCCATCCTGGCTTTTACGGTGTTATTTTGGAGCCACACATACGATCCTCAATTTAAAAGTGTGGGCAGTTCACAGAAAGACAAGGCAGCAGAAAAGGCTCAGATGCTATTGAAAGTATTCAACAACTTGCAAAGTATAGAGCTGGAGAGGGGAAGGGCATACAAAAGCGACGGGATTGATCATCGGACATGTTAAAAGGACCTCATAAGATAAAATGCCTGGATTTAATTTTTTTTATTGCTAGCCTGCGGCAGAATCTGTCCGATGTTTTTTCCTGCTCTTGTCTCCTGGAATGCTGTCTGGCTACAATCTCTGGGCATGACTTGTTTTTTGTTTGTTTGTGTTTTTCTTCTTTTTTTTTTGGTTGCCACTTTTTCTAAATAGAGGGGCCTGTGATAAATTTAATGCTGATGGTTTTACTTTTAATCGTTCTAAGCAGAAAAAATATCATTCATAGGGGTATGCTGGGCGCCCCTTGCCCTAAAAACATTTCTTGATAAACAAACGTAGATATTCCGGTCCACCCTAGGTAATGAAAAACTATCTTGCGGGTGTGCTTCAATGGCTTCCACGATACTGCCGACGACTACATATATATATAAACGGCTGCTATATAAATAGTCAGCCAAGAACACTGGCGTATGGTTTGAAAGTGCCCTTTCTATGAACAAGCAAGTGAACTAACTGTACAAAACAGCTTTCTATCATCTACGTAATCTAGTTACTACCAGAAAGATCCTGTCACACAAAAACTGCGAAATACTAACACACACTTTTGCAACTTCTCGGATCGATTACTGTAATTCTCTACTATCTGGCCTACCACATAATTTGCTGCAAATTGGACCTAAATATTCAACGGACACTTCACCTGGACAGCTGCAGTTTTTCTTGTAGGATCTCCAGCGGATTCCAAACCTTTCCCGGTGTCGCGGGCATATTGTTAAACCCAAACGAACTTCATTGAATTAAAAAATTCCTTTAAAAATTAGAAAAAAAAACAGTTCCCAGTATCGTCAAACGTCAGAATCTGTGCCAAGGTACACTGAGTTTTCCTGTCTTCATTTAGGTCAAAAGGAATATATCCCGTGGAAGTATTCACCCACCCTAGCTGCCAAATATGTCTCATTGTAACAGGCGGGTATCTTAACAGAATTTTTAATTTGGGCAGTGCATAACTTCGTTTACCCCTCAATTATCTATGGATGTACCCCAAGATGGAGAGAGGGATGCTGCGCCCCAGGTGATAACAAATGTGGCTACCATGAGTAATTTCATTATTTCGCTTCAGTAATACCGGCAAGATTTTCGTGCAACGTGTTGCGCAACAAGGATGCGTTACAAGTTGAGAGTGTTCTCACTTATACACGCAACAAATCTTTATTTTTTGAAAAGTAGAAGCAACTAACTTTCTGCAACCTGAACACGTGACGGGGAGGTGATAATAAGCGCAACATCGTTGCGCGAATAGTTGCACGAATGTTTTCCGTGTTATTTGGCCCTTAGGCAAGATTTTACAACTCCTGGTGGCGGCATGTACAGTTGTATCCAAGCTAAAGACCGAGCGCAAAACATTACATATTTCTTGGTGCATCATACGAACGCGCGGGACGTGTGTAGCTCGCGCGGGAAAATCCACGCTTTCGGCACTTCGCACCAAGCGAGTTAACCTTTTTCGGAAGATTCGTGTCCCCGCGAGTTTTCTTCTTCTTGTCTTTTCTTTTCTCATTTTGAGGCAGAGAAAGAGAGCGAACAGCAGAAAGTATTTTGCAGTCTACAGCAATAAGTACCCAAATTTTTCAACAGTACAGTTACCTGCTCTTGCCAAAAAAGCTTTGCTTCTGAATCTAGTGAGGCATCCGACACCTTGTAACTTCTCAGATGTCGTTTGATGTTTTTACTGCATTCCCCAATTTTATTATATGGATAGAGCTTGTAAATATATAACGCGCGCTGTGATTGGCCAATACTCGGGGCCAGATTTTCCCGTAATGCCCACGGGCATTATGAGCGATGTTAATGCCCGGCTAGTAAAGTGGAAATATAGAAATTTGTAAAAGTACATTTGATTCAAATAGTTGGAATGATTTGAAGCTAAATGAAAAGAGACAGTTTCTTTGAAAGTTTCTACTTTTTCTTGTGCGATATCCCCGGGGGGTACTTCCCGAAGATTTGGGTGGCGGTGTGCAGCGCACTTCTGGAAACCCTTACCTTAGTTCAGACCAAGATATGTGATTTTCCCTACTCTATTTCAGACCTGACTTAAAATTTGATACCCTATTTCAGACGAGACCCTAATCCGAAATAGTTGAGAAGGGCTTCAAATTCCCAATGTTAATCAAAACTCAGTTCTTTGGAGAAGAAAATTAATAAAACGATAGCTCCTTGTAAGAACCTTACCAGATCCCACATCAGACTGCACAAACCTCACGCTATCTCAGACCAAAATGGTCAAAATCTATTCCCTATTTCAGACCATAAAGACTCAAAAACCATACCCTTTGGCGCCGCACATACCAATGTAGCTTACATAAGGGAGTACCCCCCGGGCACAAACCTCACCCTATTTCAGACCAAAATGGTCAAAATCTATGTCCTATTTCAGACCAAAAAGGCTCAAAAACCATACCCTTTGGCGTCGCACATACCTACATAGCTTATGTAAGGGAGTACCCCCCTCCCCCGGGTGCGCTATAAATTTCTTGTGTGGAATAAAACTGCTGAGTTTTGTATGCTTTCCGGTAAACTGTTTCATTCATCCTAATCCGCCACGGCTCACTTTTCAAGTAATAAAGTGTTAGACATAGCCATATAATAAACTTCTTATTACAGGGTCGTAACGAGGTACGTGGGATCAGGGATGGATCAAAGGGGTGGGATCGGGAATCAGAAGGGTGGGATCTAGGACCACAGCCCTGGGATCAGGAATCACAGACCATGGGATCGGGATCAGCAATTTCTTATAGGGATCAGGATCAGGTTGTACCACATTTGTGGGATCAGGGACGAAAATTGGTCACGGTTTTGGAATCAAGGAACAGAAATTTGAGTACAAAAATGGGATCAGCGATGAAAAACATACCTCGTTACCACCCTGTTATTATCTCTCGCTAGCTCGGGACCTTACTAGGTGAATATTGCCCTCAGTCGTTCTTGTACGACCTCGGGCAATATTCTCCCAGTATGGCCCTCGCGCTCAGTTAATAAGAAGTAAGTAACACACTGGACATTCGCTGGGTTGTCTGAACTAGCCCCACAACTTCCTCCAACTATTTCCGAATACCCACACAAAGCCATGGTAGTTTATGAGGTTTGACAGATTGGTGGCGTTCCAAACAGTTCAACCCACGTGCAAGATGTGTCGGGATTTTTTGACACGAGGCATGTTTGTTACATCATGATTGTGGAAGTATTTCGCAACTTCAGGTATAATGACCGGTAACGTTGGCTCTTATTTTTCTTTGGTTAAGAACTTTGGGATAATTTTACATACTACAGTACTAATGCTATAAAGACTGGTTTGAATTTTAAAAGAATTCATTGCACTAGCAGCAAAGCTTTAGACATCTGTTTTGTTTCTCGTCCATTCCTGCGCATTGGAGATTGGCTGCTGACAGCTGTTTGGCATTTGCCTGGCCATGTGGTTTTGTAATCTAAGATCACTGTGTATTGCGTGACAGTATATCCATCACTTACCCAAAAATGTTCGACGGTTGTCATCAGTTGTCATGGGCGGCTAGTAGAAATCTCGTCATTTCTTCACAGAAAATGGTTATTAAGGTACGATTTGCTACATATATAGTTAGGTAGTGCTTTACTGGTTTTCGTTAGTATTTTTACTTTAGAAACAAGGAAGGTAAAACGAGTTTCCTGTGAAAAACAAATGTTTCAAATTTATGCAAATTTGCCGATGTTAATCACTATAAACAACCAAAGTTTCCCTTGGCCAAAAAAACGTATTTGGTAGTGAAAACATGTCCTGTTTTCGGCTGATGACTTTATTTGAGGTTCTATTAATTAGTAAGTACCAAACATTGTGAAAATTTTCTTTAAAAAGTGGAATTAGCGCGTGTTATTTGAAAACGCTGGTCATTACTTCCCTGCCTGTCAAGGTCAAAAGGTCATCTTCGCCTGGAAAATAGGGTGTAGATAAAGCGCTCCCAAAATTTACCATTTCATTTACCCAAAAATTTTTTCCATCAAATCGTAGAGGAAAGATTGCTTATTCCAACAAGTGTAGTCTCAGCAGCGAAAGCCATATACCAGAGGGCCCTTTTTTGGTCCTGAATTTCGCCATTTTTTTAGCGTGCGACTATGCCGCTCGAAACGGTTAAATTTTAAAAATCTCTCAAAAATTCTGGTCTTGATCGAATTCAAATTTGACAAAGCAAACATGACAAGGGAATATCCTACTTATACTACATGGCTTTGATATTGATATTTCTGTCTTCACAATTCAAGACGAGCGGTTGATTTAAGTGACACTTTCAAGTCGGTTTTACTCGCTCCCAAGCCATCGGAATGATAAAGTCGTCGTAACGGTAAAATATCTACCGAAATAAACTGAAACTTATATTTTTATAAATGGTTTGGGAAGACCTTTATTGTGACAAAGTTTGGCAATTTTCGATTTTTCTATCTTGCATGGTCCTAGGTGAAAGTTACAGATAACCGCTCTTAAGTACTGCATTGACAGATAGCTCCAGGCGTCTATACCAACGGGGCTGGGTCATTTTTCGTCATTTTTATGATCAATTTTATGGCTAGGCAAATCCCACTTTGCCCCTTAGTCCGACTTGTGTTCCCCTTTTCATTTCTTATCTTTTTTTCGAAAGCTGGCATTTTCTACGATCACATCTTATCTTTCAGCTATTTCCTATGTACACAAGTTGAAGGGTTTCCGTGATCCAACCAAATCTTTTTTAATCCAAAAATTATTGACAGCTCTAAGCCGGCATCGCACTGCCGACATTCGTCTACCTGTGACGAAGCCGTTGTTACAGGCCACATGGAAAAGCTGGACTGGACTCTGGACTGGACTTTGGACTGGACTCTTGACTGGACTCTGGACTGATTTTTCTTGACTTGTAATAGTATGAACCAGTTAAAATAAAGTAAAATTTTAAATCACTTGAAATCATACTAAAGACGTTAGGGATGGCCCATTTTTTTTTTCGGTTGGGGGGGGGGGTTGGAATGAGGAAATCATTCGACTGAGTGCCTGTTTTACTCTTTCAAATTCGTCGGTAGATTGGCCATGTCCGCGAGAGGTTTGCATAAGAAAACTTCTCGTATCTGGCACGAATTTAAAAATAAACCGCTGACTACAATCGAATGTTTTCCCCATTTTATGTCTTTATTTTGTTCGCATACCAGGTACTGTAACCCGCACACTAATCGGTTCTTTGATTCCCCGGTTTCAATCTGTCAACAGTTTTCAAGCCAGAAAACCAATGTGTTTTCACTGACAGGCTCCACGCAGATCGAAATTTATGTCGCATGAGCTGCGCCCTGTTGTGGAGGAGCGTGAGTTTTCTGGTAAATTTTTAAAATGTCTCTAAAAACGTGGGTCCATTATTAAATTGATTTTGCTTCATTTATTTAAGGGACGGACCTTTTTTTGTTTTGAGGGGGGTGGGGTTGAAAAAGAACGAAAAAAAATTCCTGCACAACTTTTGTAGAAGAAATAAAAATCGTGCATGGCAGCACAAAGCAAAAAAAATTCATTGCAAACTAGTAAAATGAAATTCATACCAAAACTTTTGACACTTTTGGTCACGCTTGGTTCAGACAGGTGGCTGCCGCTTTGCAATTGTTACTTGGCTAAAATGTAATTTATGTTATAGTTTACGACATCGTTAACGAGTTGGTCACTAATTCTTTTGGGAAGCGTAATCCGTGACAAGTGGTACAGACAAACGGCTGCTGCTTCGCACGCATTAGTGCTTCATTTGTTGATTGCAGTATTTTCCTTATTATTTTCACATTTAATTCTACTAGGTATTGGTGTTATTGTACATTGGACAATGGTGCGACCGTTCATTCATGGGCTGCGGTTTTTCCATCTGTCTCTTTTTTGTTGCGTGGCCATTTATTTTAGCGTGAGCTCTGCATTTCTTTTCTTGTGGGGCTTGAGCAACAGTGGGTGGCTTGTGGCGTTTTTTGTCGCCCCACGTTTGCAACATGATTTAATCTGATTAGATTTTTCCTTCTGTTGTCATTTAAATGTCATTGATTCAATTAAACCAGCACATCCGTGGCCAAATTTATCCAAAAGACTTGTTTTCTCTATTAGTTTGCATCTTCGCCGCACTGTGATTTTTGCAGAGCTCACGTTATAAGATACTATTTTGATATTTACTTGGAACATGTCTCGCTATAAACATTTCTTTACCACCATTTCATCTTAACAGCGACAAAACTATATTTAAAACCTCACAAAGCATGGTGCATTTACGATAACTAGAGAAACATATCAAGCCTAAAGGTGAAAATTAAAGTTTATATGACACGAATATTTTTTCTTCGGTTTTTGAGGGTCTGATAAGTATAAAACCAAATTCCAAAACTAAAACTTGTTTCTCAAAACCCCTTTCTCCGCGGTAAAAGTAAAGCCTAGTTTACTCTACAAGTTTCAGGTCGTATATCCTGGCCTGTTCTTTGTTTCTCTTGAGGTTTGGGAGAGATGTACAGTCAGAGACCATGGGAATAATAGACTTCATTTTTGTAGGTAGTTGCCAGGAGACTTACCACCGAAGGGCTGAGTCTCCCATATGTCATCTAGTTTAAGGCATTCCTTGGCAGATGGCCCCAGTGAGAAAATATTACAACCTTGACACCAAGGCTGTAACGTTTGAGTCTGTTAAATAACAAAGTTCAATACTTTCCTGAGGTGAAGTTTACCGCTCCCAGCCAGCAAAAAGGAATGGCATCTTGTCAGTCCATAGCTTCTGGCAGGTATCACGCAGAAGACGCTCAGAGCCATTAACAGAAATGTACCCCATCATGTACATCAGAGGGCAACACCCTTTTTCAAATTCGGATACCTGGGAGGTGTCAAGGCGAAATCTCCATTTCTCAATTCTTTTGACATCATTCTTGGAAACGCTGAAAGCAGGGTCGCGATTTTTAACGCCAGGGGGCTTTTTACCTTCAAGAATCCAGTTGTTGATGGAAGTAACCATGCGAAGACCCGTAAAATTGTACATCTTCGAAACTGTGTTGAGCAAATCGTTAGTAGTGTCTTCATAACGAGTCAAGATGTAGCGACCACTAAACCAGTTTGACCATTCAGTATTCACGTAGTTCAAATTGACTTCCACTAATGAACATAAGATTTCTGAGTTGTGCCTTATCATTTCTTTTCCTTCAAGAGATGTGTGTTTTTCGGTAATCAACTTTGCCTTAGGCCCGGATGGCATAAAAAACTTCCTAAAAATTAAAGACGATATAACAGCTCGAGGATCCCTAACAAGATGAACTATCAGACACTCAAAGTGATTGGGTTCAGAGCTACAGACTTGCTGCAATTCTCTTATTCCAATTTCACCTGGAAGTCGTGTTTGCATGATTTTGGCAACTGTGATTCTTCTCGACTTGCAAGCCTCTCTGATTGATTCCTTGGTAAATGTTGTGTCTGTGCTTCTCCATGCCAGGAGGTTTGGGGCTTTCCTAATACTTCTTAACCAAGGAGGAAAAAGATAATCAATGGTTTTATCCCTTTGAAAGTTGCATGGAAAAAAGTCCCGAAGCAAGTTGGAAAAGTCAGTCCTGTATGCTTCCTCTGCTTTCTTATCCAAGACATTCCACTCAACCAGACCACTACGATCCCCGTGAACTTCTCTCCTCAGTGTGTTGAGGGGCTCATAAAGGTAGAACACGTCTGGGTGCAAGTTAAACATGTTACCGAGAAACGTTGATCCAGAACTCATGTGCGTCAAAATGATGACATTCAACCTTGGTTTGTTTACGTTTGACTTAGCCTCCCTTGTCTTGTTTGTCACATTCGCTCCTGCTGTGTCGCTAATTGTGACTTTCCACGTGTTTGACTCGGTCTTTCGCATTTCGGTTTCCTTGTCCCAGGAGTTGAGCAGGATCAGAATAACTTGCGGGACAATCACTAATGATACCCAATATATACCCTGCTTGGAATGCATCTTGTCCTTCCTGACAATTTAGATAGAGACGGGTATGTGAACATCAAGCGGGTCAAACGTGTTAAACTGGTAGAAACTGGTGTAAACAACATAACTTGAGGAAGCATGCAGACACTTCAGTGATTTCGGCCAAAAGTTGTTTTGAATTTTGACTGTCGGGCCAATCTCTTTGAGAAATTTTCGATTTTATTGTCTTAGAAGTTTTAATAGTAATAATGTTTTAAGCAAAGCAGGTTGTCATTAACTGAGCGACTTTACATGTTAACAGTAATTTAATTGAAATGGTTCAAAAAGGTGTTCAAAGTAGCCTTGAAACCCGCATCGAAAGGAATTGCTTGCGAGTAACTTTACTCGATTTAGGGGAAAATTAATTGAATGCTTTTTGCTTTCCTGGGCAAAAAAAGTTCTTATGTGAATGAAATTTTATGTTTGTAACATCAGCTCTAGGAAACATGGATTTTGAGTTCTCATCAAACGTTGTTTCAAGCATACAGCGATGAAATATGTCGACTATTCAATAAACCTATCACCTTACTGTCAGTTCTGCTGTCCCTTGTCTTTGATTTCTGTTTTATCTTCTACAAATGTCCCTGTTTCTCCCCGATTCTTCGGTGAGTTCGATATGCTTACTTTTACCGCCCGCCATTTTGAAAAACCACTCGTTCCCAGTTCTTTTCATTCCCAGTTCTACACAGCCAACTAGAAAACCTCCTAAAGCCGCCCTAAAACCCAATGGGTAGGCAATCTTTTCCAGGTTATGGTTACAAGCTCGTAAGAACATTGCACGACGGACTTCCATATCTGGAAGGTCGTCGTACAACGGATTAAAAGTTACAATTCAAATTAGGTTCCGTCGGGGGACTGGAAAGAGCTTTTTGCTCTTACCAGCTGAAGGCGACAGAGCTAAATAACGCACTGCGCATGTTCGTTGCGTCACTCCTCTCCTCCACTCTCGTCCCCAGGGCTGCAATCCTTTCGGCCAGCGCCACGGAACGCAGCTCTGAGTTGTGGAAAATTTGTGTGGGTTACTGAATATGTCAGTTTCTTGTTAACTGTGTTCGAAAAGGTGTTAAAAGAAGAATTCGGTGTCTTTGTCGATATCATTAAGGTAAGTAAAGTTTCCGTTCAATAGAACGTTGAAAACCTTTTTATTTAAAGCTGTATTGCGGCAAGTCGAAGTGTCGTAAAGCGGCTGTGTCACGATTCATAAAGATACCTTATTCTCTTACAATGAACTTTTAAAATTTTATAATTGGAAATTTTTAAACTTGTAATGAAGCAAGTTGAATGTTACACTAATACAAACGTGTACTTAATCTTAATTCAACTAACACCGATCATAGTTTTTGTTCAATGGCAGTGTTGCTCCGTAAAAACCAAAATCTTAATTTAAGACGTTTCTATTGAACGAAAGCTTTACTTACCTCAGTGATAATAAAGTTATTGGAATTTTTGACATTTTACTCTTGTCTGAAGCGGTGCCATGCATATAACACGAGCACCTGTTGTTGTCTTTCTCGAGTTGTTTTCTGTGGCGTTGACAAGCGAGCGATTGAGCATTTATTTAACAACACGACTTAGTTTAGCCTGAGTATGAGGCTTTCTGAGAGAAAGTCTTCATAAATCGCTTTGGAATTCACTTGCCCATGGACTTACACATTTAAAGCAATTTTCTTGGACCGACACGAAAACAGAGGAAAAAATAAAAGTCCCACAACCAATAAAACACCACTTGCAACTTTCGAGATAGAATAAAGCGACTGGGACATATAAGCAAAATTCGTAAAATCTCGTTAAAGCCAAAATTTTACAGTTTTACCGATGAAAACAAAATTTTTTCAAACTGAAATAAGATACAATACGGTATTGGCCGTCCAAAAACACAGACTTGTCTTAACCACGCAACACTGTGTTTAACCAACGGGTTTGTTTACCGTACCGGAAAATCCCACAAATACCGGCCATTTTAAATAGCCCGCCAGGCCTGCCAAGTCGCCAAGCCGGGTTCGCGCGCGGTCGTCCGCGTTTCGCACCGCTGACCGCGTTTCGCACCGCTCAGCGTTATTCAGCTCTGTCGCTGAAGGCGAGTTTGAAAAAACAATAGCGATTGTCTTTTCGGCCTTACGATAGGCCAAAGGCACAAATCTCCTAGCAACAGCCCAAGCACTTCCTACCCAGTGGCTTTAGGGCAGCTTTAGGAGGTCTTCTAGTTGGCTGCGTAGAACTGGGACTGAAAAGAACTGGGAATGAGTGTTTTTTCAAAATGGCGGGCGGTAAAAGTAAGCATATCGAACTCACCGAAGAATCGGGGAGAAACAGGGATATTTGCAGGAAATAAAGCAGAAGTCAAAGACAAGGGCCGGACAGCAGAACTGACGGTAATGTGACAGTTTTACTGAATAGTCGACATATTTCATCGCTGTTTGCTTGAAACAACGTTCGATGAGAACTCAAAATCCATGTTTCCTAGAGCTCATGTTTGTAAATGTTTCTAGTCCCTTTTTCTGTTTATTCATTTGAGGAATTTTCATTAATGATTATTCTGATAAGAAAAAAAAACTAAATTTATGGTTTGATATGTACGTCTTTTGAAGTTTAGTGCATAATTCTCAATGTTTTTCTTTGAGCAATTCTCTTTTCGCATCTGGTGTATTTTATTTCAGTTGTGGAATTATTTATCTTCCTTATATTGTTATATTTTTTAGTTTCTTTATTTGGAGTAAATGACATTTCTGTCCTAATTTAGCGACTAAACTTAGACGATTCATCAGTGAGTGATTTCAGTGTGGCACGTTTTCGTGTTCGTTTTGTTTTTAACCTCTAAGCCATTTCAGTGTGTCTTTGGTTACAGATCGAAATGAAAAAATGTCTTAAGTAACTATAAGCGAAGCATTTTTTGGTTTAAATCTATTTTGTTTTAAAAGAGACTCTAAAAGCTTCCTAAAATTAGTACAGTGTGTGTTCTTGAAAGCACCCGAATAATACTTTCCGGGCGAAAAAGTTGTGCCATTTTCTCTCTATCATTTTACGTGTGCTTGAAAGTTTCGGAAAACATTTAATTTTGGGTAAGTTTTGTCAGTAAACTGGTTGATGCCGGGGCAATATTATTTATTTTGGCAAAAATGATTCATGGTTCACAGAACTAAACAACCAGAGGGATGCACAGGAATAAGTGAGAAATGCGTGTTTACATTAAAAAGTCTGTCTTAAAAAGCTTTCAAAAGATGCTACAAATAGAGATGTCGATGAAAGTCGTGCTGGAGTCTTCTCTTTGAGGAAAAAAAGTGAACTCACTATTTCCTCAGCGGTCGGCATGTTTTCCCTTGTTGTTTTTCACCTTTTAGGCGAATAACCGCACAACTAAATTGTCATGTATTTTACGGACCAATAAGTATGAAAGAGAGGTTTCAATTTAGAATCCACAAATGCACTCCAATATCTTCAAATTTAAGAGCGTTAGGACGACCAGGATAAAAACGCAGAACAATTCACGAATAGAAAAATAAGTTCTATGATAGCGCGACCTTTCTCTCTCTTTTAGAATGCTTTTAAAATGAAAGTCATTCAAGTGTTTTTAGATTTTTACTACATATAAAGACACCATATAGAGGACAACGTTGATGCAAAGTACCTGTTTAGTTTTAGTTTTAGCCAATGTTTAACGTAACGTGAAACCGACAGTTTCAGTCAGACACTCGGGAGCAGTATTGTATTCTGGTCTTTTGCAATAGAACTAAGTTATCACTGCTATTTTTTAACTTCATGTTGCCCTTTTCACGTGTCGTAAATTCTTTTAGGGGGAAGGGAAACTGATGATAAACCTTTCCCTTTCCTGGTCTTTGTAATTATTTTGACCTTCAGTGATTAGAAGTGAACAAATTGTGCAGCACCTTCGTGGAAGAAAAACAAAAACGACACCTAATAACCCCGCCGATGGTCTATAATATCTTAAAAGAAAACCTTCTTCCTCTCGGTCTGGAAAACTGTCAGTAGCTGTTATAAACTGCAGCCACAGATGGATTGAATTCCGAGTCGACTAAACTGGCACTAAAGCAAACGAGTAGCCGATTTTGACATGAACGGCTAAGTGGCTATCTAGCCGAACGAAAAAGAACAAAAGGAAACCATAACGCGAAATTTGAACTTTCGATAAGGTCAGAGAAAAATGAGGTTAACTAGAAACAACATTTTTGCAACTGGAGTTGACAATTTATTCCCCATGAAATCTTGTCTTGAGGACTAACTTACGCCATATTTAACGACTTCAGTGAGAGTAGTTTCAGAGGTTAATAAGTACTAGCGAAAGAAAATGTGGAGCTCCGCTTTTAGGCTTGGCTAAATCTATCTATATTAACAATCGCTCGGAAGGTTTGGTTTGCCAAAATGGCGGATACTTGCGAGGTGGCCAAAGCATCGATAGAGTGAGGTCTCCCTTGCACGCACGTCTATATGCCGTCTGAGGAGACACAAAATTACATCCCTTTGTAGAATGTTTTTGTTAAAAATTTACGGATAAACAATTGTAAAGGATTAATTTTTGAATGCTTTTATTTTTTCAATAAGAAGAAATCGGAAACGGCTTACGCTAACACAGAGTAGTTTGGGAGAGCATTCATTACACGGCAGATGCTCTTGGGATACCCCACCTAGGTACTCCCATCTTCGGTGCGAACACTGGTGACACCGACCCCGTCCTTTTGTTGACCAACTAAGAAGTGTTTACGAGTGATTTAAACAAGCTATCGTTGCCTAGTACTGTTTTATTCTCTGACTGATTAAGAGAGGAGTCTGGTTAAATTTTTAGGAAATAGGATAAGATTTAAGAGAGAAATAAAAGAGGGATATAATTTTTGTACACACCCCCGGTATCCGTCTATTAATTATTACCTGTCAATTTTAATTTTAACTTTGTCACCTTTATTTTTTATCAATTTTCAATTTTCTTAAAATTCATCAATTCCCACCCCCCCTCCCCATTTTTTTTGTTTACGTTCAGTTTAAAAATTACGAAAAAATTCTTACAGATTTATGGGAGCAAGCACTATAAGCCTATTGAAGCGTTTTTGGATGGAATGAAATTTCATGGGGATAATTAACAAAAAGGACTAAAACGTTGGGGAAACAAGGCATCTGACCAGACTTCCCCCTTAAGCTTATAAGGCGTATCTCCACACTTAGTAGCTTGTAGGTGCTGGTGCTTAGTTCCGGTTTCTGTAGCGTGTAGCGTCATACGTTACCACTTTCCTTCCCGTGAATTGAATGCTTAGCACCATTGCTAAGGAAATTTGGCAACCTATCGATCCGAGAAATTTTGGTTGTGACGTCAGCGTACTCCCCCCCCCCGTCCGTACAGACTCTGGGGGAGGGGGAGGGGAGTTCCAAGACACTCGACGGGGACTGTGGTTGTGGAGAACGTCATCTTTTCTTGGCGGGAAACCGCGCAGTTCTTTTAGGCGACCGGTGTTTTTCTTGCCGGGAAATGGCATGACCACCGTCGCTTTTGAAAAAGAGGTTTTATTTAAAACCTTAGCATGTTTAGCAAAACGATTCAGTTCGACAGAAGTGAAGTCTAGAACTTGAGAAAAAAATGTCAAATATCTATAAGTGGACAGAAGAAGCTCAAAAGAATACTCAGTTGTCTTTTTGGTGGAAGGCAAAAAGTTCAAGTTACTAAATTTGCCTTATCGGTTCTGATGCTAACTCGGTCGGCACAACGCTTGAGTTCACTGCATTTGGCAGCGGTCCTGAGGCCAAACCTAGCAGAACCGCATCTCAGCGGTTCGACCCCCATGGGGAGCAAAGTTTTTAAGCGAAGGAGGTACAATTTATGTTGAACACACTACGACCGTGCACAATCTTTTGTTTTTCGATCACACCGTATGAGATTGTATGAATAGTGCAAGGAAACATTTTTATTGGTCTGTTGCTCGGATAAAGTTCAAAAGCTATTGTGGTTGTGCACGCTCAAGGCCGAATAACGGTAACAAAAACCAAGAACAAAGAAAGTTATTAGGTTTCATAACCATTGCGCTTTATTAACTATGAATGGATTCAGTACGGCTAGGAATTGTCGAGAGTGAAAGGCAAACAGCACAGTCAAGATAAACGTGTTTGGATGTTGAAATCATCATCTTGATGAACAGTAGACGTGCCAATAACTGGTGATGTTACTCTGTAGTTTTTAACAGATCTATTACGTATGCGTCCAACCATGCATGCATTGTTGATCGATTGGAATCAAGACGTGGGGAACACGCATACAAGAATACTCTCCAGTTAACATAATGAAATGATGTCGAGCGAAACTCAAAACAACAACTCAGTAAAAAATATTACAACAACGCCTCGCTATGTGATTTGTATAAGCTACCAAGAGAGAAACTCGTGAATGTCGTTAGTTTACGATCTTGAACGTCGAACACATATGGAGCAAGGCTCGAAATCAACAACTCTGAGACAAATTTAAATAACAGCAACCTTATGAGGTGTAATATCTAGAATCCTCAAACAAAAGAACTTCATTTTAAAAATTAATGTCCTTATAGTTTAAGATCTTGACTCGCCTTATTGCACACCGTATTCTATTGCTAAGCTTGTGTTTGACCTTAACTTAATGAAGTTTCACGGTCACTTGTTTTGACAATTTTGTATTGAAGGTACAAGATTTATTGAGGTATGCTAAAGAAAGTGTTTCATGTTTCCGCGGTACAATCATCAGACGTCAAACGTAATCCAGATCACGATCTTGTGTCTCAAATTTCTGCAATCTTGAAGGTATGTCCCGTTATGTTTACTGACCTTTACGCACTATGCTGACCAAATACAGTTTTCGCATCAGTTACGCGAAATCAAGTAACCTCTGTCGACGCTAAAAATCGCTTTCTTTTATTGACATTTTGTCCCTCAAATCGTTACTTCTACACGGAGTAAAATAATATAAATATTGGCATTACTAGTGGACATTTTAGCGATACTTAGTTATTCCACATAAATTAAGAAGTTTCCCGTGCATTTTCTTAATGAGTCACATGTAAGTCCCGCCTACTTCAGTGTCTATAGAAATATACGCCACTCAAAACAAAATTCTAGTACCCTAACTTAAAACACAATTTCAGGACGCGCTAACACATGCTGTCACCATGTATGAGTACGTTTTCTTTGACCAATTCGCTGACGCATCTGGATGTATGAACGTGCCTTTGTCACGGCATTACTCAGTACTTGATGTTTAAAAAAACAATTGTTTTTTGTTTTTGTTTTAGGTAAGTTGACATTTCAGCGAGACTTATTTATTCCGTATAAATTAAGAAGTTTCCGGCGCATTTTGTTTTAATTTCATTCTTGCTCGCTTTAATCAGAAACCTGCTCAAAAAAGGGTATAATTCCAATGACATACCACTACTCAGTTTGCCGCCATGAGTTTAGTCTAGCAATCTTACCGGCGCCATCAACTGTCATTGAGATCGCCTGTAAATGCACTGGATGTTTGTTCCGGTAGCTCAACTATGTTAAAATAGTGAGTTAACTGCCCTTGGTTTAATATTCGAAGGTTGAAAAAGCCTTTTGAGCGCGGGATGGTGATGGATTAACCGGTCAAATCCCTTGCCATCTATGCCGCGGCGTTGGTAAGTATATAAAATAGTCAGTTCAGCTGTCAGTTAATGTTTAATTTTAAGTTAAACTTTTATCAATCATGCAGTTGAGTAGGATTGATAACCAAAATTTGATTAAATTTAAGCTTTCTAAAATCTGACGTTGTTGTTCGTATTAAAAGAAGTATCGTTGCCTAATAGTGAGATCGTAAAGATACCTTTACAACTCTTAAGTCGAGCTGACCAGCTACATTGAAGACCTCAGTTGATAATTAAACGATCAATGTTTTTAGCTCTTACCTTCCTTTTCTCGTTGTTTAATCCTTCGACAAAAAAGATGCAGGATTATCAACTGCTTCAAACTTCTCAAGAGCTCTTGCTATGCTTCAGCGTTACCAAAGAAGCATTCATAAGTTAAGAATGTTCTCGAAACTTTTCAGATATAAAGCCCCTTAAATGCAAATTTCAAATTCAAACAGATATCATGTGACGGTCTGAATTGAAACCAAACAACCATGTCGACTTCATGGATAAGTGCACTATTCCAGCGAAGTCGTTTAACTGAAGTGAAACCGTATACAGTTTAATTTTAGTAAGCCGAATAGTTGTCTTGCATGGTAAAATTAAAGACGAGGGATTTTGATTTTGTTTCATTACTCATTCTGTGGCTCACAATTTAACGAGCTTCCGTGGGGTGATAAGCAATCAGCTCTTTGTTATTTTCCATGTCACCGTTGTGTATCAGTTGGGGATTGAAACATAACAATTAGACAACTTATTCATTATTCCTTGTTTTGCTCGATATTTGTTATTCGCCTCAAAAAACTAGAACGTTGTTTGTTATTTGTGGCGATCACAAGTCCTAACACTTTTCATTCTTCCCAAAGTTTCAAGCCCGTATTTTTTATTTTATTTTCTCACCACCCAATTCTATGACGAGGAGATTTTATTGAATTATAGAGAAGCCATTGTTGTGGTCACTTGGTTTGAATTACCTAAGCTTGGTAACCATAGTAACCGGCCTTGTTGTGTAAACAACCTATCGTAACCCACGTTTCATAGATTTTATTGAATTATACAGAAGTTATTGTTGTGGTCACTTTGTTTGAATCAACTAAGCTTGGTAACCATAGTAACCGGCCTTGTTGTGTAAACAACCCATAGTAACCCATCTTTCATAGTCCATGATGAAGGGCAAGTTAAGTCGACACGAACCACAGGAGGTCCACTGTCAGACGACAGTGCTGACAAACAGCGGCAGTGTTTCTGCACTTCGTATTGTTACAGCACAGCTTGAGGCTTTGAAAAACCACATGCTGAGACGGTGCCTAGGAACAAAACTTGTTTCCAACAGGCCTAATTTTAGCCTTTTTTCTTATTTATTACGACTGTGTCAACATTTCTTCTTTTAACACATTTCTCCAGTCGTAACTTCATTATCATGTTTACATTTATCACTTGACGCTACGAGCCTGTAGTAAAAGCAGGCCTGTGTCACATATGAACCTAGTTATATGGCCTCGCTCACCACCAGTTCCCCATAGCTCAGTGGTTAGAGCATTCAACCGGCACCTGGAAGATCATGGGTTCGACTCCCGTTGGGAGAACTCAGATTTTTTCTGAGTTATCACGACTGTGTCAACATTTCTTCTTCTAACAGGCCTAATTTTACTTTCGCAGGCGGGCGCGTTTGGCGATGGTATACAGTTCAAAGATCTAAAAAAAATCCGTTGCTTTCCACAGTGTTCTAGGCAAGGACTCACCAAGTTCCATAAGACCAATGTTCTCAAAGTCTTTTATAAAATCCAACTCCAGCATCTGCTTCACTGTAGTAAAGTAAGAGAAGTGAACCATCAAAAGCTTCGCCGACAATGCAATTAGGTTGTGAAGCTTTGCCTGAATATGTTGATGACCACCAAACATCATCATCACGGATTGCTCCAAGCCGCATCATTCGCTTGCTATCCACGATGTCTACACCAAGAAGAACAAAATTAATACTGAAGCGGTGTCCTCTGGTAGCGAGACTCTTCCTAGGACCAGATATTCACTCGACGGTTTTTTTTTTTGTTTGTGGTGGTAAAGGTCGGCACACACGAGGGGACCAGTCCCTGTGTACACGAAGTAAATAGTTGCGGGGACAAGTCCCTGTGTGCACGAAGTAAATAGTTGCGGGGACAAGTCCCTTGAAGGGTTTATTTAACTGAAATTCGCCGAAATGTGGAGACGAAAAATAAAGCGATCCTCAACAGTGAAACCGAATTTACTAGAATATATAGATTTAGCCAAGCCTAAAAGCGGAACTCCAATTTTTATTTATTTATTTATTATTTATTTTATTTATTATTATTTTATTTATTATTATTATTATTATTATTATTATTATTATTATTATTATCTCAAGTGGTACCTGACAGCAATATTATAGTTTAGGTAATTATTAGTAAATACACCTCTCATCAAATTAGAATCTGCATACCTGCCAACCTTATAAAATCAGAAATAGGGACCACCCCCCCCACATGCTCACCCCAGTCCTGGGGTAGTACCCTATCATTTTAAATGATTTATTCAATGAGTGATTTGAAACCGGGACACTACAGTGCAATACACTCATACTCTCATGTATGTGTTTCCCCCTTATATGATAAACTGATGCTATAGTGGAATAACAATGTACCTTGTTTACTCTTATTGATGCCCAGGGACTATTATATTAAAATCAATCTCTTTAAGTACCCGTCAGTCATCAATCAACCACTCAACCACTCAACCACTTAGTTGATAAATCGGTCAATCAGTCAATTAAAAATTTGTGACTAACAGTGTTGCCAACGCGAATAACAAATGGTCCAGTAACCACTAGTGACTTTATTTGATGCACAGATTATGACTCACTATGTTACTACCCCTGACTGTGATGGTAGTAAATCTTGTGGTTTAATTTGTTTTTGGTTTGATCATTAGCCTTTACACTGCATCTAATGTCACCAATGAGCAATGCTACTGATTGTTATAATCTGGTAGCAAAGAGAAACAAAAAGAAAAGCCTCTTCATAAATCATTTCAGGATAGTCAGAAACCTGTCATGTAATGAACTGACAAGAGGGGATCAGACTGTGGTGAATCCATCATTTGAAATAGTTTTCCCTGTCAAGTGAATTCAAGTAAATAAGTCTGAATCATTATTTCTGGGAAGTTAGTTGTGTGTGTGCTTGTGTGTGTGTGTGTGTGTGTGGGGAGGGGGGAACTAGGGTTACTCCCAAATAACTGAAATGCTACTGGTGTATGGATGTGTTACTGAGGGAACATGAAGTGTATGTGGATACAGTCAAACTAATCACCAACATCAAAATTTACCAAAAAAAAAAACAAAAATATAAAACCTTATTTCAAAACTGCTCTTAAAATTTTTTATTTCAATTGATAATGTCTGCCTGGGAACATACATGTAGCTAAGAGTACAAATTTATTAACCAAAGCCTTACAATAAACTGCCATATTTTTTCTGACATCAGGTTGATGGAATAAAAACCTGTATGGGAAACAAAGCAGAGTTTAATTATCTCAGTTGCCAAAAGTAAGCCCATGGCTTTAGGGAGGTTCTAAGGATATTTGCGCAATTTTTTTCTCCGCATCCATACTGCGCACACAATTCACAAAATTGGCATTATGTCATGCCATGTCATGCACTGAGCATGCACGCTCGCATAAAAAACTACCCCAAATGTTTTAAGACACTGTAAACTGCCACTTATAAGCCCTAGGCTGATACAACTTTGTAAGGGGTTTTGGGTGGGCTTATAAATGGAGGGGCTTATATCCAGGGGGGCTTATAAGGGGGATAAGAAAAACGTTACGAAATGAGCCACCGCAGTGTTGATCGAAATACGTTTTTAATGTACCAGTTTGTAATTAACCTTTGAAATGTCAAAATAAATCGAATTCACTTCAATTTTAACAACAAAATCAAAACTGCAACAACACGAACGTAACCGGAACATAACAAAACAGAAGCTCAGAGTTCATCTTTGCAGTTTTCTGTGAGAGTGCTTAATATTAAGGAAACAGGGAAAACTAGAGGAGGGCTTATATCCGGGCTTATTACCGGATGTATTTTTTGTTTACAGGTGGATGGGCCTATAGCCGGGGGGGGAGGGGGGGGGCTTGTAAGCAGGCGGGCTTATAAGCGGCAGTTTACGGTATTTGTTTTGAGTTTTGAGCATGTGCATTTAAATAAGTGGCATTGAAGCATTCCATGTTGATGCAAGGTAAACTGTATTTTTGGAGATGGTTGGTCTCGTGTAAATACTTATGCCAGTCTGAATTTCAGACTGGTCTCGTGTAAACAAAATTGCACCAGTCTGAGTTTACACTGCTTTAATGAAATCAGGGTTTTACTGCCCCTGGGTATCTGAGGATGCTGTTAAACATTCTTGAGAGCTGCTCAACTTTAGTCTGAGGGGGTGTTTGCATGACACCAGTTTATTGTATGCTTTTCATTCTGCTACAAGTTCACCCCAGTTCCCTCTTGCTTCTCTGTATTTGTTACATGATTACAGCACAAAATCTCATAACAGTGCAAGCCATACCTGGGTGAGTTCATACCGGTATCACGTAAACATGGTGTAACTATTTGATTCATTCTGCATTAAGTTAATTAACCATATTGCCATCCAGATAAATCTCACATCACCGTGAAAAAAGGATTTTGTAACTTGAGGAAGGGAGATTCTTAACTACAAATCTCGCATTGTTGCTAAGGGATTTTTGTGAATGGTATTCTGTCATACGCTGTTTTCAGTGTTTCCTGCCACTATATTGGTGAAATAATGAAGAAGAACATCTGAATTCCACAACCGAACATTGTGCGGGCATAGCTACTGCCAGTCCCAACTGCACATTACAAAGAAAATCAGTAAAACTAAGAGGAAACTAGTAAAGTTCCGACTTTTTTGCGAATCGCCCCACCCTTCTTTGCAATCTGAAGCATGCAATTACTGTTTTTACAAAGAATAGAAGAACTACAGCACAAAAATGTATAAAGATATGTGCTTGTGCCATCATAACTTTTATATTCATAATAAAGCAAATTTCTAGAGACTGTTGCTTAAAATTTTGCATCCTGATAATCTTTAAATGTTTGCAATGTTTACAATAGCGAGAACTGTATGCTGTTTGAGTTTTAGCATTTTTTCTGTTCAGGTCAAGTCAGACATGCTGAATATGGTTGTGACTTGAAAATCTTGAAAACCTTTCCCATAAAACAAACGTGGCCAAGCAGCTTATCTGTGGAAGTAATAGGGTTTCCAAGATATGATGGTTCTGAGGAACTTCCCACAGTAACAATATGGTGATTAAGAGTCTCCTCCCTTAAGTCCAGTTATGTAAAGGCTCTCATTGCCACCCAAATGGAAGTCTTGATGGCACACTCATGTAAATGTTGTGGTTCAATTTTATCCTTGGTTCAATTTTTATTTTCCATCGTGAATAATAGGATTGCCAAATAAAAATTGGAGCTCCACTTTTAGGCTTGGCTAAATCTATATACTCGAATGATTTTAAAACTGTTTAATTATGTTTGACTGGGTTCAGAAATTGAATGGAATCAAACACAGCTGTATATATAGGCATATTTTTGGTTAATAATTATTGTGTTCAATTACCGAATCCAAATTAACCCAATCACTGCATTCAATCCAGTTCAATTTACTGAACAGTTAGATACGTAAGCTGCACTAATTATATATTAACTGATATCTTCCACGTACCTTAACTTCACTGTAAGAAAATGTTGCATCACTGATCACTGCTGGCATATATGCCTAGAACAGAAAAAAAGGATCAGTGAAAAAAAAAAAACAAATTCAGGGCTAAAAATTGGCAGTTGCCCAGTCGCCAGTGGCGATTTAAAACTGACCAGGGCCACTAAAAGTCGAGGCTTAAATGCCTGATAGAGGACTGCAAATAAAAGTTACACTGTAGTTACAATTCAAACAAATTAGACTTTCATTGTAGCATCTTTGTTTTCCTCAACTCTAAGTTCATCAATTGAAGAAAATTTTCAGTTCTTGGAGTGCAAAATTCATGAGAACGAGCGCCTGTCATTAAATTACTTTCATCCTTAAAATAATATTAACTTTATTGTTTTTCTTTTGACAACATCAAATAACTAATATTGTATGTAACATACATTATTAAAGCATTCACAATGCAATTTTTGACCAATGTGACATTAATGAACAGAAAGAATGGGTGAACAGAATAGTAATTATACTCAATGTCAATTATTAAGGGAGTCGTCATTCACTTTGCTAGCAATTTGTCACTTCCCGCTTTGAAATGTTGTTGCCGAAGCTATACTTTGCTTTACTTTTGTGATCCACCTGATTCATGAGACGTACAAGTGGCCATTGTTAGAAATTTTTGCATCCACCTGTGAAAGTGTTCTTCTTTCCAGCTTTTGTGGAATCCTAACAAATAATTAATAAATCATCTCCTGAACCCCTCATTTGCAGCTATCCAAACTCTTTTAGCCATTTGACTAAAAAGTGGTTACATGTAATTGTCTTCCGCCCTTTGCACGGTTCATTGGGTAATACAGGTAAGGTAAAGCACTTGAATATCAATCGATCGAATGAGCAACAAAATGGCAGGACCTCATTTAAGTTTACTGGATGTTCAATCATCTCCAGTCTCCTTTGCTTAACTCAGTAAAGAGCCAATTGCAATTAATCAAACATGTTCTAACTAATCCCAGCAGACAATTGTCAGTTAAACAAGCCAGATTGCCTTTAGGAAGCAAAAACACATCAGTACAAATATGTCAATTGGATAAAAAAAATCCTTTGCTTACATCTGGATTCCCCCCCCCCCCCTTGGGAATACAATGACTTTTGAGAAAACCAAAAAATGCATGCAGTAATTATTTGAACTTTCTAAAACATGAACATTCCATTATGAGTGACAAATAGTAAGAAGCACTTTCCACAATGCAGTGCTTTTATTTCATACATGTAGGTTAACTGAGATGGAAAAAAAATGGCAAATTGCAGTCGCCTTCTGAACTAATGCATGGTTCAATTTTACCTGTTACCATCCCCCCACTGGGCAACCCCGGGGACAAGTCCAGCCCTTCGAGCCTGTGGGTGGGGAATTGTTTGAAGTGGTCTTGTCCCGGGGGTCGGGGAGGGGGGCAAATCGAAAATAACTTCTTGTTGTTCTTGTAAAGTACGTCACTTCTCAGTTGATATGATGGCCCCGGACCGCGTGGAGAAGATTGCCTATTTCCAGTGAAAATCTCTAGTATTTGTAGCAGACTGTTTAGAGAAGAGTAATCTCTCAAAATTAAAATCTGTGTTCGACGGTACGTTTATTATAAATTGTTGAAAGAATGTGCGTTTGATGCATACTCGAATGAATGGTGGTCGTCACAAACAAAGAAATATTTCTTCATTGTGTTTATATTTATAATAAGACGACTTAAATAGACTCTATATAAAAACGGATGCACAGCTTTATGTTAAACAGAGATCTCAGTCCAGTGTTCTTATGAAACAAGCTAAGAAAAACTCCTTTAAATTGTTCATGGGCCTGTTGTGCGTATGCGCTATATTTAGAATAAAACATGTGGCAAAGAAAATTTCTTTACTTGCCAGCCGTACGCCAGTGCAGGTAGAGTTTTTTCTTCAGTTTTCTGTTCATGTTGTTATTATATTATGCATGTAGTGTCCTTCTTTCAATAAACTCTAGAAAAGCATTTAAGTTCCTGTCAAAACGTCTGATTTTGCTATTGTACGGAAATCAATATCGTCATTTAGGTTTTGTACACAAAACAACGTATTTGTGGTCGATGAGGAGTCCCGGGGGTGGGGAATAGACTGCCAAGTGAGAAAAAAATTGCAAATCCCCGGGGGTAGGCCCAGGGAGGGGGAGGATGGTAACAGGTAGAATTGAACCATGCATAATAATTATTGAGTGATAAACAAAAAAAATTCACACATACACATGTAAGCTTAACTTGAGCTTAAGTGAAGCCAAATAAAATTATTGAAATTCAAGCAAACAATTCATAAGTGATAAACAAAATTAATTCACACATAAGCTTAAGTCTTGAGCTTAAGTGAAGCCCAATAAAATTATTGAAATTAAAGCAAACAATTCATAAGTGATAAACAAAATTAATTCACACATAAGCTTAAGTCTTGAGCTTAAGTGAAGCCAAATAAAATTATTGAAATTCAAGCAAACAATTAATAAGTGATAAACAAAATTAATTCACACATAAGCTTAACTTGAGCTTAAGTGAAGCCCAATAAAATTATTGAAATTAAAGCAAACAATTCATAAGTGATAAACAAAATTAATTCACACATAAGCTTAAGTCTTGAGCTTAAGTGAAGCCAAATAAAATTATTGAAATTCAAGCAAACAATTCGGAAATCACAATAACGGTTAAAAAATATTTAAGACCTACTTCAGTAGATACATAAATGAGGATGTGCTTTTTCGTCGATTCGTTACTTGCATGGATTTTGGTAGGGGTTTTGCCGAGGATATTGTAAACAATGACTGGATTCAGAGTTTAAAGGAACGAGGCATATATCAATATTATGTCCTGTTTTGTTATTCTTTTGTTAGTCAATGAGTTAACATCTTGACGATTCGCGTTGGTACTTGTTTTCGCCTTTTACTTCATTGCATGCTTTCATAAGCTGTTTCCTCCTTCAGTTTGCCTGGCTACACTTTGCTCCGTGAAAACAAAATACACTGGTATTCTTCAAAGTTGAGAAAAGCGGGTTATCGTCGTAAAAGTAAGACTTAAATAACTGGAAATATTATATTGATGACCAAAGCCAAGACAAATTTCTCTTTGTTCGAGATAACGGGGAATTGGAAATAAGCGAGTTGAGAAGTGGGATCCTTCTAAATAAAAGCGAATTTCCCATACCGTAATATTCTGTGAAATGATTGAAAAATTCCGAGAAACTCACCCGGGAAACTCAGCAATCAGATCTTCACGCTGGTTCAATTAAAGCATCGGGCCAAAGCAATCCATATTTCTCCTCAATAAAGACATTCATATTCCACTTACAGCTGTAACAGGCATTCGGGACCGGCAGTCGAGTTTCTTTAGCCTATCTTTTCCTTTCTAACGCTGAAAAGGTATTGTGTTCTCGTTCTCAGTCACGCGCGCGGCCATATTGTGAAATCTTGTAATATGATACCATCACCTTTGCACTACCCCCTCAAATTGTGTTCCCTTTTTTCGTTTTGTTTTGTTTTGTTTCTTTTCCTCTTTTTTTTTCACTTTCTACGAGTAGTATTAAATGACATACCGTAAAAGGTGCGGTTTAAGTTTTGACGAAAAGTTCCCTTTTGTAACAGTACATTTTTTTTGTTAAACAAACTTTGCTAAAGCATGGAAATTGATTTTCCCTGAGCACCTTGTAACTTCATGCTGTCTTTGGCGTAAATTTCTTCTCCGTTCTCTCTCTATTACGACTTCTTTCCCCTTGATGATCTGTAGAATAAAAAACAAAAACGTAGACGTAAATTATTCGGTGGTACAAAATTATTTCCAATCACAAATAGATAAAAATCAAGAAAACTGTACCCGACATGTTTACAGTTCTCTGTTGGCGTCTCTCTGTTTTCCTCTGGCGTTGTTCTTCAGTACCGTTCCGTCTTATTTCTAGTTGCCTTTATCTCTCTGCTGTACTGTTCCTTCGTCTTTCTCGTTTTCGTTTCCGCTCTGCTTGACCGGGTGCTTGACGCTGTTCTTCAGTGGCGTTTCTCATCCTTTCCCGTTGTTGATCTCTATCTCCTTCTCTTTTCCTTCGTCTCTGCTCTTCCAGCGAAAATTGCCTCATGTAAGAATGTCATGAAATGCGATGATGTACGTATGTATGTACGGCGCACGCGCCCGCGAGCCATTCCGCTTGCCATGACCATAATATATAGATTTAGCCAAGAATGCACAAGACACATCTCGCGGCATCTTCAATTGCACGGACCAAGTGCAGATAAGGCGGTTGACAGTGAATTCAAGTTGTTGTTAAGCCGAACAGGTAATGTTATTGTATTTTGTTCTGGAATTACTGTGTTCCATAATTTTGGCCACAGATACTTCATGGCACTCGGCGTCCCTTAATCTAAGTTCTGCAGAGGCACGCCACTCCCGTGCCCACGGGCACCCAGGGAGGGGGGGGTGGGGGTGGCAGGGATGGCGCAGTGGTGAGAGCACTCGCCTTCCACCAATGTGGCCCGGGTTCGATTCCCGGTCTCGGTGTCATATGTGGTTTGAGTTTGTTGTTGGTTCTCGTCCTTGCTCCGAGGGTTTTTCTCCGGGTACTCAAGATTTCCTCCCTCCATAAAAACCAACATTTCCAAATTCCAATTCGACCTGGACGTAGGACCATAAGGGAGACTACAGTTTGACTGTAATTATGCACCCTACTGAAATAAAGTATATTTATTTATTTTTATTTTTATTTTGACCAATGTTTGGGTGTAGGAGTGACGCTGCGGGTTTGACACCCTGGCCCTGTTTAGGACAGAAAAACTAAATGGAAAGTCGATCGTACTGACCATACCCGCTTGGGGAAGGCGGGCATAACATTATATACCATGCTTAGGGACAGAAACCAAAAACCGTACCCTGTCTAGCGGCAAACCCCAGTATAGTCCACATAAGGGAGTACCCTCCCTTCCGGGCGGGGGGAGGGGGTTGGTGGTGCAGTGTTTAGCATGACGATAGCACGATGTAATTTCAGATACCGAAAATTGAACCTCAATGCAATCTTCCTTGGTAGCAGTTCGAGCGAGCGAGACGTGGAAGCCACGCAGGCCCATGCGAGAACTCGCCCACATGATACCTTTTCTCGCTTTGCCATTCTAGCTTGCCCTTTTTTGGTTTTTGCGTCATGGGGTTGAAAGCTTACACTCTTCTACTGAAAAAATGCCTAAATAACCAAAACTCAAAGATAAATATACTTTGAACTCTAGGCTTCCAACCTCATGACGCAAAAACCAAATAGCAAAGCGAGAAAGGGTATCATGTGGGCGAGTTCTCACATGGGCCGGCATGGCTTCCGCGTCACGCTCGCTCAAACTGCTGCCAAGTAAGATTACATCAGGGGAAGTTCAATAATCACATCGTGCTATCGCCGATGAATATTGTGCTACAGTTGAGTGAGTTAAGGCTAAGTACGGCACTCTCCCCCTCCCGCCCCCCGGAAGGAAGGGTTACTGCCTGATGTGGTCTATACTGGGGTGTGCCGCTGGACAGGATATGGTTTTGGTCTCTGTCCCTAAACATGGTAAATTATTTTATGCGCGTCTTCCCCAACCGGGTATGGTCGGTACGATCGACATTCCATTTCGTTTCTCTGTCCTAGACAGGGCCAGGGTATCAAACCCGCAGCGTCACCCTTACACCCAAATATTGGTCAAAAAACCCTTTCCCCCCCCCGCCCGGGAGCCGGAGGGCACAGGAGTAGCGCGACTCTGCAGAGCCTAGATTAAGGGACGCCGAGTGCTATGAAGTATCTGTGGCCAAAATTATGGAACACAGTAATTCCAGAACAAAATGCAATAACATTACCTGCTCGGGCTAACAACAACTTGAATTCACTGTCAACCGCCTTATCTGCACTTGGTCTGTGCAATTGAAGATGCCGCGAGATGTGTCTTGTGCATTCTTTTAGGGAAACAACTTCAACGTGGCCTGCGTAACAACTGCTTAATCCACAGGCAGTAACCCTCTCCAGAAGAGTGGAAAAACAACACGACGCCATATATCAGTACTTACACACTGTGAATGTAACTTGCTGCAATATTTATTTTATTTCATGAGCTGTAATTAAATTAGTAGTAAAATTACAACAGCACGTACATTGCAAAATTACCGCGCTTAATAGAGAGAGTCGTGACCGTGAAAACTCCTTTGTGGAGCTTGTGCTAACTGTAATCCAACAAAGTACTAGCTATCTGTTGCAAGTTTTTTTTTCTTTTTAACTTTCCACCAAGTTTTTATCTCAAATCCCATAACAAAAATCGAATGCGTGACTCTCTCTGTCAGTGTGGTGTGACACGTGCGGTTCAGTGCAGAGGTCACCTGTCTTTCCGCGCTTCCTCTAGGCGATGAGTTTAAAATATCTTCGCTCAATCAGGAAACTGAAAATTCGTTTGTTTACAGTTTGGAATGTTTTTCTGTTGTATTGCTGCGTTTCTCTGTGTTTTCGATGTTATCTTGGTTAAGTTGAATGAGTGGATTCCTGTCTTGTTGAAATGCCGTTAAAAATCTGCTTTGTTTTAACATAATAAGACTCAGCAAGACTCAAGAAAGCAGAACTTTCTTTCAAAGATCACTAAAAACATTGTGCGTGCATGTGTAACTAATGGTGAGCCTATCTTAAACGACCTTTGTAATTGTTAGCAGTATTCCGGGAATTAAATCTGTAATTTGCATATAATTCTACCCGCTCAGATCACTAAACAGTAAAAATTTACTGACGGGGAAGTATTTGATTCCCAAAGCTGTAACTTTCCTGGTGAAAAGTAAAGTGACAGAGCTTTCTTTCTGTGTAGTGTTAATTATTGAGCGATACATACCAGATGCCGTTTTAAGCGGCCGAAGTTGGCCTTCATTTTACCTTGTGATAAACAAGGTTAAGAGCGGCTCGATAAAAACGCCGCTTGAAAATGTTCGAAACCAAACATTGGCAAATTTATTACACAGTTTTAAAGTAGAAAGGTTAAATAATGTTCGTGGTTTGTTTCGTTTTAAAAGAATCTTTTTTACGCTCTCATCAGCTTCCTAAAGTTGAGTGAGAATTTGAGCCTTTTAGAGACCCTAAAACCGCCATTTTATGCATTTTTCGAACTTTTTAAATTTTCGTCCGTTAAATAACTTGTTGGAACTTTAGATTATTTTTTCTTGAATTAGCTTACCCAAAGGGATGTTTTGGCAAAATAAAAAAAAATCGATTTTTGTGAGTGTCTTTCGATTCTCGATATTCTCAGAAAATGGCTCTTAATGTACCAGTTTGTAGTTAACCTTTGAAATGTCATAATAAATCGAATTCATTTCAATTTTAACAACAAAATCAAAACTGCAACAACATGAACGTAACCAGAACACAACAAAACAGAAGCTCAGAGTTCATCTTTGCAGTTTTCTGTGAGAGTGCTTAATATTACGGAAACAGGGAAAACTAGAGGAGGGCTTATATCCGGGGGGCGGGGGGGCTTATTACCGGATGTATCTTTTGTTTACAGGTAGATGGGCCTATAGCCGGGGGGGGGCTTGTAAGCAGGCGGGCTTATAAGCGGCAGTTTACGCTATTTGTTTTGAGTTTTGAGCATGTGCATTTAAATAAGTGGCATTGAAGCATTCCAAGTGGACAAAAGGTAAACTGTATTTTCTTGACATGGTTGGTCTCATGTAAATACTTATGCCAGTCTGAATTTCAGACTGGTCTCATGTAAACAAAATTGCACCAGTCTGAGTTTACACTGCTTTAATGAAATCAGGGTTTTACTGCCCCTGGGTATCTGAGGATGTTGTTAAACATTCTTGAGAGCTGCTCAACTTTAGTCTGAGGGGGTGTTTGCATGACACCAGTTCATTGTATGCTTTTCATTCTGCTACAAGTTCACCCCAGTTCCCTCTTGCTTCTCTGTATTTGTTACATGATTACAGCACAAAATCTCGAAACAGTGCAAGCCATACCTGGGTGAGTTCATACCGGTATCACGTAAACATGGTGTAACTATTTGATTCATTCTGCGTTAAGTTAATTAACCATGTAGCCATCCAGATAAATCTCACATCACCGTGAAAAAGGATTTTGTAACTTGAGGAAGGGAGATTCTTAACTACAGATCTCGCATAGTTGCTAAGGGATTTTTGTGGATGGTATTCTGTCATACGCTGTTTTCAGCATTTCGTGCCACTATATTGGTGAAATAATGAAGAAGAACATCTGAATTCCACAACTGAACATTGCGCGTGCATAGCTACTGCCAGTCCCCAACCGCACATTAAAAAGAAAATCAGTAAAACTAAGAGGAAACTAGTAAAGTTCCGATTTTATTGCGAATCGCCCCACCCTTCTTTACGATCCGAAGCATGCAATTACTGTTTTTACAAAGAATAGAAGAACTACAGCACAAAAATGTCTAAAGATATGTGCTTGTGCCATCATAACTTTTTATTTCATAATAAAGCAAATTTCTTGAAACTGTTGCTTCAAATTTTGCATCCTGATAATCTTTAAATGTTCGCAATATTTGCAATAGCGAGAACTGTATGCTGTTTGAGTTTTAGCATTTTTTCTGTTCAGGTCAAGTGACATGCTGAATATGGTTGTGACTTGAAAATCTTGAAAACCTTTCCCATAAAACAAATGTGGCCAAGCAGCTTATCTGTGGAAGTAATACGGTTTCCAAGATATGATGATTCTGAGGAACTTCCCACAGCAGCAATATGGTGATTAAGAGTCTCCTCCCTTAAGTCCAGATGTAAAGGCTCTCATTGCCGCCCAAATGGAAGTCTTGATGGCACACTCATGTAAATGTTGTGGTTCAATTTTATCCTTGGTTCAATTTTTATTTTCCATTGTGAATAATAGGATTGCCAAATAAAAATTGGAGCTCCACTTTTAGGCTTGGCTAAATCTATATATTTGAATGATTTAAAAACTGTTTAATTATGTTTGACTGGGTTCAGAAATTGAATGGAATCAAACACAGCTGTATATATAGGCATATTTTTGGTTAATAATGATTGTGTTCAATTACCGAACCCAAATTAACCCAATCACTGCATTCAATCCAGTTCAATTTACTGAACAGTTAGATAGGTAAGCTGGGCTAATTATATAAGTGATGTCTTCCACGGTACCTTCACTGTAAGAAAATGCTGCATCACTGATCACTGCTGGCATACATGCCTAGAACAGAAAAAAAGGATCAGTGAAAAAAAAAAACAAATTCAGGGCTAAAAATTGGCAGTCGCCCAGTCGCCAGTGGCGATTTAAAACTGACCAAGGCCACTAAAAGTCAAGGCTTAAATGCCTGATGGAGGACTGCAAATAAAAGTTACACTGTAGTTACAAATTAAATAAATTAGACTTTCACTGGAGCAACTTTCTTTTCTTTCTCCTCCTCTACTCTAAGTTCATCAATTGAAGAAAATTTTCAGTTCCTGGAGTGCAAAATTCATGAGAACGAGCGCCTGGCAAATTACTTTCATCCTTAAAATAATATTAACTTTATTGTTTTTCTTTTGACAACATCAAATAACTAATATTATATGTAACATACATTATTAAAGCATTCACAAAGCAATTTTTGACCAATATAACATTATAAGTAAAGGTTTCGTTATGCAAAAACAAGTAAAAATCAACGCTGGTAAAATCAAACGACATTTCGGTGTCGTCATGACGCCATTTTCAAGTTTAATCTCCAGCTGCCATTCCTGACAGTTTATTTGAATCATTTTTTAACGTGAAAATGGCGTCATGACGACACCAAAATGTCGTTCAATTTTACCAGCGTTGATTTTTACTTGTGAATGTGACATTAATGAACAGAAAGAATGGGTGAGCAGAATAGTAATTATACTCAATGTCAATTATTAAGGGAGTCGTCATTCACTTTGCTAGCATTGTCACTTCCAGCTTTGAAATGTTCTTGCCGAAGCTATACAGACTTTGCTTTTAACTTTTGTGATCCACCTGATTCATGAGACGTACAAGTGCCTATTGTTGGAAATTTTTGCATCCACCCGTGAAAGTGTTCTTCTTTCCAGCTTTTGTGGAATCCTGACAAATAATTAATAAATCATCTCCTGAACCCCTCATTTGCAGCTATCCAAACTCTTTTAGCCATTTGTCTAAAAAGTGGTTACATGTAATTGTCTTCCGCCCTTTGCACGGTTCATTGGGTAATACAGGTAAGGTAAAGCACTTGACTATCAATCCATCGAATGAGCAACAAAATGGCAGGACCTCATTTAAGTTTACAGGATGTTCAATCATCTCCAGTCTCCTTTGCTTAACTCAGTAAAGAGCCAATTGCAATTAATCAAACATGTTCTAACTAATCCCAGCAGACAATTGTCAGTTAAACAAGCCAGATTGCCTTTAGAATTAGCAAAAACACATCAGTACAAATATGTCAATTGCATAAAAAAAATCCTTTGCTTACATCTGGATTTCCCCCCCCCCTGGGAATACAATGGTTTTTGAGAAAACCAAAAAATGCATGCAGTAATTATTTGAACTTCCTAAAACATGAACATTCCATTATCGCGAGTGACAAATAGGAAGAAGCACTTTCCACAATGCAGTGCTTTTATTTCATACATGTAGGTACTGAGATCGAAAAAAAATGGCAAATTGCAGTCGCCTTCTGGAAACTAATGCATGGTTCAATTTTACCTGTTACCACCCCCCCCGGGCAACCCCGGGGACAAGTCCATGTCCAGCCCTTCCAGCCTGGGGATGGGGAATTGTTTGAAGTGGTCTTGTCCCGGGGGTAGGGGAGCGGGACTAATCGAAAATAACTTCCTGTTGTTCTTGTAAAGTACGTCACTTCTCAGTTGATATGATGGCCCTGGACTGCGTGGAGAAGATGGCCTATTTCCAGTGAAAATCTCTAGTATTTGTAGCAGACTGCTTAGAGAAGAATTATAATCTCTCAAAATTAAAATCTGTGTTCGATGGTACGTTTATTATAAATTGTTGAACGAATGTGCGTTTGATGCGTACTCGAATGAATGGTGGTCATCACAAACAAAGAAATATTTCTTCAGTGTGTTTATATTTATAATAAGACGACTTAAATAGACTATATAAAAACAAATGCACAGCTTTATGTTAAACAGAGATCTCAGTCCAGTGTTCTTATGAAACAAGCTAAGAAAAACTCCTTTAAATGCTGCCATCAATTTGTTCATAGGCCTCTTGTGCGTATGCACTATATTTAGAATAAAACATGTGGCGAAGAAAACTTCTTTACTTGCCAGCCGTACGCCAGTGCGGGTAGAGTTTTTTCTTCAGTTTTCTGTTCATGTCTTTATTATATTATACATGTAGTGTCCTTCGTTCAATAAACTCTAGAAAAGCGTTTAAGTTCTTGTCAAAACGTCTGGTTTTGCTATTGTAAATCAATATCGTCATTTAGGTTTTGTACACAAAACAACGTATTTGTGGACGATGAGGAGTCCCGGGGGTGGGGAATCGTCTCTTTCTGTGTGCCTGGGGGTGGGGAATAGACTGCCAAGTGAGAAAAATCCCAGGAGTAGCCCCCCGGGGGGGGGGGGAGGATGGTAACAGGTAGAATTGAACCATGCATAATATTGAGTGATAAACAAAATTAATTCACACATAAGCTTAACTTGAGCTTAAGTGAAGCCCAATAGAATTATTGAAATTCAAGCGAACAATTCATAAGTGATAAACAAAATTAATTCACACATAAGCTTAACTTGAGCTTAAGTGAAGCCCAATAAAATTATTGAAATTAAAGCAAACAATTCATAAGTGATAAACAAAATTAATTCACAAATAAGCTTAAGTCTTGAGCTTAAGTGAAGCCAAATAAAATTATTGAAATTCAAGCAAACAATTCATAAGTGATAAACAAAATTAATTCACACATAAACTTAAGTCTTGAGCTTAAGTGAAGCCAAATAAAATTATTGAAATTCAAGCAAACAATTCGGAAATCACAATAACGATTAAAAAATAATTAAGACCTACTTCAGTAGATTCATAAATGAGGATGTGCTTTTTCATCGATACGTTACTTGCATGGATTTTGGTAGGGGTTTTACCGAGGATATTGTAAACAATGACTGGATTCAGAATTAAAAGAACGAGGCATATATCAGTCATGTCCTGTTTTGTTATTCTTTTGTTAGTCAATGAGTTAACATCTTGACGATTCGCGTTGGTACTTGTTTTCGCCTTTTACTCCATTGCATGCTTTCATAAGCTGTTTTCTCATTTGCCTGGCTACACTTTGCTCCGTGAAAACAAAATACACTAGTATTCTTCAAAGCTGAGAAAAGCGGGTTATCGTCGTAAAAGTAAATAACTGGAAATATTATATTTATGACCAAAGCCAAGACAAATTTCTCTTTGTTCGAGATAACGGGGAATTGGAAATAAGCGAGTTGAGATAGTGGGATCCTTCTAAATAAAAGCGAATTTCCCATACCGTAATATTCTGTAAAATGATTGAAAAATTCCGAGAAACTCACCCGGGAAACTCAGCAATCAGATCTTCACGCTGGTTCAATTAAAGCATCGGGCCAAAGCAATCCATATTTCTCCTCTCTATAAAGACATTCACATTCCACTTAATAGGCATTCGGGACCGGCAGTCGAGTTTCTTTAGCCTATCTTTTCATTTCTAACGTTGAAAAGGCCGTATTGTGTTCTCGTTCTCGGCCTGACGTGCGCGGCCATATTGTGAAATCTTGTAATATGATACCATCACCTTTGCACTGTGTTCTCTTTTTTCGTTTTGTTTTGTTTTGTTTTTTTTCCCTCTTTTTTTCACTTTCTACGAGTAGTATTAAATGACATACCGTAAAAGGTGCGGTTTAAGTTTTGACGAAAAGTTCCCTTTTGTAACAGTGCATTTTTTTTGTTAAACAAACTTTGCTAAAGCACGGAAATTGATTTTACCCGAACACCTTCTAACTTCATGCTGTCGTTGGCGTAAATTTCTTCTCCATTCTCTCTCTCCATTACGATTTCTTTTCACTTGTTCACCTGTAGAATAAAATACAAAAACGTAGACGTAAATTATTCGGTGGTACAAAATTATTTCCGATCACAAATTGATAAAAATCAAGAAAACTGTACCCGACATGTTTACATTTCTCTGTCGGCGTCTCTCAGTTTTCCTCTGGCGTTGTTCTTCAGTACCGTCCGTCTTACTTCTAGTTCCCTTTCTCGCTCTGCTGTACGCTTACTGTTCCTTCGTCTTTCTCGTTTTTGTTTCTGTTCTGCTTGACGCTGTTCTTCAGTGGCGTTTCTCATCCTTTCCCGTTGTTGTTCCCTATCTCCTTCTCTTTTCGTTCGGCTCTGCTCTTCTGACATATTTTTCTCAGTATATCATTTAAATTAAAGTTTAATAAATTAAAGATAAATGGACGTATTAACGTGAAAAGTCAAGAACAAAATGCGAAGCTAACGTCCAGTTTACCATGCCATTGGCAATAAGCTGGGTGAAAATTTGCCTCATGTAAGAATGTCATGAAATGCGACGTACGTACGTATGCATGTACGGCGCACGCGCCCGCGGGCCATTCCGCTTGCCATGACCATAAAAAATTACCAGCATACCTCTTAGGATTGGGCTCCACTTTTGCCGCCTTCGGCCGCAAAGGAGTTCCGCTATTAACCACAAAACATAAATCAACTGCAAACCGGTTCATACCTCGTGCGGTCTATCGGTGTTTGTCATTTGCAATTTCGGTAAAGTTTTTTCTCCAGTGTCCTATATTGCTGGTACAAAAGCGTAAAAAGACAACTGTTCGACCAAAACTCCCAATACAGACAAGGTCAACTGAAAAAAAAAGTAAAAGATCCCATAAAATATATTCATTTGGTCGCAGGGACTTGTCCCACGAACAGTTCACACAGAGGGACCAAGCATAGTTTGTGGGACTAGTCCCCAGGACTGGTCCTGAAACAAACAAGTTTGAATTCGTGGGACTGGGTAGTTCACACGAAGGGACTTGGTCCCCGGGACTAGTCGCAGGGACCAGTTCGATTGAAGACAATGCAGGAAAACATCTTGGTTCCGCAAACCCTGAAACTGTTTAAAGAAAAAATGTTTGTTTTCCCTTCCCTAGTTAAGACAGAATGCTTGTGAACGTGTTTAAGGCAGTCACAGGATGGCGCTGCAATTGCAATTTATTTCATGGCCTTGAACCAATTCTCGTTACTTCGCTTAAGATAAAGAATAGAGAAATGGTATACCCTGCTCAAGACCATACCCTATCCAGCGGCCATCTAACGGAAGTAGTAGCCATCAGTAGCCATCGCCGTCTCAGCTTTTATGGCTGATTGTGTTGAAATTTAGATAACAAATTGGTTAATATATACCCGGAAAAATTAGTAAATTAATATAATTAAATGATCCTATAAATGCGACGAGTTTGTACAATGTGTCTCAAATGTTTACAACTTTAAAAAGTGCTCATTTGTTTTGCTGCCCTGCGATTGTGTTTGTGGGTAATGAATGAACTGCTAAATGACGATTCTAGTCGGTCTGTTTCACTATAATTACCCTACCCCTTTTAGCGCTCTTAACACCACTTTGAAGGTGTGATTCCCAAGCTGCAAAAAATCGTGAGAAAGTTAGAGTAAACACCAACAACATGGAATAATTCATTAGACCATAAGGGGGGTTTGAAAGTGACGAGAATTTGGAAAGTCGGCAAACGTAATTGACTTTGCGTAGAAAATTCTCCACACTGTACCTACGAAATACGCTGTAACTTGGTGAGGACCTTTGAAATACCCTGTTCCCGACCTGGGCAATCGATAAAATCGATAATCGATAACATTCGATAACATTCGATAAAATTAGTTGATTGTATCGGAAATCGATAAGAATCGATAAACGTATTTGTTGAGAGAAATCAATATTTATCCATTTTTCAACCAGTTTTATCGATTCTATCGAAAATTATCCATTTTATCGGTAACATTTTTTGTGTCCAAATATGTGAGCTTAAATAATAACGACAACCTCTATAATGAAAAGTTAAACGAGCTTACCTGTAATTGAAGTTTGATTGTGATTCTCCTGAGCCGTTGCGTAGGAACGAAGGGATCACGTGAGATTGCGCGAGCAAGCTTGCCTTCAAATTTTAACTTTGTCGAGTAAACACCAACTCAAAGGGGTAGGGAAATGAGCCAATGGCTCAGTAAACACCTCAGTGGGTGGGCACGTGATCCCTTCGTTCCTACGCAACGGCTTAGGAGAATCACAATCAACTTCACTTACAGGTAAGCTCGTTTAATTTTTCATTCTCCCTCACCGTTGCTGACGTCACTACGGGACCACGTGAGATTTTAAAGCAAGGTGATTACGAGACAACAATATAAACACAATAAACACAACAAGTTTAATCCAAGAACTGTATGCGTGTCAAGGTACAATATGACACCTCAATGGTTTTATACAAAGATTCTATTGTTAAACATTAGACAAGACTGCCTGACCAAAATTAGCATCAGGACTCTGTTTGATGGGTTTATCATAAAAAAAAGCAAAAGTAGAAGCATTAGACCATCCAGCAACTTTCATGATGGTTGTCATGTCTAAACCAGACTTCTTTGCAGCTGAAGTTGAGGCTGAACGAGTGCTATGGGCTCCAAACTGGTTTGTATCAATACCAGCAATTACCAAAACAGACTTAACCCACCTTCCAATGGTATCTTTAGAAACTGCCTTGTGTGCTTTACAAAGCTAACGAGGAGTTGAGTTTCTTCTCCTCTACGAGGTTTCGTACGAGTGACATACTCCTGTAGACACTCTACAATACAAAGTCTAGGATCCTTTAAATATGCCTGGAAAACAAGGGCATGTACATGTGTACCAGGTCTTGTTTGTTACACTGGTTTGGAAATAGAAAATGAACAACTTGACTCTGTCAAGGTCATGTACCTGATATCTAGCACGTGTATAGTCTGAATCCGCTGACCCGTCAATAACATTAACAGTATAGTGAGCATGACAGAACGGAGAAAGCGCGAACTGTAACTACCTCCTGTTGTCCCATACAAATTCTCAGAAAACTTTTCTAAGAATTTGTGAAGGGTTTTTCAAGCGTATCTAATAGGCTTACAGCAAGGCGTCGTAATCTGCTGCTTCATGATCGAAATGTCACTGCATCAAATGTAAGCCAGAACAGCGGAGATGTAAGGACCGACTTATACATGTCATCAAGTCATAATAAAACGTGACTTGATTTTCCCATAGAGGAATGGTGCGCATCATTTACAAGTCAACACAAGACAATTTTGGTCAATCAAATAGGAAATCCGAACCAAAAACTCATTTATAAAAATTAATTTGTCTGTGGTAAGGTGAGACCGCTCAAGGTGTAAGCAATCGAAAAATATTTAAAAAAATGCAGCGAAAAGCAAAACAATCACGGTTAATGTACTGTTGGTTGGAAGCGGCTGATATTTGACTGAAAACTCTGCGATGGACTTTCGCCAAGAATAAACTTTCCAACAGGAGCGCGACCAGGAGGTCTTTTTAATTTTGTACATCATTAGTTGTCACCGGATGCCAGTAACGAAAAGGATCAATGAAATGTTTTCTTGCAGCTTCTGGTTTCATTTTCTTGAGAAACGATGTGATGTTACAGGGGCTTGTTAAAGGCTGATCTCAGTGGTTTGTTTTCTTTCCAATACCGTCCATGCACTCGTTCCCGGAGCCTAAAACCGATGTGATTAGATTGATGTTATCCTGGAACTCTGGGAATCGACATTTTGTTTTCCTTTCGTATCAAACAATGGGATAAATTCAAACTAGATTACAGCGAACAAAACTAGAAAAATCTTCCCTCATGTCCTTTTACAAAAGCCTCGCGTAGTGGACTCTGGTAAGTTGAATCTGTATGTAAGCCGTGGAAAATCATTACCGGTACAATTGTAGCTGCTAACTAAGTAGTCTTTTCGGCATGGAAAAAATATTAGAGGACTACAAGACCTGAACAAATCCACGTGTTCGATCTGAATTTTGTTATTTATCTCAGATGTGCCTCGGTTACATTTAAGATTTCGTCGCCTCATTAAACTTTAAATCATTGCTAATCACAAACGCGAAGTGACATGAATTACATGCATATGCCAGGTTTTTCTCTCCAGCATTCTGGATCGGCTTCGATCAGTGCTCAATAAAGCACTATAATTTTGGCGGGAATTTTTGTGGATCGAACAAACGCAAAACAGCATTGTATGGCAAGTTGGATACCAAATTTATTTATGAAAATTAATTTCAGCTAATCCACATTAATTTGTTTACCAGGTCTGGTTGCAGTAAGATGCTAAGAAAAGAATCAGAAGAAATCAGTAATGTTTGAAATCGGTTTGCTTATTCGGTCTATTAAACAAGTCAGATGATGGAGGAGGCACCTCTTTTGTTAGAAATACTGTCCACTAAGTTCACAGTTTTTTTTGCCACTTACTAACTCTGATTCATTGAAAGAAATTTGAAGTTCAGTTTTTTCGATGTTCATTTTGCCAGTCCGTAACTTAGCTAATGTAGGCCAATCCCTCTGAGTAACATAACGAGTCTTCTCAGCTCTGACAGCAGTAATGTTTGAGTAAAAATATGCAAGAGTTGAAACTCAATTGAAGAATAATAGTTTCTTTGTGACGGTAGCAACCATCCCTGCTCTTAAGATGACTCATCTTTCACTAGCAGGGCTGCCAAGATGTCACATCTTTTGCCAGTTTGTGTTTGCTATTGTCACAAGAAATAAATAGCAGTTGATATAACCAAAAAAATTAAGCAACAACAAAAACAACAACAACAAACAAACAAACGTATGATAATAATGACCCGGTCGTGAATAAGGAATGAAAGCTATGGTTCCAAAACCTTTGTGCTTAAATGATTTCTTGAAACAATTTGTCAGCCTTCCCAGCCATAATTAGTACAGTTAAGGAGGAGAGCGGCCTGCATGTCAAGTCTCGAACTGGCAAAATGAACATAGAAATATTTAAAAAGTTCAAAGCAGCGAGTTTTAGTCGGAAAGCGACTTTTAGCTAAATCTGTGATCAATGTGAGCCACAGTCTTTTCACTTATCATAGCGATGAAGTTTGAGAAAAAAAAGGGAAAAAAAAAACGAAAGAGTTGAAACCCCGGTTGAAACTCAATCAGTGGAAGAATATTTGTCTCTTTGTGACGGTGGCAACCATTCCTGCTCTTAAGATGACACATCTTTTATTAGCAGGGCTGCCAAGATGACACATCTTTTGCCAGTTTGTGTTTGCTGCTGTCACGAGAAATAAATGTCGCTACACTAAGAGCAGTTGGTAAAAACTAAACAAACAAAAAACACACAAGAAAAACAGAACAACAACAAATTATGAGAATCGCACCCGGACGAGTAGAGTGCGAGAAGGCTATGGCTGAAAAGCTCATGTATTAGGATGCTGTCTTCAATCAATCTGGCAGCCTACTAAGACAGCTAAGTAGGCTTTAATAGGAACGTATACACATGGTATACTGCAATGACAACCAATTTATTTTGCCCTTGAACGTTTTTTCCACGCTTGGCACTGGTCACAGGTATTTGCTACAAGTTCTCATTAGATCATTTGATTGTTTGCATCTTGTAATTGGTTTGGTTTTAGTTAATAATATCTGATTGTTTTGAAATTTGTCCTGTCTTAACGTCATGCCAGAGCTAGCTAGTAAAAAAACTGTGTCAAAGTAAATAAAAGAAGTTGAAACCCGGTGGGTTTACTTGAGAACCCACCCAGTATGGTGTGTTCAATGACGCTAGCCCCACCGCGTTTCGAGAATATGTTTGGATAAAAGCCAAGAAATGAAAAACCGACAGGGAGGGGAGGGCAAAAGGCTCAGAAGGGATTAAAAATCCACTGACTCTGGCCTCCACACTTTTTCCTCACGGCTGCTCGTCTTTATCGTGCGCTTTTCGTTTGTTAGTAAAGCAGTGATGAAAGTTCGCAGAGTCCAGGGAGATGTTTCCCGCTTGCTCAATATCGGGATCGGAAAGAACTACATTTGTAGGCTCGTGTTACGAATATACTTGCATCAAAGAGGGTTCATCACGTGCAGTATACGTTTAAATTCAGTTAAATGATTTGTGGAAGGGAAACATTTTTCATAAAATCTAATAATGCGGTACAAACTGGCAACTGAAGAAGGTGACGAGAATCGCAGACGCATCGACTTGTTAAAACTCGCGCGAGAATATTCCGACAATTATACAGGCATACAATGAGCAAGCTCAAATTCCGAACAAATCGCGTTTCTTCCGTACCAGTTGATGGGTTTCTGTACGTATTTAGAACTTTCGGAGAAACTAAGAAAAAGCAGACACTGCGAAATAAATAAAATAGGATATTGAAAACTGAACTTTTCGAAATAGTCACAAAATTTTATCAGTTGGAAAGGAATACACGCAGCCTGTGACCATAATTCCTGTAGAGATTGTACAATGATACATTTTGGGGCGCACAATTACAAACTCGTTGTGCTGGGCTCAATGCAAAAGCGAAGCACGCTTCCTCGCGGCAGGCGGTTTTTACGCTCGCACGTATATATTTTTGCTCGAATATCCTGTGTAGAAAGGCTAGTTAGACTGCTCCTTGTTTACGGCTGATCGAGACAGGATATCAAAGAACCTCAATGTCTTTCTTTCTATTCTTGGAGAGCTTAGTTTTACCCGCTAAATACAAAATCAAAAAGTCTGCTAACAGGATGGACATAACTCCGCGTAAAATTATTGAGAGACATTTGACGTCGCTTCCTCTCATACGCCTTGATTTAGGGTTTGTTAGCCTCCAAGAACAGTCGCAGGATAGATAACGAGGATAAATTCGAAATCGAACACACCTTTGCCTTCGAAAACAATTTCATCGGCTAGTCAAGGGATGAAAGACTGTGTAAACTTTCTCGTGGCGGAATGTCAAAGAATTCATGTCAGTCTTTGTAATTATTTCAAGGAATCACGTTTCGACGAAAACCAGAACTCTTTGTGTCTCATTCAGAACATAGTGTCATTTTACAATATTCACCGTGGCTTCATTAAGAAGCGATGATAGCTTGATTTCCAAGAGTTAAATGGATTTTCACACTTTCCCAAGAAAAGCCGAAAAAACTCTGCGTGAAACGATACTGACAGTTAACGCTTTATCCGTCCCCTCGTGTTCTAAGAGAGCTCCTTCAATGACAATTTTCGAACATGCTCAAATCTACGTAAGAATTCTAACAACATTAACGTCCCAAGTACTTGTGTACTTTGGTAAAGAGGGCCTTCTCTCAGATACTCCTTTCATGAATCTTACAACTAAGGGATGGCTACCAGCAGGTGTATTGTCAGGAAAAACAATGACAGTCGACAGTGCACTCCGGGCTGTGATCAAGCAACTATATCCAATGCCAGAGTGAAAACGTTCAGTCAAAAATTCAATAACATCTGTTACAGTTGGTTGCAAGGGATCACAAGACCGTTTAGTTGAAAACTTATGCCTTCTGGCAAGGTAGGTCCTGTACTGTTTCTTTGTTGATTCTCGCCATAATGACATGACGATTTCAATAGCTTGTTCTGAAAGTCTTTGAGTTTGTAATGACATCCTGATAATTTGCAAGCCATCAGAGTCAACTTGTGGTGGAGTGGGTGAATGACATTGGGGTTGTATGGAAGCTGGAGCACTTTCTTTCCTCGAGGAAGAATGATAGGTTCCTGAGCAAGGAGACGCATCAAAACTGGAAGCCATGGCTGTGTTGTCCACTGTGGCACAATGAGTATCCCGGAGGCTTGGTGGGCTTCCACCTTCTGCAGAACCCTATCAATGAGATTAAATGGAGGAAAAGCATAAAAATAGTGCTTCCCCCAATCAACAGAAAAAGCATCTATAGCAAATGCACCAGGGTCAGGATGCCAAGCTATGTAAGGCTTAGTCTGAAAATTATGCCTGGATGCAAATAAATCGATAGATGGGGCCCCAAGGGCTTGTGTGATTGACACATAAATGTTGGAGTCAAGCTTCCATTCTGTTTGATCATGAAAAATTCTGGAGGCTTTATCAGCAGCAGTATTACACTTTCCTGGCAAATGTGCGGCAGCTAACCAAATGCCCCTAGCAATGCACCACATCCAAATAGTTCTGGCAATGTGATTTCAGTCAAGTGAATGGGTGCCACCCATATTATTGATGTAAGAAACTGCTGTGGTGTTATCGACAAAAATTCTCACATGGGTATGAGACAAGTTTTTGCAGAAGGACTGTAATCCCAGGTAGGCTGCTTTTAACTCAAGGCAATTGATATGCTGGTGAGCTTCATCAGGTGCCCAGCGGCCTCCTTATGATTGGCCCTGAAAAACAGCTCCCCATCCTGTATTAAGAGTGTAAGATGGATTACCCTCTGAAATGGGTTTAGAAACATTTTCAATGTTGTCAACCCACCAGTGTAGATCTGACTTTGCAGAAGGTGACAGCACCATGTTTCCATCAAAATTAGCATGATGAAACTTAAGGGCGGCAGTCTTTTCATTCTCTAACTGCCTACAGAACAGGGGTCCCATAGCAACCCCAGGGCAACAAGCCACACGTTTGCCTATGACAACTGCCACTTCCCTGATGGTGGGCTGTGTTGTGGTCAAAAGATCTTTGCAAACATGCTTGATGTTTTCTGCCTTGGCATGAGACAAAGTGACAGTCATACTCACATAATTTAAGACAAAATCCAGAAACTCTCAAACCTGTGATGGCTCTAAAATTGATTTGTCTGGGTGAACATAAAGGCCCACACTATCAAACAATTTAGTGGTGGCTTGAACATTATTCTCACATTCACGCTTGGTGATACCCTGTAAATAGGAATCGCCAATATAACCAACTGACTGGAAACCCTCTTTTCTAAGTGTGCTATAAGCAGGTTTGAGTAACTTCGTAAATAATCGGGGGGGCACAAGCTAAGCCATTAAGTAAGCAAGTAAACTGATAGAGCTGCCCTTGCCACTCAAATTTCAGATATTTTTGGTGATCTCGGTGGATTGGTACTGTATAATACGCATCTTTGAGATCCACGCACGCTATGAAACGGCTTGGCCTGATCATGCTAATAACATGTTTCAATGACTCCATGTTAAAATGATGGTATTTCACAAATTTATTCAACTTTTTTAAGTTGAGAATCATCCGGTGAGTTCTATCTGTTTTTGGTGTCAAAAGGATAGTGGATAGGAATTCACCTTTCTCGTGAGAGGATTTTAAGAGAACTTCTTTAAGAACTAATTTTTCAATCTCAGCACTGATTGTCTCAGCTTCTTTGTGGCTAAATTGGTGTTGGCATGGTGGCTGCCTCTGATGAGGGAGCTGGTCAAAACCAATTTTGCATCCTTTGACCATGTTTAAAATATGTGGATCTGTTGTAAGTTTGCCCCAGTTTAACAAGTAACATTGAATCCTTCCAGCTTTAAATATCCCAGTTGGGGTTTTTGAAGCCATTAATTTACAATCTTTACTCATCGACACACTGTGGATTGCTACTGTTTTTGCTCCACCTTCTCCTGCTGTTTGCGTAATGGAGTGAGTGGCTCTTGCCAGCGTTGTCCTCGGTTGTTGGGGTGCGGTCGGTGAGTTTGGCCGTTTTTTGAAAACGGAGATTTGCGATGGTAGTTTTCGTTGGCCTTGGTACTGCTCTGTCGCTTTTGCCCGACCCTGTTGGTGGCACTGATGTCTTGGATTTGTTTTGGGAGGTCATTCCCAAACAATAAATCAGTAAAGCCGACATGTTCAGCACTAATTTACTGATACTGAATGTTCAGATCAGGTCTGATCATGTTGCGTCGTCTCTGGATGAGCTCGCAATTTGCATAGCCCAACAAGGCAATGACATCCAATAAGGTTCTTGCAACATTTTCATCTGACAGTTTCAAGGAAGAAATTTCCCGTTTCATACACTGATCTGTAAGTTTGATCAGTAGGATCGTTGCTTTCTGAATTACGTTTTGGAGTCTTTGGAGCTTCAGGTCTCGACTCCTCGTGCCTGATCTAATTTTAGACCAGACTTCAGGGTTGACTTTAGTCCCTGTGACGTTTTCGCAGTTCCCAGGTCTGCCGCAGGTTGAAAGTTTTCCTTTTAATTTCTCATCGGACAACTTTGTCCAGATCATTTTATTTTTTTTTTGCAAGTTTTGGGTCCACACCACCTGAACATGCCTCATCAAGATCGTATTCAGCGGCAATGGATCCCAAAAAGTCGCTTTCGACAGTTTCCTCAGATTTCTCACTTTCCTTTCTCGTTTCGCTACCCTCAGGAAAAAGCGAATCTATAGAGAGGTCAACGGACTCGTTGTCCGTGGCGCTCGCGACCCGTGATATTTTTTGAGCAGGAGCTTCGTCGTTTTCTGAGTCGCTTTCAGATAGGCGATCGCCATGTGAACGCTTAGATGAATTACCAGCGTTCGAGAGAACCTCTGCAAGGTCCGAAGACAAGCAATGACTTTGATATGTGGCGAAAGCCTTCAATCATGCTCTCGGAAATTGAGGCTTTAAGGCCTTCAGTGAAGTCGTTCTTCACCACGGCCGTTGTCTTTGAAGAGCTGGCTGAGAAGCTGTTTCTTGTCCTTTTCCCTCGGTTCGGGGTTACGGGTGTAAGTTCAGGAGATTCCTCCACATCTTCGGAGGACTCGTCAACGGGCGATATGTCCTCAGAATCTTTTCCCGCCATTACGCAACTTCGATTGCGAAGTACTTTGGCAAGAATCCCAAAAATTGGCGGCTAACTTCCAATTAGCCGAACAGCCAGCGTTACTTCAGGTGATTGTACCCGAAAAGTAAACAAATATAACAAAGTCGAGAGATTTCTATCGCCTAAAACGCTGTACTGGAAGATAAAAAACTCTTAACTCGACAGACGTCTTCTCTTGGCAAACAAAGTCGCACATTGAAGGCAAGCTTGCTCGCGCAATCTCACGTAGTGACGTCAGCAACGGTGAGGGAGAACCAGCTCTAATATCGGGTTAAACAAAAGATTGCCGTCGCTTCCACTCAAAACGTTTTCCTTGGCGGTTGCTTAGATAGGTAAATAGCCGAGATGTCCCTTTCGCAAATACTTGGGTCGATACAGCACAGTTATCTTGCCAGCTTAAACCACATTTTCTGAAATACAAATAAAGTTTTATTCGAGAGCAAAGCCACCACAATCATTTTCCTGCGATCAAACGTCTTTTAAAAACAAAATTAATAGCTAATTAATGTCAGAAATTAAAGACATGTACGATCGACTTCCATCAATAAAATCGATAACATTGATAACAGTAATTACCTCAAGAGTTGTGACTATTGATTTTTATCGATGATCGATAAAATCGATAACATTTACGTGATTGATATCGATAGTTATCGATTTATTGAACGGTTTTCGGATATCGATTTTTATTGATTGCCCACGTCGGGCCTGTTGTAGCTAACATTTGAAAAGAATGCACAACAAATCGACAAATTTTCGGTTAGTTGAATTATAATTTGTTAGATTTTCTCAACAATTGGGCATAAAACTATCCACCTTTGTTGACTGGAAACAGTTTGATGCAAGTGTCCGATTTTTGTCGACACTTACGGTAGTTTTAAGCGACACCAGCTTTCAAAAGAGTGGGTACTGGGCCATTATAGGTATCAAATTTATGTAGCAGTTGAGACAGATGTAAGAGTAGAGGAATTTTGTACCCGGCTACTTATTTACATATCTCTCAATGCTTTGAAGATATGAAAATGAAAACAAAAGGAACACTTGTTATTGTTATGACGTAATGTCGACCTTCGGAGAAACTAGGTCATCAATATTCATTTGTTTAAACCATATTCACCAACTGAAGTGCGGCGAATGGTAACGACATTGCACGAAATATTCACGAATATATATCTTCTTCATTAAAATTGTGCGGCACGGATATCTTGGGTGGATTCATTTGCAGCATATGCCCATACTCCTCGCATTCTTAACGCGTACCCTTTTGCAAATAAACGTGTCGATAACCCCCAGAGAAGTACCCGTGCGAAACGCCTATTTTATATTGCTTTCAGCTTGACAATTCAACGTTAAGGCGAAATAGAAGGAAAGCTTCAAAAATTATATTTCTTGGGTGATTTACTTGACTTTAAATCCTGTGGAACGTAATACCTTATTACAATTTAGTTAGTTGTGGTGGAAGAAGCTATTACAACATAGCAGGCACAAGCAGACGGGAAGATGGAATAATAATGCAAAGTGAAGATGACGATGTACTTTTTTTCTATTTTTCTAAGAAGAAATAATTCATGATAGGGTGCTTCTGATTATTCTATGGTGACAGCAAACGTATTAACGTTATCTGCAAAACGGTGATAATTAAAATGCTGTAAGGGCGGGAAAATCGACAGCATGTTTATTTGCATCGCATTCGGGATACGCATATAGGATATGCGATTAATCAATGGCATATCGAGTTATTGCATTCAATGAAGATATAGTTGCATTTTTGGCCGCACGAGTAAATTCAATTCTTTCGCAAGTATTTGAGCAGGCAATTGCCTCCTTTGGGAAAAGTAGTCAGAGTTGACAGCATAAAGATAGCCAATGAAGTACGAGCGCACGCTGGAACGCTCCGTTGATTTATCGCCTACCCCATACGCATAACCTAAATCCGATGCAAACAAACAGGTTGTCGCATTTTTTGCTCTACGCGTATGCTGCAAATGAATCCACCCCCTGTGTCTTTCAAGCATTTTTAAATTTAAAAAAGCGTAATATATACGCTGAGCGCTGGCTTTTGTGTCCGTACTGTCGAAGCTCGTCTTTCTTATTCTTTTCTTTTAAGTTGAAACGTTAATAGAAACTTTTTAGACGTTTTCCAACAAAACAAAACAAAAATTAAAACAATATTTCTTATATCTAATATAGAGTTTCCGAAATGCTTATACCCTTCAATTCAAATATTTTACGATCTCTAAATTGCAACGTATTGTTCTTTTCTGGACTGTGAACAATAGCTCTGCTGGAAATTAATTTCCGCAAGAAACAAACCGTATTTTCTCGATTAAACGCCGGACCACGACTACAGGGCCGAGTTTAAAATAACGCCCCCAGCGTTTATTCGGGGTCCCGGCGCTTATTTGAGGTCACGGCTTTTATTCAAGATGGGTATACTAAACCAGGATTATGTGTCGTAACTACATTCTTGTTTTCTTTCTATCATTTTGTTTGAATTTATCCACTGATAATCGAACCTAAAATACCATTTATAATTGTACTTCTAAAACAGATGAAACAAACGACGCATCAGGTATCGTGTCAACCTCTTTTAAGTCATCGTAACTTTTCTGCGGGCTTGTCCATCAAGAGAGGATCATCTCGAGGGTTTCTCCAGCGTTTCTCCACCAGTTACGTTCCTTGAATCGTACCATAATTTTGCCTTTCTCAATTCTAAGTTGCTTGCACAATACGTTTGTCGAGCAGTTGCCGATACACTTCCTCCTTCGTATTTCACGGAGAAATGTTACGTCAAGAAGAGTTCAATCACTGTTCCTGTCCGTGATGTTTTTTTGCTAAATGACTGACCAGGTTCACTGCGATAAGACGAAGTTGGTGACGTTGTTTCACATTTTTTTTAACGTTTTGTGGAAATTTGGTTTTTAATTCAATAAACCTTAGTACTGATGATAAAAAATTAATGGCTGAAAAATGCACTTAATAAAAAAAACGCCGGGTTCGAATAAACGCCAGGGGTACGAGGCCGAGTTTTTAACAAACGCCCCCGCCGGTTAAGGTGGCTCATCTTGATTTTTCCGAGGCACACCATCCCAACTTTGAACGGCTAATACTTTACTGTCTGAGCTCGGTCAGGCAAGCTACTTCACACATTTACTAGAGACTAAATGAACTTGTCAAAAAAGTAGGTTTGATTGACATCGGTGTTACCATAGCAACGAAACGATGACGTCATGATTTTTGTATATCATCAATTTTTCGACATTTAGATCTAAACTTGTAAAACGACCTATTGTCTCTTCTAGTCTAGGTGTAGATCTTCAAGACTGCAAAGTTTGAAAAAATTCTATGAAAGCGCTTTCGAAAAAAATCGTGTTGAATATCTTCCAGTAAAAAATTACATTACAGATTTACGTTATTTTCAGTTATTGCATCGGTATCAGTGTTTTCCTGACAGATTGAAATAGTATTTTTACTATATGTCATAGCTGTGGCAGTACAGCTACTTTTCCTGAAGGTTTTATCCGGTTTTGCTTCACTAGATTTCAAATAACATAATCCAAATTAATATGCTCATTTCACATAGAGAAGTCGATAAATGTTCTTTTAAATCTTGTGATCTCAAGTTTAACACGCATTGAACTATCCCTGTAAATTTCACGCCCATTGGAGCAAACGCAAAGACATGTTGTGGATCGAAAGTAAATTCTAAAAGTGCACATCTAAGATGTGATCTTTTCACAATACCTCATTCTGATTTTCGTACTTGTTGTTTTCTTATTCCTTGATTACCTCTGCTAAATTTCTCGATTTCTCGGCTTTGCGGGTTCGCATATTACTATTAAAAACTTTCTTCGATGGTAGGCCTATCGAACAAGCGAGAAAAAAAGTTGATTTCCGTGTGCACGAGTGACAACGAGGTATAAGATTTAGTAAAGTTACACCCTGCATAAGACGTCACGAAAGGATCAGTGAAATAAGCTGATCGCTGATTGGCCACAAAAAATACAATGCCACAAAATTTGTACTCAATCAGAAGCAAGAACGCAAATGGGCTCTTGAGCTAGTCCGTTAAAGGTATCCTCCCAGGGGCTGTTTCCGCCTGTCTTGTAAACTTTCGCTCGCACCTACTTCGCCCGTTTTATCTGCCTCTCGCCCCGACTAACTCTCCCTCGGTCTCCGAGGATGCATGCCATGCAACTTGCACAAGTCCAAAAATTGGATTTCGTCAACTAAAAATAACACGCAGCGGAACCTGTCAACAAATCACCTCAACTACGAAACAGCCCCGTACAACACAGCAACAAAACTAAACTATTCTAACAGCATTTTCCAGTACACAAATATCTTTGTAAGCTAAAAATTGTTTCTCTTAAATTTCACCGCAACATATAAAGCTAAAGGTGAAAATATATGCTGTCTTAGGGCCTCCACAGACTAGACATTTAGTTGTCGAGAACTATTTGTTATCGGCAACTAATTCTGTCCAATGCAAGCATTCCACCTATTGGAGTGTTAGTTGGCGATAACTAAGTCAGGCTAGCGAGAGCGAGCTTGGGAACTAAAGTTCACTACGCATGCTCATGGCACAGTACGTTTCCAAAATGGCATGCACAGTTACGATAGTTGTCGACAACTAAACCAAATGCAATCATTCTCACACACGGGAAAAACGGTCAAAAACGTAGTTGTCGGCAACTAAGCAGTTTCCCTTTTCGAAAAGGGAACTGCCTAGTTGTCGACAACTAAATGTCTAGTCAGTGGAGGCCCTAAAAAGCGTTCTGCGTGAGACGAGTTATCGACAACTAAACGCTAAATTTTTAGTTGTCAACAACTAGGTAGTTAGTTGTCGACAACTAATAGTCCTGAGCAAATTAATTTATAGTTTCTGCTTCGAAAACCTATGAAAGCATTTTCTTGGTTGCCGGAATTCTTAAATTCATTATTTAGAATCATCTTCTGAATACCCATGTTAGCTGAAAGAAGAAAGAAATACGTTTGAACTTTTTAAAGCGCTGAGTCTTGCAATACTGCGTTCACACTAGGCCGAAACATGTTTACTCTGATCATGAATGTAACATGTTTCACCGTGTGAAGTGTTCACATTATGCGGTACATCGCACGAATCATGATCGAAACGTGTTTATTCTGTCCATGATCGAAACTACCTCATGAGGTAGTTTCGATCTAGGTCAGACGAAACACGTTAAACATGGCGGCCGAGAACGGAGAAAAAGCGAATGCCCGAAAGATCCAGACAGCCGCTATAAATTGCTGAACTTGTCGAAACCGGAATATATGTTGTACCAAAGATTGCACAAATCCTCTCTTCTTGCAATAATCTGAAAGGCCCTTCACCTCTAAACGTGATTAAACTACAGAATGAATGCAACAGCAAGTTCCAGCTCCATTCTTCGGTTTTAAAAGTGTAATTATCAAGAATTCATGCGTGTTCGTAAACCGCATAAATTATATACAACCGGGCATGAAGCGCGTTTGAAACTGACACGTTATGTGAACAATGCAATTACAAACATGTTTTCTTAAACAAGTTTCATTTAAACATGTTTCCTATAAACATGCTCCGGTACTAGAGTGAACGCAGCTTTGCGAATAATCTTTTCTAACTGTGTTATAAGGTGTCGGAAAAACAATGCTAAAATTCCCTCGCCTTTAAGAAAATCTCCCTGAAGAAAATCTGCAGTGCACTTTCAGATACGGTCAACCGGGGACAATAACAATTTGTTGAATTTTAAAATAATGTAATTCGTTTTAGGCTGAGTTACCTTTAGAACAAAATTGTAACTGCCTATAACCTATTTTTGTTATTATTATTTTCTCAACTGAATCTAAACATCACCAAAAGAACGTCTGCAAAAACATTTCGCAATTTGCACAAAACATTATTTTTTAATTTAAAAAAAAATTAACCCAACACAGAAATCTTATTTTTTATTTGTATTTTTTCATTTTGCAGAACGTTCGTTCGCTGATCACCAAAAATTCTCCGGAAAATCAAACCATCGGCTTGGGTATTTTATCGTAAATTACCAGCTCAGATAGTTTATCGGTTTTACCGCCAACATTTGAAAATTCCTCTTTTAATAATTTTGTGGTCACTACTGATGTGTATCTCGGCGAAGGTGCTTTACAAAAGCTGGGAGGTGGTATTTTTCGCCAAAACCCGATCTTCGCCCGAGTCTTTATTGGAGAATCAACCCGAGCGTCGCCGAAGTCTCCTAATCTACGGTGCCGATCGTTCCGGTACAACGTTCACTACTAAGATGTTTGCTGAAGATCCACAACTTATGATAGTTTATGAGCCGTTGTGGATACCAATCCGATGGCACAACTGCGGAACATGGAGGAGAAATGTTTTGGATGCACTTAAAGGAATTTTATGTTGTAACTTTGGTGGCAGCGAGGCAGGAACAAGATTTCTCTCTCATACCCTCTCATAAGACAATGGTACTTCGCTGACGTCAAAAACCCTTTCATCTCTCCAGCATTTTGTGTCAACAAGACATGCAAAGATCTTTCTGCTGATCCCATCTACGCCGATAACGTCTGCCTGACAAACTGAGTACAAGCACAGTGTTACAAAGGTAAGCGAGCGAAGGACCCCGGGCAATTCAATGTCATCGCTTCTACCAATGATCTTTTTGGAGAACCCAGAAACTGACATCAGAGTGATCCAACGTCTTCGCTATCCAAGAGGAATCTTGAGCTCAAGAATTAAACTGAAATGGATTGGAGATTACGACGACCCAAAATTCAGGGACACTGTCAAAAGGGTTTGTTCCAACTTAGCTAAAAACATCCAGTTTGGACGCAACTTGAATAAATGGCAGGATAAAGAACTCGCTGACAAGCCGATAGAAACGACAAAGTTGATGTACAAGTTTCGGGATTAGAAATACCGGAAAGCGTTCTTGATTGGGTTGTTAAGAACACTTCGCCCAGCAAGGATGAGCTGTTGAAAAATCAGGGTGCGAGATACTCCTCCACAGCTAATGTTGAGAAGTGACTGAAGGAATCACCCATTGAGAGAATCTGAAAAATTGAAGAAGAATGCAGCGAAACCCTTGATCGTCTGTTGAACTTTTTGGGTTGTGGATTCTATCATTGGTTCAACTAGGGGCCGGTACTTATTTCTGTCGTCAAGTAGACTCTGGCCCTCCTTAATTTTGTCTTGTCTGTTCATTATGACGGCTGCGGCTCCCTTATCTGCTTTTTTGAGTACGATATTTTTGTTGCGTATTACTTCTTTTAGCGCGCGTCGCTCTCTGTGTGGCAGATTATCTTTTGGTCTGCGCACTTGAATACTCGCAAGGCTAATCTTAACCTCTTCTAAATAACTTTCTAGCGTCACTGATGGCTGGATAGGTGGTAGAGGCCAGTCCGATTTGACGTAGAAAGGGTGGGGATCGCTATTTTTCCCGTGAAATATACACTGTAGGAGCATACGTCTTGCGAACAGCTCGAAATCCCTCATAAGCTGGCGCCTAATTTTGTAGAAAAAAAACAAATAGCCCGCTGCAATTTACCTGGAGGGTCGCCTCCAACAGAATTGTAAAAACACGGGCTAGAGACTTTATGACTACTTAAAGGGGCAACGATTAGCTTATGAGCCCTCCACTCTTGGTCACTTGGACTCCGTTACTCTGAGGAAGTACTTTGCTTAGATTTTTTAAACATTGGTATCTTGAACAGTCAAAACATCTATTTGTTTAGAGGGATTTCTTAGGGTATTGCTTGGATTCCTCCAGTGTTACAAGTCTCTGATCTGGAACTCGACTCGGTAACAGAGTTGTGAGTAACAATGTTTAATGATGCAAATCAGTTATCAAACGTGGGTGAAGCAAGTGGATTTCTCAACTTATTAGGCCTAAAATGTAAGTGCCGTTATATTCCTTCTTGAGGGAGAAATTGGCTGAATAAGTAGGGAGGAGGGAGATTTACCCTCCTGTCCCTCTCCCGTCAAAATGGGGAGCTAAAGCATAGCATTTGAATTTACATAGTAAATCACCACTTGGGAAAAAGGAAAAACTAACCACACTATCTGAAAGTCTTCGTATTCTACGGAGACCGAAGTATGTGAGTCATTCACACTTACCAGGGACAGGGAGTATTAGAAGTCGAGACGGCAATGGCAACGAGAACGTTACAAGCCGTGAGTATAATGGCTCTTTTTAATAAACATTCTGGTCCATTTTTGCCTTTCTCTGCAAAACAACAACGAGAAATGACCAAATAAGTTTTATGGGAACGTGAACACATACGACGGTGAATTTTCCTTTCTCTATCTGAACTTGGACGCCGTCCCCGCCAGAGGGTCCCCAGTAGGGTTCTTCAATCCCGTCATCCCGACCAAAAATTTCCCTCAGTCATACGTTTTAAAAAGTGCTTTACAGCTGCAGAGGATCCAGATTCCCTTCATCTTCGGTGAACTAGTGGAAGAAGGAGGGACAAGAAAAGTGGCACGCTCAAAACAGGCAGGCCGGTGAGAGGGTCGAGGAAATTGTGGAGAACTTGTGTTATCTCAAAATGAAAGGATTTTTCATTTTTCGTTACCGAATACCGGTTCTTTACAACAACATATCCCGAATCTGGCGTCGTAAAAACCGCTAAATCTCGTATTCTGTTCATAACTACAATACCGAATCTAGCTCCCCCTTTCCTCTAAAATCTCGAATCCCGATCTTCAAGTAAGCCAAATCCCGTATCCCGAAAAACCTACTGGGGACCCTGAGTTCAGCTCCGCGATATAGTCCGATCGAACAAGTTTACATAATCACGACATTAATCAAAGATCGTGAATTTTAGTTATTTTTTTGATCAAATAACGTGAATTTAAGACAATTTTTAAAGCGACTTTTTCTCTGACTTTGCCGGGATAAACGTCTTTGATCGTGATTTCTTTAGTTTTGTTTAGAGTCTTGTGATAAATCAGGAACTGAATAAAAACAGGCTTAAATTAATCTAAAGGCCTTGCAAAATTGGTCGCCTTTGGGTGCTGTCATCGCGTAATCTGTACTACTGATATTGTGAAGACAGACGGCAATAAATACTATCAATTTCCATTGAATGGTTACAATTCGATGGATAATGACCTTTTACTTTAATGGTGTCTTAGTTAATGGCGTCAGCGAGGACGATGAAACATAAGATGCCTTATATTAAGCCAGTGAAGTCACGTCAAATCAATCTCGCCAGCCAAATGTTGATTCTGAGACTTTTTGAGTGGATAAAATGCTAAAGTGGACCATTCAAATGAAAGGTATTGAACAGTACTTTCCCTTACGCTGTACAGACTGATTTAAACTTTTTATTGTGGGTGATTTCCCAAAGTGCTATTTGAACAGTACTGTCGTGTAGTACTTTTAATTTTGCTGTACAAGGTGGTTATGACGAAATCCTCACGTGAGAAGCTATCGACAAATGATTTTTTTTATTTGGAGGGGGAACACTTTTAGTCATCACATTTAAAAAAAATCGGTTAAAAATATCAAGACCCCCTCGGCCTTTCAATGACGTAAGCGTAACATCTGCTCGGAAAACTACTGAACAATTCATAACGCGCGATTTGCTTATCATAATTCGACTGAGTGATCGAGCAATGGAAAGTGAAACTCGCTTTTCAATGAGTTTAAAAGATGCCTCTCACTAGTCAATTCAAGTTAGTTAAAAAAAACCATTACCTAATAAAAGAAAATGAGTTACCCATGTAAAAAGTTAATGAAGCAAATTTAAAATGAAAGTAAATTCTGACCGTACTAAACGGAAAGAAAACTACTGCACTGAGTCAATGATTTGTGTGACTTTTGGCTGGAGTCATATATCAAGCACTGAAAGGTGACAGCCTGCTAGATCTGTCAAAATAATTGCGTGACTTTATTCATGGGAACGTGCTGTAGGTAATTCATTTTTGCTGTTTCTTCGCTACTTAAAATGTTGAGGTACCGAACAGCATAGCTTTGTTTCTTTATAAATAGTTAGAGTACGTTCTTAATTAACATTAGTCGGATTACTGAATGTAAGTGGAAAACCGAAGCCCCTCACGAAGTGCACGAATCATCACCGCATGATGGCATTATGCCAATCTTGACATTTTAATATGTTCGGGTTAAAGTTCAATTTTATCATTTTCCGATAAGCAAAAGTAAATGAGTTTATTGCTCTTTCCAAAAATCAAAGCTACCTTGGTTTCGTCTTGGCTGGTGAATTATTTGGTGTTAAGCTCCTTTCCAATAACTGATGAACATGAAACGTGCCATATAACGTTTTTGAAACCTTATTAACTACGGGCCAATACAGTCGCATCAACAACGAGCGAAACGTGTCATAATCAGAACTTAGGACGATACACTCGTGTGATAAAACAAACACCATGCAATCTTAATAGTCCGGCGGCATAGCTCTAAATTTCGGCTAAATTGTGCACTTCTTGTTACCAACCTGAAATTTGGCACACAGAGAGACTATCGAGAAAAAATTTTTTAGCTATAGAAACACCTTGACAGATATGCCGTTTCCATGGAAACTGCATTTAAATGAGCTATGTGTGAAAAGCCATTTCCTGCGTATTTTACAGGAGATTTGAATACGTCGGCGTGTAGGGATGGCCAGTAGCGGCCATTGCGAGATGTAGAATGGGATTAAATGTCGTCGCTATGGTAATCACATCCTAATTTATGCATGTATCTTAATTTAGGCCTTTTACGCAGAGTTTGCACGGTTAGATTATGCAAACGATGATCACACATCATTCATACCTAAGCATATCTCGTTAGAAGTACGATGTTACAACTTGCCACGTGTTCCTGTGGTAACCAAGTTCAGTTATCGACTTGTAAAACTGAGAAAAAATTCCCATGGCATCTGTTTCTACTTGAGATAGTTGCTGAGTTTATTTAACTTACGACTGTCATCGGCTCTACTAACATAGACCTGTTGAGTCTTTCTTGATCAAAATGCTTTATGAGAACTATTCTCGTACACATTTTCTATCACACACTAACGACGAAGTGCGAGGCAAATTAGCTCTACGCACTTGCTTCTATTGTTTCTACAGCTGGTCTTGCAGCCACAGCAGACGAACTATTGGCAGGACATTGCAGCTTTAGGCAATGTGCACCATCTCGGTCCCCACATTTCCTCACTGGACGTTCCGCCCCATTCTTCTGGATGTGGTAGCTGGGACATTGGTGCGCTTGATTGGCCACAAACGTGTCCTCCCTGGTAGATCGCCCGTTTAGCATGCTGCAGTTACCTGGTGCGCGTACTTTGTGCTCCTAATGTGTGCACAGTTGATAAGCGACTCCGCTCTTCCTGCTCTAGTGATCTCAGCTTGTGATAGAACTTCAACCCATCCACTGCCAGGGAGCCAGGTCCCGATAGCCTTTAGCGCCGCCTTCTCGGTGTGGAGTCCACCAAGCTTGACCACTAGATTATCCTCCCTGCACTGTCCTTCTGAGCCCACTGAATTGTTTTCGCTAAAGCAAAGAGTGGCTGGTCGCAAGCAATAACCACCATTTGTCCCGGGTTTAGATACTCTACGGCTTTGCTAATAACAGCTATGGCGTGACCTATCATCGTCACGGAATGAGCACAATCCGGCGAAAAAAAAGAGGCAGTAGAGAGCTTGTAAATTAGGGATTACCTGCGTCTGTCTCGCAGCGTGAAACGCAGACCACGAAATTACTTCAGCTGTTTTATTTCGGACTTTGCTTTGATCTTTAATTCTCTTCTCTCCAACTATGGACGCATTCACACTTCTAGTCTCCGTCTCGGTCTTTCCAGCTGTGTAGAGCTTGTTGATATCCTCTAACCGTTCGACTTCTTTGCTGATTGCATCAACAATGGTACTCTGATTACAGACCATCATGGACTCTGAGACTGGGCTTACAGTAGGCTTGTCGCTCTGCGACACAAAATCTGGGACGCTGGTGTAACTGGCATGCAAAGAATTGATGCACTTTTCAGGCTACGACTCCCGCAAGATAATTTGCCCCGTGTCATGGCCTTCTTCAGCGGTACTTGAATGTTGAACGACAGAAATACTTGTGCCATGGAAAGATACTGTTGCTGTTGTGGACAAAGGGCTGTGGTCTAATGTTGTCCACACTGGCATTAGTAAAAACCTGTCCAAGTAGGTTAGGGGCATACCGTTCCATTTTCTTCATAATTTCACAGACAGCAGTGGCAAGATCTGATAACAGGTGCAGTCATATTACACAGATAAACCTAAAAACCTACTAATTCCTTTCTTATTGTTTTAACGTGGGTCTAAAGTAGAAAGGTAAGGGTGTTTCCTGATTCTACTATGCCTAACAGATCCATCAGTAGATCTCCACCCATGCTTTATAGTGTTGAATTTTAGAAGCTGCGCTTTTGAGAGAGCAGCTTGGTGATTTCCTTGCTCGTGAGTTTGCTCATTGATGCCTCCGAGAATCATATTAATGTTAGCAAGGAAGGCAAAACAGAGTGTTGTTGGCATCCTTAGGAAAGTTTCCCATTGAAGAGGTCACTATTGTTGAACATATATTCCTTCGCAATTCAGCCACCCGTGAGAGAGAAATTCTTTTACAATCCTGCTCTCTTTCAAGACTCTCTGACAGCACTAACGCTATACCGTTTTCAAACACCAACAACACCTCCCTCCCCTTCGCATATGCACTCAGTCCTGGGATGCTAGCCCGTAGTTTGTCTTAAGAAGCTGTCTCCCTAAGAGTGTTCCACTCGATCTCGGACTCAAAAATAGATTTCCTTCAAATTTCTACCACAAATACTACTATCTATCCCTACTACTAAAATGCACTTGAAATGATCCAAAAGTTTATTTTGCTCCCGTTTTGAGGATTTGATTGTCAGTATACCGTAAGTGAATAAAATTTGGCTATCTTGGGCGCCGTGGTACGGGGTTTTTCAATTATCGTTCAAAAAGACTTCGCACCATCACAACCTTCAAATTTACACCCATTTGATAGCTTATTACTTCTTTTTACCGCTCCTGTGTCATTTGGACATTTTCCCGATCGAAATCGTGTGAAACTGAAAATGATAAATGAACTAATTTAATAAGTCACTCGAACTGGACGAAATAGTGCTTTTGAAACATGCCAAAATTCTCAATTGAGGCACTTAGGCCAGACGTAAAAACCCGTTCTAGACATAGACTAAGCACTGTTTTCTTAGAATTATACAATAAAACTTGCGGCAGAATGCAATTCTGAGAAATTGTGTCGAAGTTTAGTAAGCCATTTTCGCCAATGGTGTCTTGCGTGATATGAATTTCCATTCAAGTGTTGTTATATATATCCGCCTAATCAAAGAGATGTCGATGGTGGTTCAAAAAATTATACAAAGTAGTTTTCCTGTTTTTGCTATGAAACCGATTCTGGAGGTCCAAAACCTCGAATAGATACTGTAGTTACTTTATTTGCCACTCACCTTGCCGGTTCGATAAATAACTCTCCCCTCCGGCAAAGGATTCGGCGGTTTCATCATAGAGGTGATGAAAAAGTCTTTTTCTCTTGGTCATGAGATCACACGAGGAAGCTATAATCTCTATAGTGCTTTCAGCTATACTTTAAATTCACCAGTTCCAGTCGCCGTGAGTCTTAAGGGGAAACAAACGAGAAAGAAAACGATTCCAACCTCAACCTGGGAGTTGCGTTACACTGTGATCAGTAACGCGATATACAAATGTTCGTCAACAACATTTTATTTTTAACTTAAAAATAACAATGACAGCGAGCAGCTAATACGGCAAGAGCCTTAGGATATATATATATATATATATATATATATATATATATATATATATAATCACTGTCTAAGGAGAGGCTTGTCACAGAGAGTTGTCATTTCTCGCGGTCAGGATACAAAATTAATTTATATTTTAAATTTTGTCCTTTTCCACCCTCCCCCACCCTAAGAATGTATTTTCTAAATGGTTTATTCTGATTGCACGAACAAAGGTTACAAGAGTTCAAGTTATAGTACAACAAAAGGTCCTAAGACACATCTTTAGACGCGCAAACTGTACTTATTTTAGGAAGGTGGTGTACTGACTGAAGCTAGAGCAGGGAGGAGCCATTAGGTCTCGGAAACCATCTCTGCTGGTCTACCCTGCGACACTCTAAGCCCCGTACGTAGTAGAAAGGAAATAACTTTGCTTGACTAACTGAAACCAGCTCTAAATAAAGGAACCCTGTAGAAGACAGAGGCCATAACGGCTGAATTCCCCATCCAGCGGTTTTCCCCTTTCAAAGTCAATAAGGGAGTGGTCATGAAAGGGGAAGGGGGGGGGGAGCGGAGTAAAGGTTATGTCCTGGTAGGCGCAGATGCTACGCAATGTCCAAATGACGTTAATAATTTATCCACGTGCGTCAATGATTAAGGTCAGTATTCGTCAAACCTTTTTCTTTTTTTTTCTTCGACTGATTTTCTTGTGAAATATCGATGCCTGCCTGACACGCGAAAGAGGCTCATTGCTTGTGCGCTAGCCTCCCTTATCCTTACTTGTAATTTTCAAGCTCATTCCATTTGTGCCCGTCCGTTTCGCCCAACCAGCAAGAAATAGCAAGCTGTTTTCGCTTGTGTTGTTTCTATAATATGGGATATGTTTTGGGTTTGTGCTTTTTGCCTCAGCTTCCCGCATTCCTCTAGGCTATTTTTTTCTGTCGGCGTTAACCCTCCTACGTACAAGCAATCTCATTCCCCCACTGTGATACAAGGGATGGGATTGATGGACTCTTGGATTTCGTTTTGTTACAATATTTCGAAAAAATTTCGCCTTTTGAAGATAGCCTTAAAGTGCTCTACGAGATGAGGTAGAAAGTAGATATTATCATACAAAAACGGTCGAAATTGAAAATTTTTCATGCTAGACGAGTAAAGATTGAGGAGATATCCTGTTTGTCGATATAGTATACTTTCTCACCGATAAAAGTTGAAAAGCATGCATTTTATATCAAACTTTGCCATAATGTGGCTAACAGATACATGCGTAAAGCTTCTGAAAACGGCAGGTGCTGACAAAAAATGTGTTTGAAGAAATTGATAGCCTGCAGGCCTCCTCCCCCTTCTACGTCCCAGGATCATAATTAAGCATCATTTTATTTACAACACCGACACTCGTGAATCACGCCTTTCACCAAATGAATCAGGTCCGCATTTCGATCTTTTGCTCGAAAAAGAACCTCAAAATGGTGAAGTATTGTTTTTAGCATGGCAACACTGAATATGCCTATTTTTTCTATTCTTATAATAGTCACAAAAATCATAGGCGTCAAAACTATGGGATTTGTGAGTCCGATTTCTTCATTTATATCGTCCACCAAAGCGCAGCAGTCTCATACCAGAATTGACGGCCTCAATATCTTGATTTTCATCTTCTTCTGGCCGCGCTGTCGCACCCGTTGATGCAGTGCTAGTATCCTGGCCGCGGGACTTCTGTCGTGAAGCTAAACATGAAAAGAAGCTGGTAATCTGGGTCTTCGTGAGCCATTCTTCTTTTTCAAACAGCCTTTCGTTTCTTTCATTTCGTGCATTACGTATGCTATTTGCTTGAACTTGATCTGGGTCAGCCGTTTTCCCACGTCCAACTTTGCTGTGGTCTTGTGGCCACGGTTCAAAATTAATTTATAGTTTAAATCTTCTCCTTTTTCACCCTCCCTCATCCTTCAGAATGTATGTTCATGTTGATCGCACGAACGAACATTACAGCACTTCAAGTTGTAGTACGACAAAAGGTCTAAAGTCACATTTTAGACGTGCAAACTGTACTTAGTTTAGGAAGGGTGGGGTAGACTGAAGCTCCACAGGGAAGAGCCACTAGGTCCCGGAAACCACCTGAGCTGTTCTAGCCTGCGACACTCTAAGCCCCGTACGTAGTAGAAAGGAAATAACTTTGCTTGACTAAGTGAAACCAGCTCCAGTAAAAGGAACCCCAATGAAGACAGAGGTCATGACGGCTGAATCACTTATTTAGCGACTCGTTCCTTTTAAAGTCTACAAGGGAGTGGCCCTGAAAAGGGTGGGAAGGGGTTTGTCTTAACACACGCGGATGCGACGCAATATCCAAATGATATTAGTAGTTTATCCACATGCAGCAATGATTTAGGCCAGTGTTCATCAAAGCTTTCGTTTTTTCTTTGAGATGTTGTCGTGTAATGTCGTTGCCTGCAAGCGAATAAACCTCTTTGCTTGTGCGCGAACCTCCCTAATTTTCAAGCTTATTCCCTAGTTTGCAGTTTGCCAGTTTGTCCGTTTCGCCCTACCAGCTCGCAAGAAATCACGGGCTGTTTTCGCTTGTGTAGGTTCGGTCATATGGGATACGTTTTGCGTCTGTGCTTTTTTCATCAGTTTATTGCATTCCTCGAGGCGGACGGAGACTTCGCGTGCGGACCACTCTGAATATGGACTTGGAGTTAAAATATGCTTTTTATATACTCACTCGGTTCCACAATATAAAATTTTTGCTATCTTAAATGATTCGTACTAATACTGCCGGACGAATTGACTCGAAAAGCATAACGCTTGTACCCTGAGAACCACAAAGTTTATACTGCTTGAGACTACTGATCTGCGGAATCATTCGATTTTTCTGAAAAGTTTTGTAGACCAGAGCTTTTTTCCATTCTCATGTCAATTCCAAACTGGCAGAATGACGTTGCTAAGTTCACAGATTGAAAACGTTGAGTGAAATCGATTGTAGCAGAGTAATATTTACGCTAGTCCGCTATACACTCAGTCCCATGTTCCAAGTTTGTATTCCATAATCGGAGGTCCGTTGTCCGCAGTCCGGAAATGCGACTTTTACTGGCCTGTTTATATTTTGTAACACAAGTCGTGAAACATTTAATTCATCGGGTTTTCTCCAGAAATATAGCGACTGGATCTCGGTACCTTCCTTATAAATCACTACTTTGTCGTCTTCGTATCTTGTGATGAACAAAAAGACTGTACGTTGCACATTTTATGAACCGCCAAAGCGTTCGACGGAAAGAGTTTTAAATAACAAGGTAGGCGTCATTATGAGGTGATTTCTCAGGTCAAGAAGGATAAGAATAGATGTTCATATAGCAACATGAGAAACAAGAGGCCATTGTATGTAGAAATGTAATCAGATTTCCCTTCATTTGGGTAGAATTGTTGATAAATTAAGCGACCGTAAGAAGACAACAGGTCTTCCGACTGGAATGGTAGTCTATGTCACGCAAGACACCATTGGCGAAAATGGCTTACTAAACTTCGACACAATTTCTCAGAATCGCATTCTGCCGCAAGTTTTATTGCATAATTCTAGGAAACAGTGCTTAATCTATGCCTAGAATGGGTTTTTATGTGTGGCCTAACTGCCTCAATTGAGAATTTTGGCATGTTTCAAACGCACTATTTCATCCAGTTCGAGTGACTTATTAAATTAGTTCATTTATCATTTTCAGTTTCATACGATTTCGATCGGGAAAATGTCCAAATGACACAGGAGCGGTAAAAAGAAGTAATAAGCTATCAAATGGGTGTAAATTTGAAGGTTGTGATGTGCGAAGTCTTTTTAAACGATAATTGAAAAACCCCGTACTACGGCGCCCAAAATAGCCAAATTTTAGTCACATAGGCATACTGACAATCAAATCCTCAAACCGGAGCAAAATAAACTTTTGGATAATTTCAAGTGCATTTTAGTAGTAGGGATAGATAGTAGTATTTGTGGTAGAAATTTGAAGGAAATCTATTTTTGAGTCCGAGGTCAAGTGGAACACTCTTAGGGAGACAGCCTCTTAAAAATGCGTTGAGCGTACAGACTGATCCTGTGTCGGTGCACCTAGTTCCTGTAACCTTGTCAAATATTCCCTCTTGACGTCAGACAGTTTTAACACCTCACAGTCAGAGGTACACATTTTGCAATCTTCTAACTTACGTTCTATCTCAGAAAAGGCTACTATTTGCGGCGTTGATTCCTTTACCCAGTGGTTCACGACGGACTCTAGCCCGCGCATAAAGTGCAACTAAACATTGTTTGTGGTAGAGACTTTTCGGTGCTACTATGTCCCAGCACTAAGTTTCCCTAAACGATTAAACTCGTTTGCCTCCATGGAACAGCTCGAACACGAGAATCTAGCTCCACTGTGCTTGCCTGAGATAATGGGTTCCCCTCAGTGGCTGCTCCCCCGCAAAAGAAACAGAATTTCTCTCCTACAGACGTACTAGCGAGGCCAGATCTTGTGCGCTTTCCACTATCATCAATTTGCAGCGATACTTTTCCTTCAATTGGCTTTCTTTTCCTCTCCAGCCTCTTCAATTTGGTTACGTTGTACTTAACGCAGCATGACTTATGCCTTGAAGCATTATGCTTTAAAAGTGTCTCAGCAATAGCCTCCACTTCATCCAGCTCCGCTGAGGAAGGTAAAGTTCTCCAGCCTCATGAAAACTCTTCAAATCCTTTTAAAGTGTGATGTATCTAGCACAACGGTTGCTCTGTTTCGAGTTTCCTGGGCATGCCCTCTTCTCGCTTGTATCTTCTTGGTAAAATAAGCATTTTCTCCAGTCAACCGGCTGCTGGACACTGATACATTTTGGCTTGATTCCTCGATATTTGGCCTACATCACGGCCCAGTAATACCAGAGCGTCACTAAAAATGCGGTTGGCAATTTTTCCTTACGAAAATAATATTGCCGAAACAAGCGCAAAGGAAGACAATACCAGTATCCACACAAGCAAGCAAAAAGTTTCTATTCAATTTGCCTCGCTTAATTAGAGCACTGATTTTTGATATTGTTCTGTATGAATGGCTCATTAATGTAACAAATTTACCATAGTTAGAAGTAAATATTTTAACTATTACGAACATTTTAATTTTTTCGTGAAAATTACAGTGTCATTTCCGAGTTACTGAAAGAGGACCACCTATCTTCGCAGGGGGTCTCAGCGAGGCAAAACTTCAAAGCCGTTTATAGGCCATACGATGAGAACTGAGAGTGGTTCTATAGCAGAAGTGAGTCATCTTGCGTATATCTATAGATCTGCAAAATATGACATCAGTAACAAAAAAGACACAATTTTCCAGCTATGCCGCCGGACTAAACGAGCAGTTGACGAGCAGTTTTAGAATCAAACAGCAAAACTGACATGTTTATCTGGGTTTTTGCTGTTTATAAACAAAGAGCATTTCCTTGTACACACAATAAATAGGAAATCAAAATAGAATACCGAGCAAACAAAAAAAAACTAAGAAGACCTTTATTCCATTTATTTATTATTAACATTTATAGTAATCATGAAGCAGAGAGGTCGAACGCAATATCGTACTCAGGTACACACAGTAAGTAAGCTCCTTAGCTTGTGCCAGCAGATCGTGTCAGCATTTTTAGGAATCAAGAGAAACAAAGCCGTCCAGCTTTCCAAGAATTCTTTTATCAGCGGTTTGGTTGCCTAGACACTAGACCGCTGACCAAACAGCTCGAGGTCCCTGCAAACCACACCCTTCCCACCCCCCACCCCCCAAAAAAACCTCCCCACCCCGAAGAAAACGGCTGCCACGATTTACTCTTGACTCAGGAAACCGTACCAAACTCAAAACAAAACAAGAAGACGCCTGAAGACAGGATGTGCTGGTGTATGTAAGGACTATTTTGAACGGAGTTAGACATTTGTCGAGTACATAGGTTGGTACGATATGTAGTCTTACGATATGAGACTCTTGACAGCATTGCGTTTAGACAGTATTTCGCGAGATTTTATTTTGGCGATTTCAATAGGCAAATATGAGAAAGGGGCAAAAAAGGTAGTTAAAAAGGGCGAGGATTTTTATTCGCGGGTCTTTAATTTCGAGATTTTTTAACAATCGCGAAAAACGCGGAAGTAAAGACCCGCGAAATTAAGTACCAATAAGGTACTAAATTTACATACGGCATATTTGTGTTTACTCAGGTTACAATTGACGTCTCATATTTTCTTTTAGATCGCAGAGTTTCCTTCGGACTTTTTTTCGTTTACTTGGAAGAAGTAATGTGATATCGACTAAAGCGTAATGAATGGAACTATGTTTACAAACATTACGTTGTTTTTACAACACAGACTTCGGATACGTGCTCCTCTAGTTTTCTCTATCGATTTGACTTTGTACTTTGCCTTCTGTTTACGTGCAACCCAACCTGACTCGCACGTGATTCGAAGTCACAGCCAATAAAATCGCACAATTTTTCGGGACTTGTTTCGAGCCTGGTGCCAAGGGCACGGGATATGGGAAAGTTAAAGAAACATATCCATTTGTGACACCGATGAAAAAATTCCATCGACCGAAACACGTGGGCCGACTTATGTCATCCCGCGTAACAAACAGAGTCTGAAAGACGATGACAGAGATGCAGACGCATAGGTTCGCACTGCGTCCGCACAAAAATGCAAAATAGAGAACGCCGTGATCCTTGACACGCCAGACGGAAACTGCTTTAAACTGAAGCTTGCCATCATCGCAAGCATATTGGATGCTTCCTTGCAGGTCGTATAGTTGCTATTAATGGCCATCCACATGGTGCAAAAACGAGCACGGTGACCCCTACTTTTTTTTATTGCATTTTTGAAATGTTCAAAAGACAGTTACCAATTACACCAAGTTTTAGGACATTTTAAATATTCCTTCTATTTCGATGGAATCACCATAAAAGTTCAAGTTACTACTTTTGGTCAGCGGTAATAAAAAGTAACAACACACGTGCTTTTCAATCCAACATGGCGGAAAGCTGCGTAGAGAATTTATCTTCAGTTGTAAGTAATTTTGTATAACAGTACCTTGTTTGGTTTTTATTTTCTGTTATTTATTCTGAGAATGGTCTTGCTTCTAACACGGCATTATTTGTGTACGGTCTTCTAATTTAGGGGAGCGACATCTCCGAATAGGAAGATGAGAATCTTTCGTGTCCTACTCGGTGAGTTGTTTTTGAATAATAAATAAATTTCCTCTGATGCTTTCAGCGCCGATTGGACTGGGTTTCACTGCTTTAGTTTTGTCTTTTGCTATCAAGGACTTACAGCACTTACGCGGATGTCGTGAAAATCAAGCCACAGGTAGAGGTTTTGAGCGACTCAGAAGAAGGGAATGATGACGCCGGTAATGCGCCGTGTCCACCATATAGAACGGCGTGTTCAGAATATACAGTACAGCAGGACACCTGGATCAAGGTTGTTGATGGTATTTATTATGACATTTGGTGAATGCTTTGGTCTCAATATGCATTTTATACCTATATTGTATGCCCAGTCTGCAGTCTATACTGATCGGTAACAATACCAAATAACAAAAGTGTACCAAAAGTGTGTTTGTATGTTCATTTTCTCTTGAAGGATTTCAAAGAGTTCATTTTCATTTTCAATGTCCATTTTCTCTGGAAGGACTCTTGCAGGAAGAAAAGAAAGAGATGTAGCTATAGACAATTTGAATCAAAATGGTGGGAAGAAGAGGGCTTCAACCCAGGAACCCCATTGTTACCTAGGGGCTTCCGGCTACAGTGATAAAAAGGTAGATGTGTGTATTAAAACCGATATTTTAAAAAGGAAAATAATACAGAACAGAAAGGAACATTGTGAACTTATGTGAGTTCTAAATCCTTCCAGAAATAATTATTTTGCACAATGGTTGAATTTAAATCATAATTTAACCACTCTTTACATTTTGAAAGGCCCCATAGTAAAAAAAAGGTACCACAGGAAAGCACTGCTTGGCACCCTTTATCACCTACGTAGCTTCCAGTCATCAAGTAGTTAAAGGTAGGATGGCCAGCAAATTCTTTTAATGTTGAATTGCATTGTGTTTTCTTTCTTACAGTCCCAGTACATAAGTATTGAAAGTGTGATGAAGATGATGATGGTCTGATGAAACCAGTAGAGTGGATTAAAAGCGAGGTAAAGATTATTTTATTTCATCACCATTATAACATTATCATGAATGTCAACATTGTGGTGGTTGCAATATTAATAATAATTTGAGTAATTGGTGACATTGTAAAGGCCAGTTTAAGAAAGCAACCAGAGAAGGAGCGTTCATTTTGTGATGTTTGCTGCTGGACAGATGCAAAGCTTCTTCACCACATATTCCTTGCTCATCAGTCTTACAATGGATCTTCCAGGAGGGCAAAAAAAAAGTGGTAGGTTACTGCCAGTGATATTGGTGTAGTTTTAAATAACTGTAAGGCCTATTTACCTTTAAAAATATAGCAGCAACAAAAAGTTAAAACTATTTCGATATTACATAAGGTGCAGGTGCAACTGCTTCCTTTTACATGAATCAATTCCATTTATATTTTTATAATTTTCCTTATCCAAACTAACATTTTCTTGTAGGAATCTTTGTCTGTTATGATGAGTGACGGTAGGTTAGAAAGTACACCAGCCAGGTGAATGGTAATAATAATAATAATAATAATAATAATAATAATAATAACAATAATAATAATAAAAGCTTTATTTGTACTTTATTTATAGCTTTATTTATAGTTCAGCTGAATAATAATAATAGCGGAGCCTGCGCGCTAGCGCGCCAGCGGAGCACCATTGTTAAGGAAATTTGGTAATCTATCGATCCGAAAAATTTTGGTTGTGACGTGGGGGAGGGGGAGAGAAGTCACAAGACAACCCAACAGGGGGTAGAGAATGCCTTTTTTTTCTTGGCGGGAAATCGCGGGGTGCTTTTGGGCAACCGGCGTTTTTCTTGGCGGGAAATCGCATGAACACTGTCACTTTTGAAAAATAGTTTTTTTTAAAAAAAGCTTAGCTTGTTTAGCAAAACTATTCAGTTCGACGGAAGTGAAGTTTAAAACTTAACAAAAATCTCAAATATCTATTGTTATGTCAACAAACAATAGTAGAGTTGATATAACGTGTAGAAGACAGGGTTTAAGTGAAGAGCAGCGGGAAAGAGAACGGCAGAGAGCAAGAATTAACAGACGAAGAGGTCGCGAAGAAGATCGGGAAAGAGAACGTTCCAGGGATAGAGAAAGAAGAGAGAATTATAGCGAAGAACGTCGCGAAAGAGAACGTGTAAGAGGTAGAGAAAGGAGAGAAAATTATAGCGAAGAACGCCGCGAAGTGGAAAGACTGAGGGCTAGGGCAAACAGACAAAAGAGGAGTAAAGAACAACGCGAAAGAGACATACCAAGACAAAGAGAACGGCAGCAAAACAACAACGTGTTAGTAGAAGGTGAGTAAGCTTTATTTGTAACCAATAAAAACGTTTGCATAGCATATTTGCAATATTACTATCTTTTGTGTTCTACCGTTCAGGGCAAAAGCAGGGGCATCCAATGAAAAATCTCTCAAAATACTTGAAATATCATTTTCTGCTTTCTTACATTGTTTCAGAACTTCTTAAAGGCATATTTGTGTTAGCTAATACGGATTTATCTGCTCGGCTGTTTTAGCTGAGAATTTAGGCCACAGAAAATGTAAGAAAACATCCTATCCACCAAATTTCCGAGCTGCTGGTGGCTCTCCGAAAATTGTAGCTTTCCTTATTTTGCACTCTGAATGAGACATTTGTCCTTCCAAAGACAACAGGAACTAATAAGTCCTCTCGTTACGAAAGTCCTAGGTGATGTTTCACCAAAGAAATCTCCAGCTTTCACTGCAATTAAATCCGAATATCTCAGGCGATTTTAGGCCTTCCGAACAGATATTCCCCGAAACGAACCGTTGGGTGCTCCCGAAAAATTCCGTGTTGAGAAATTCTGGCATCATGTCGGCTGTCAAGCCGTCAAAAGGTTAGACCTTTCTCGCGAGGCTACTATTTAGCATAAAAACAAAACATTTTGCACGCCTAGCCTCGCGGTGAAAAACTTGAAAACGAGTTTAGACGTGAAAAAACAAAGCTTTTTATTCTCCAGGGACTTAACTTGGCCGCCGCGTAACGGGGGTCTTGTTTTGCAGCATCTGGTCTGTAAATGTTTGCGATGCGACTGTTGTTATTTTTTCTAGTGCATGTAGAACAGCAGCTTCATGTTCAAGATGTGTATCAAGGCACCGAGATTATTTCGTCCTCGCCCGTTATGCAGCTTGCTTGTTATCACGCAGGTAATATATCAAGCTTACGTCAACATCATTTAAGCTTATTTAGTCAGAGTATACAGAAAGCACTGATCTTCAATAGCTTACCCAGATATGAATGATCGATTTCTGTTCCTGTTAGTGAATGTATAACTGTCCCAGATTTATATGGTGCCAGGCGATGATCGGTCCTCGATTTTCGAGACGTATTTTTCTACTCCTAGATTTAAGATACTTGTATTTTGGAGCTCCAAATGGAAAGATCGCACTCTGAGGAATAATTGGGCGCTGAAAAAGAGGACATGGAGTCTTTAAAGCGACGGAAAGCCGATTCGCATTGAGATACTTTCGATTATTTTGTTCGCAAAGGCACTTCACTTTTCATCAGGAGGTCGCCATCAGAAAACCTGAAGGCTTGTTTATTGGAATTTCTTTGTCGATTATTCTGTGTTTTTAAAGCGTTAGTTGGGTTTTTTGAAGTGATGTTTTGTGAACACGGATTAATTTGCATAACCGGGTTGACATTGCCAAAAAAAATGCATGTGCGTTTTCAATGTTTTTTTCTGCCTAATACTTGATACGTAACCATGGCTTTTTATATAGCAATATATTAATTAAATTTAAAGAGAATTTACTTTGGGAAGCCTAAAATTTGTAGTTATCTACTGCGCATATGGGTTTTTTCAGGCGGGGGGGGGAGGTAACTTGCCTTAGTACATCTAGTTTTGACTAGGCCAACACAGTTTCCGTAAATGTGTGCTTTTCTCTTGACGGTTACCTCAAACTTGCGGTTCTAGTTATCATGTTATACAGCCGATACGCATGATTATGTCAGCCATGGTAAACGAAACTAAAGCGCTAACAATGTTACATCTAAGTTGTCAATTAGTTCCATACTTACGTGACACAGGTAAACCGCTGTTGACCTTGTGGTAATGGTATAAGGTAGTGGTACATGTCTTACAAATACCTCATGCGCAGCTAAGTGTGACTGAGTGCTACCTAATGCATTCAACTATGAATAAATATTTCACCACGTGATAAAGACAGACTCTTCACATTGTGACGCGAAAAGAAACCATTTTAAGTAATTTTGCTAAACTTAACACGCACATGTATTTCATTTGACTGTTTGAATGACTGTTTCACCAGTTTATATCACAAAGAAAAGAAACTACTTTTGCCAATTATCTCAACATGTTTAGTTTCTTTCGTATAATTATCTTATTGCATTTCCAAAGATAATTGTTTGCTATTAGTAAAGATCTCTTTAGTCAACTTGTTTACCTTTGAAAGGGGATTCCTGGGTTGGCAAACTGGATTTAAACATCATGCCACACGATATGCCTTGACGTGCTTTAATTTTCTTACCCCTGTATCGTGCGTCTCTGATGCTAAAAGATGCAAAATAATTTTAATTACTGGCATGGCAAACAAGAACAAATGTTTGTGTAATTTAGAATCTAGAGCACAACTTCATGTACCTCAAACGAAAATATCAGTTGGCTAAATATAATCTAGAAGTATTTTTTGAGGAATAAAAATCTAACCTATTCTTACATTATTGATAAACCTCCGTGCTAAACCTCAGAAATTTTTGAGGTGTAATCCCTTAGTTTTCAGGTTTTAGACAATTTTACAGCGCAGCCTAATAATTTTGAAATTGTTTAAATTGTTGAGAATGTCACTGTAAGGGGCCGATTACATGGTGAACTTCAGCCCGGGCTAAAATTCCGGTTTGCCAACCGGGCTGAAGTTTATCTTGTGGTTACATGGCGAATTTCAGCCCTGGCGTGAAAAGTTTTCAGAAAAGCATTTTTATACATTCACAAAACGAACAGTGGGGATGCCCAAGTTCATATTTCAGCCCTGGCTAGAATTTAAATGCGATTATATGAGGTTTTCCGGCCCGTTTGACCAGGCTGAAAGTTCCAGCCTGGTTTCACAAATTAAGGTTGAAATTTCAGCCCAAGCTGAAACTCTGTTCATGTTACCGTGAACATCTTTTTAAGTAGATTTGTTCAAGAAGAAGCATGGCTGACATTTCAGTCCGGGCTGAAATTTGTCATGCTGAAGGTACCGGTACTACGTTATAATAGAAGAAAACATACTGTATCATGTCTGTAAGGAGTACATTTTTTGTTATGTGATGTTGTTATTCCATAATGGTTAAGACTTATTTGCAGTTTTGCAGAGGTTGAGTACAATTGAACATAATTAACCACGATTTAATGTCACTGTTCCAAGCCAACTTAAGCAGCTTTATAAACAAATTGAAAAAACGCTTTATAGTAATTACTACTAGAAAAGAAACACACAGATTCAGTATGGCGTAGTGGGGGGACACATCCCTTGCGGTTTGGCATGACAAGCGACTTCCTTATGCTTGACCATTTAAGCCTCACTAGTCCTCCCAGCGCTACACGCTGTGGGACGGAACAAGAGTATTGGCAGGTCTGAATTAAACAATCACGTGACCTTAGATGCCTCACCTATCTCCCCAGCACTGTATGCTGATACCACACGAACAGCCAGTGCTGGATCGGACCAGAGTATTGGCAGGTGCACAAATAAATCAATAGAACAAACAAAAAACAAAGCTTGGGGGAAGTCGCCGCCGAGTCGTAACCGAACAAAACACGAGAGGGAAAGTGTCCCCAATTTATTGAAACTGAAACCCCGACAAAAAACATACAAGAAGAGGAGGGAGGGTGGGAAAAATATAACCCTGTAATTGACTTACTAGAAATACAAATGCTTGCCACAAGAAAATTGAACTTTAAACAGGACCCTGAGCTTTTAAAGCCGGACATAGAACAACAAGTGCAATCAATAGAAAAATACGTACTAGACTGTAGCTAGACAGCACGCAGTAAAACTACATCAATGAATGGAACATTCATGGCCTTAGGCCAAGCAAAACTAGCGAAAGAAAACTAATCAGAGAGAGTTGCAACACTGGAAAATAACATGCGAATGTACAAAATGCTAGGAAAGGTAAAGTACATTGTTGCCCCTAGACCACCCATGGTGCATGTGCATTGTCACGTTCCATTAACTGCGTTTTACAGTACGTGCTGTAAAACTTTCTTAAAGTCACTGTTCCAAGCCAACTTAAGCAGCTTTATAAACAAATTGAAAAAATGCTTTATAGTAAATACTACTAGAAAAGAAACACACAGACTCAGTATGGCGTAATGGGGGGACACATCCCTTGCGGTTTGGCATGACAAGCGACTTCCATATGCTTGACCATTTAAGCCTCACTAGTCCTCCCAGCTCTACGCGCTGTGGGACGGAACAAGAGTATTGGCAGGTCTGAATAAACAATCACGTGACCTTAGATGCTTCACCTATCTCCCCAGCACTGTATGCTGATACCACACGAACAGCCAGTGCTGGATCGGACCAGAGTATTGGCAGGTGCACAAATAAATCAATAGAACAAACAAAAAACAAAGTTTGGGGGAAGTCGCCGCCGAGACTTAACCGCCACAGAGACATGCAAAGGATGTATCCCTCCAAGCAAAACCTGAAAAATACCAAGGGGAAAAAGCTAAATAAAAACGACTTACTAGCCTGCTGTAGGTGGATCATGGATGCAGGCCATCCTAGGGGCCGCAGAAAATACTATAGACTGAGGGGTACGGATATAGAGCTGGTAGCAGTCAGAGGACCATCTACCCAAAACCTTTCTCAGTCAGTCCGGTAAACCTGCTGCTGCAGCTGCAGATGCTGCACCAATACGGAAACTATGACCCTTGAGGCGTTGGTTAGGGAGTCCTGCACAGCGTGCAGCATCCCGTAAGAGATTACTAACCGAGGACCGGGTCAGGAGCTGACCGGACTGGAAAACAAATAAAGGCCTAGGTAGGGGCTGAACATTTAAGAAATAATCGCGCGTGGCCCTGACAGCACATAGGGGAGCCCCTGAACGAGCAATTAGGAGAGAGTGACCCTACCTAAAGAAGTCTGTCTTAGATGCTTTGAGGGTAACCAAGATGTGGTGGGGGCTGTCCAGACTAGGGTAAAAGGAAATGGCATCAGTAGACAGGCCAAGGTGTGAGCAAAAAAAGATTTACCCCTGGATAGGTAAATTCACTACAACGAAGGAAACCAAAAAATGCTAAAGTAAAGGCAGCCCATATCACAGAGAAATCTTTAGTGTCCAACCAACCCCGGAGAATATGACGAATGACCAGCAAAACACTGGGTGTGACAGGTTGGCGTAGGATGCGAGATTGCCCCTGGTAGAGAAGGATTTCCGTAAAGACCTTTTTTAATAGTAATTTACCCTGTAAAGGATCGCTGTGCCCACAACAAATGTGGAGATTGCGCACGGCGGCAAGATAACGCTTAATGGTACCATGACGAACAGACCTAGCTAGATATGAAGCAAAATAAATAAGACTTCCTTCGCAGGCAGGTACAATGTCATTCCCCTCTGACATGATACGGTTCATTAAACAAAATTAAGCTGTAAGAACGACTGGTGTTGAATGACAGTCCCCAGTTGGCATACTGCAGAACTTCATCTCTTAAAGAGTCAGTAGGGAAGGCGGGATGGAGCAGGGGTGAAGGTCTGCAGTGGGGGGCGACCTCCCTGAAACGCCGAACCTGAAAACGGGAGAGGGAGTCAACGATAGCATTAGAACCCCAGGAACATGACGAGCCCTAATGAAAACATTGTGCTTCATAGAAAGAAGGACCAAACGCGCAGCAAATCCATGATGCAGGGGTCTTGGAATGTCCCAAGTTAATAATTGTGACCACTGACTCATTGTCACACCAAAATTGCAAACGTTTACCAGAAAAATGGGGATACCATATAGCAAAGGCAACGACAGTGGGGAATAGTTCCTGCCACTCTATACTGATACCCTGCTCTTTGCTTATTTGAAGATGAAGGGGCCATCTCCCCTGAAACCATTTCCCCTGAAAGAAACCCCCAAAGCCAACTGTGCTAGCAGCATTGGTATATAATTCCAGGGTGTGCGCGGGGATAAGGGTGGACTCTAAGAAAAAGGGACGCCCATTCCATGAAGAGATGAAAGCTTTCCACATGGCAATGTCCTTAAAAAACTCCTTGTTAAGGCGCACATGGTGGAAACGACTGGGCATACCCCGAGTTAGGTTGATAATCCTTTGGGGGAAGGTTCTACCAGGAACAACTACGTTACAGGCAAACTGTAAAGTGCCAATAAGGGACTGAAGTTCTACCAGCCTTGCGGATTGGCGGAATTGGAAGGAGTTGAGCATGTCCTTAATCCTAGTAAGTTTGTCCTCAGGGACGCGAGCCTCCATGCAGACACTGTCCAGAGCAATACCCATAAATTCCAGGACTTGGGAGGGACCTAGGGTCTTGGAAGCAACAACTGGGGCCCTGACGGACATGAAAGTGCGAAGAAAAGTGCTGAGGCTAGTAAGGCACTGTAATTTGGAGGGCTCCACTAGGAAAAATTCATCCATTATATGGATGACGTGCTTGATACCATACTTTTTTTTAAGAATCCACTCCAGGGCGTCAGACAAAAGGTTAAAGAGGAATGGGGCCGACCGCAACCCGAAGGGAAGATCAAGGCCAACATAAAACTTAGACTGCCAACATATACCCAAAAGATTCCAATCATCGGGGTCTATAGGGATAAGGCAGAAGGCAGACTCTTAGTCTGTCTTAGCCATAAAAGAGCCTGGACCCAGGGTTTGTAGGATGTGAATAGCATCATCCACTCTTACATATTGAAAGGAATACAGGTCTTTAGGTATATGATCATTAATGCTTTCCCCTTTCGGGTAAGAAAGATGGTAAATAGTACGCCTTTCCGAGGAATGCTTCTTAGGGACTATGCCTACAGGGTGACATTGGAGATCAGGGAGGGGCGGAGAGAGGAAGGGGCCAGCTACCCTACCCAACTTAACTTCCTTAGATAAATTATCCGACACTATATCAGAATGCTGAGAGGCAGAAATTAAATTACGTGATATGCAGGGTCTACGGGGGCCAGTATACCCTATATGAGCGCCAAACCTAAGTATATGAATTAAGGAATCAACAAAATCACGGCCAGGATGATCAGACAGTTCCAAATGCAAGCGATCCACATCAATAGGAGTAGACAACAGGGGATCTTCACTTCTTGCTTCGGTCGCTGTTGCCTGCATTCCCGGTACCGCCACCGGTCGAACGTTGAGGGCAGGCGCGGAAGGCGTGACTGGAAGAGAAGCACCGGCTGCAGATGTGGGGAACTGGGCAGTTTGACTGGCGTAGGCATCCAGAAGCCCCCGAGGAACGCGGTCCTCTAAATTCTTGTGCAAAGGACGATTTAGTCCTAACGATGTAGCAATGCCAGGTGCCCGGCAATGAGGAACAGTGGTAGCGAGCGAAGGAAGCCCGAAGTGCTGTGGATGTGAGCGCTGTTGCAGAAGGGCCGCTTGAATTGAGCTCTGCACAGAACAGACATTTGCGCCTCGGAGAAGGCATTGCCTTGGGCCGCTGGCTGGGTCTGGTCCTCGAAAAGGTCGTCAGGTGAGTAACCAACGTTGGACAGAGCGTCTTCAGGCTCGGCCTCGGTTTCTCCGGCAGCAAGGCTGTCCTTGGACGCCTGGACCGGTGGAGCAGTAGCATTGGAAACATTTGCATTTGCTCTAGTTGCTTGAGGCTGACGACGGGCTCCACGGTGTTGTCGCTTATCTATTCGTCCCGCTGGAACAGCATTCACGTCTGAACGGCCACCACGTGCACGACGGAGTGAGGCGAGCAGAGTAGCACGATTTCCCGCGATTGGTAGGTTGAGGGCCTGCAAACGGAGTCTCAAGACTTCGGTCGAAAGCGACAAGAGGTCGTCCCGGCGATTACCCCGCGTTGGTGTTGTAGTCTTACGAGCTTGAGGGCGAGCCATGGAAAAGGATGAAAAAAAAATACACTGTATTTGACTTACTAGTGATACAAATGATTGCCACGAGAAAATTGAACTTTAAACAGGGACCCTGGTCTTTTATAGCCAGTCATAGAACAACAAGTGCAGCCAATAGAAAAATACGTACTAAACTGTAACTAGACAGCACGCAGTAAAACTACACCAATGAATGGAACATTCATGGCCTTAGGCCAACCAAAACCAGCGAAAGAAAACTAACAAGACAGAGTTGCAACACTGGAAAATAACATGCGAATGTACAAAATGCTAGGAAAGGTGAGGTACATTGTTGCCCCTAGACCACCCATGGTGCATGAGCATTGTCACGTTCCATTAACTGCGTTTTACAGTACGTGCTGTAAAACTTTCCTTAAGACTTAAAGAATTTGTAGATATACAAAAAGAAAAAGTAAATTGTTACTGTACATGAATTGTGTATTGTATAAATTGTTGTAGTGGTATTAAACTTTGGATAAAGATCATGCAAACCCCTTCTTAAATTGTTGTCTGCTGGTTGTTATAGCCACAGAAGATTGTGAAAGTGAAGTCCTCCGAGGTGAATGTGGCATGAAATGCTCTCTGCGAGGTGAACAGCAGCAAAGTGATTCAGGTACATAGAGAATGTGAATATTTTGTTTTGTTTAAGGTTTCCCTGGTGTTTCCCTCTGCTTCTACTTGTATGCTAACTTTTTTCATTTGAGTTTATTATTTCCTTAACATGATTGAATGTATTACGTTTAAAAAAGCCATTTGTTTGGCAATAACTGAGACTGATTGACCTTTTGGAAACTACCACTGTGAGTTGTTTGTGGGGGGTGCAGTGGTGTAGTGGTTAGTGCGTTGGACTTCAGATCTGAAGGTTGGTGGTTCGACGCCCACTCCCTGCCATCGTGTTGTTTCCCAAGACAAGATACCTTGCCCACATCCTTTCTCTCCACCCACGTGTATAAATTTGTACTGGCGCCATACTGCTGGACGGTAACCCTGCGATGGACTATCATCCCATCCAGGGGGGAATTGCAATATTCCTAGTTGCTTCATGCTACGGAAACCGGCATAAGCTCTGGCCTTGTGGGCCTTCTTGGCTCGTGTATGACTTACTGTAAGTTGGTAGTTAAAGGGTGTGTTCCTTTCAGCGAAACAAATGCAAATTATTGATCTGGATTATCCTTTCTCAAAAATGATTAAATACATATATGCTGAGCTAAGCTGGATTTAAAACATGCAAAGTTTACCTTTTTTCCAAGGTCAAATTTGCTGTTCCTTTCACCATTGATTTGAAATTACTCCCAGTATACCAGGAAATGGTGTTTTTTTTGTAATTTCTGTTGATCACAAACCTTTTTGGTAAAGATCCATACATGCTGCACCAAGCAAATGTAGTGTAAGAAATAGCACAGAGATTTGTAATGTTCACAAATGACATACACTGTAGCAAATGAATTAATGCTTTTTAAAGAAGTATTTGTGTACAAAAACCTTTTTGGTACAAAAAGTAGTTGACCTTATCAATATTATTTAATTTTCTCGTCTGTTTGTTTGTGCTTCGATAATCCTGAAAGGAGTCTTCCTGACATACAATTACAGATCAGCATTCTAAATTAACGGGATCCTAACTCCACCCCACCTCCAACCCCTCGAAAGCAAATAGCATTGAATAATAATTTTCAAGAAGTAGTCAGTCGTGAAAATAATTCAACAATAGCTCCTAAGCCTGAGGGGAAGTACAGTCAGATGATCAATACAGTGTAAATATAATGTCTGAAACAAAACACAATACTACTGTGTCTTTTTTGTATGCAGAATGTCATCACCAAGGCGAGAGTCAAGATTTGTTTGTGCTGCTGGAGTAAATGTCATTGGAAATGTGAACCCTGTTCCACTTGCAACAGTTATAAATACAGGTACATGTGAAATGTAGCAGTAAAACAAAGAGGCACCGTACAGTTTTTTTATGAAAAGGGGAAGGTGTGGTAGGATTTGTAGTGATGGCCTCAAGGATTTGTAATAATGAAGTTGTCTATTTAACTGTTTGTTAGATGCTAAGCAGATGCTGATAGCCAGGCTAGCGCCCACTGTGCATGTACATATGTTGAAGCATGGAGGTATCCATTCAAAAGGACATTGCATTCCTGTACAAGAACCAGCAACTATTCTCCCACGCCTTCCAGCAGAGGTGGATATCATACGTGTGAGGAGACAAGGAAGAGATGACACCCATAAGGACTTCAGGGTTAGAAGCCGCTGCAGGGGCGTTCTCCGCAAGCAATTGCTCAACATTTCGCTCTGTTTTTGGCGATATTTCCTCAATTTCGGCAAGCACTTGTTCTAAAAACTCTTCAACTGCTTGTAGGTTGATGCTCATCGTGTCATATACTCTATTGCATATATTTAATTGGAATTTTTTTCAGCCACGCGCGGCTTCGTTTTAATATATTTAATCAGCGGGTCCTCTCCGCGAGGTTCTACAATATACTGGATGAGCGCATTCCCCAGGAAGAGCGACTACCCAAACCTCTGCTTCCGCGAGAGTACCCCATGGGGAGCTTTGGTGAGCTCAGGATTTCACAGCAATAAGTAATTCAAGGCGCGAGGTTCTGTCAATCTACTAATGATCTAGCGGTTAGTTCGGTTCCACGGGTGGTATAATAAATTGACATTCTACTGTAACATGTTAATTTACACATCAAGCGTATGCCTGTGCAATCACTGTCGTAAATACATTTCGCCAACTATGTTCTTCGGTCAGTTACAAAACGAATGATTTAGATGCGTGCGGGTATATTTTGAAACCAAAACTTGTCCGTTTTGATTGATGGTCTACATAACGAACGACAAAATCTATGCCTTGATGCACGCACTATTTATAGTTTTGAAATGACTATACATTGGGAAACAGAGTACTGCATTTAGTACGGGGACAAGTCAAATAGAACCTCGCATACATTTCTGTTTGTGACAAGGTATTATTTTGCGATGCATTTCAACTTTCATGTGAAATTGAAATTCGACGTTTTGTACACCCAGTGTACACCGAACACTAATAATGTACTCGCAAACCGGGCTCGCCAATCAGTTTGACCTGAGTTTGATCTGTTTGATGACGTTCCCTCATCAATTATCCCTCCCGGCCAACATCAATTGTCTACCATGTACCATACTTCAAGGTACAACATAAACAAAGCTTTCACACAGGAAGAGACTCAATTCGTAGATCTGATTGGTGTTGAAGACTAATAAGTTAAAAGGCTACAAAATCATTAATGTTCTACTTGAGCGGAAATAGCAATCTACAGAGGACAATGAGTTTACTGTGTCACTGGTAGGCTCGATAAAATAGAGCTATGGCGTCGATCGCGCGTCGTCCGAGTATCCTTGGTAGCTTTCCACATGTTTCCAGAGTTACTGGCTATAATTGGGACCCAGGAAAGCACTGGTATGTAGTCACTAAACTTGCGTACGGCTTAAGGCTTAAGATGAATTTGCTAAGAGCGAAATTTTCACAACTTTCCTGACGAAATACACTGTAGCATCAATACATCGGAAGCCCGCCAAGCGAGGTTGTGATTTCAACAGACAACCAAGCCATAGTTTTGTTGTGTCGTCGTTTGAACTTTATGCCAGATTGCCTCGGCAGCGAGAATGTGCGAAAGACGGGTTGGCCCTGTTGTGGAAGCGGTAAAAGAAATTGCTTTGGACTGTGACTCACCGTGTAGTTTTGGCGGGAAAAACTTCGAGTTGAATCTCAGTGCCCGGCTTTTAGGGAGCATATACACATAGATAAAGGTAATTTTGCCTTCGCATTAATCTGCTCTGTGCCCTTTTAGGTAGCACATACTCAAGGACACAAGTAATTTTGCCTTCGCATTAATCTGCTCTGTGCCCTCTTAGGTAGCACACACCCAAGGGTTCAGTTAATTTTTCCTTCGCATTAATCTGTTCTGTGGCCTTCAGTTTTGGTAGAACATACCCAAGGGTTCAGTTAATTTTTCCTTAGCATTAATCTGCCCTGTGCCCTTTTAGGTAGCACATACCCAAGGACACAAGAAATTTTGCCTTCGCATTAATCTGTTCTGTGCCCTTTTAGGTAGCACATACCCAAGGACACAAGTAATTTTGCCTTTGCGTTAATCTTCTCTGTGCCCTTTTAGGTAGCACATACCCAAGGGTTCAGTTAATTTTTACTTCGCATTAATCTGCCCTGTGCCCTTTTAGGTAGCACATACGCAAGGGCACAAGTAATTTTGCCTTCTCATTAATCTGCTCTGTGCCCTTTTAGGTAGCACATACCCAAGGACACAAGTAATTTTGCCTTCGCGTTAATCTGCTCTGTACCCTTTTAGGTAGCACATACCCAAGGGTTCAGTTAATTTTGCGTTCGCATTAATCTGCTCTGTGCCCTTTTAGGTAGCACATACCCAAGGACACAAGTAAATTTGCCTTCGCGTTAATCCGCTCTGTGCCTTTTTAGGTAGCACATACCCAAGGGTACGGTTAATTTTGCCTTTGCGTTAATCTGCTCTGTGCTCTTTTACAAAGCATATACCCAAGGGTACGGCTAAAATTAATCTGCTCTGTACGGCTAATTTTGCTTTAGCAGCATATAAATACCCAAAGGAATCAATCGCGCGCGCGTCAAGATTCTACGCAGCGGGCGATTTTCGCGCTGCCTCGCGTTCTTTTTAATTTGGTCGACTGTCCCTAAGCGAAAACAGAGATTGCTCGTAATGTGTACATGAGCCGAACCTAATTAGAATCAACAAGCAACCCCTTTTTATCGGAGACGCTAGAATGTTAATAATAGTAAACGTTACGGCAAAGGTTAGGTTAAGCAAAGGTGTTATGGAAGACTTTCATTCTTCCTCTGACGTTACGGTTAAGGCGCCGTCTTGATAACTCCGCTCTTGCGGAAACTTTGTTTTATAAGGGGTCACCCGGCATGAAATGTAAACCCAGCTGATGTACACATCTCACCCAACGCTCGCCGGCTTGAATCAGTATTAATATCTCGGAATCATTCACGCTAGTGGTCCAGGGAAATTTACACAGAACAAATCGAGAACCACGTAAAGCAGCGGAAATACTCAATGCCCAGGATCCAGCGAAGCGATGCCCCAATGGCCTTCAATGTCCAGTCACGTCAACAAGGTCGAATAAACAGTAGCAGAGATTGCGGTGAAATTTATCTCGCAAGCAGGCTTCCTCTTTGGCTTATGTCTTATGCAAGCGACAAAAGCCGGGGTACTTGTCGCGCCTGTGCCCTTGAAGTAACTACTCTCTAATTGCTTGTTTGTTTTTTTTAGTAGAAATCAGTTTAGTTACTTGATAAAAATAAGCTGCAATCAGGTTAAAATTTCACCGCGATCTTGTTTGCATTAGTCATACAAAGGGACAGACAAAAGAAATTCAACGAAACCAAGCCAAGAAATTTCTTGCGAACACTTGATCCACGCCGGCTTTCACGTTGTAGGGCAAAAAAGTGCCTGGCAAAGGATGTTTAAAGCGAACAAATTTCTCGATCTTATGCGAAAAATTAAGCGTGACCTGCGGCCAGACTCTATTTCCGTTCGGTTAAACGGACCTGCGGTAACCGCAGAGCAAGAAAAGTTCTTAGCGGACGACCAAATGAGAGGAAATATAAAGAACGCTGCTAAAATTGGGCCCGATAGAAGATTATATTGCGTGCTTTATTTTCCCTTTTTTCTATCTTCTCTGTTTGTCAACAGGTCTCAATAAATTGTATTTCTCTGTCAACATCGTCATGTTTTGCAGCAAGAAGCTAACACCTCGTTTCATTCTTATGAATCCTTATGGTGACAAATCATGGCGTTAAATTATTGTTAATATTAACTGAGGAGGGATTCAATCCCCCTTCAGCTAATTTGCATAACAAATCCTGAAGCGATCAAAGCCCGTCATGCAACAGCTCCTCCTCGTCAAAGAAGGGGGAGAAGAAGGCAAGAACTTTTGAGGGAGCTCGATCCAATTCCTCGACAGAACATCCGAACAGTGACAGATTATCAGAATGAGATTTTGCGAGCCAGCACGGTTTAGTTTTGTTCTTGTCCAGCTATGTTTTCTCTCGCAAGCTATATGCTTCGCTTTGCTGACTCCCCCCTTAGAGTTTCTTTTTTTGGCTTAGGTTTGTGTGCTAGGTGGCTTAATAAGGGTAAATACGGGTGTACGGATGACGTGGTTGTCTGCCAGTATTTGTCGACGGGGCCATCAATACACAATCAACCGAAGTAGTTTAACCGGAGTCAAACAAATAATGGCAATAAGGAACATAATATATACCACCCCAGAGGGGGCCAAATCCGAGCCGAAGGTGAGGATGAGTGACCCCTCTGGACGGTATACTTTATGTAACATTGCCGGAATTCATTTACTTCTTTCTACACTACTGCTGCTCCTTGCAAAATCTCCTTTACGGGCAAGGTATAATCGACGGAATGTAAAGGAGACTAAACCTCTTTAAAGAACATTTACGAGAACACTTGATCCACGCCGGCTTTCACGTTGTAGGGCAAAAAAGTGCCTGGCAAAGGATGTTTAAAGCGAACAAATTTCTCGATCTTATGCGAAAAATTAAGCGTGACCTGCGGCCAGACTCTATTTCCGTTCGGTTAAACGGACCTGCGGTAACCGCAGAGCAAGAAAAGTTCTTAGCGGACGACCAAATGAGAGGAAATATAAAGAACGCTGCTAAAATTGGGCCCGATAGAAGATTATATTGCGTGCTTTATTTTCCCTTTTTTCTATCTTCTCTGTTTGTCAACAGGTCTCAATAAATTGTATTTCTCTGTCAACATCGTCATGTTTTGCAGCAAGAAGCTAACACCTCGTTTCATTCTTATGAATCCTTATGGTGACAAATCATGGCGTTAAATTATTGTTAATATTAACTGAGGAGGGATTCAATCCCCCTTCAGCTAATTTGCATAACAAATCCTGAAGCGATCAAAGCCCGTCATGCAACAGCTCCTCCTCGTCAAAGAAGGGGGAGAAGAAGGCAAGAACTTTTGAGGGAGCTCGATCCAATTCCTCGACAGAACATCCGAACAGTGACAGATTATCAGAATGAGATTTTGCGAGCCAGCACGGTTTAGTTTTGTTCTTGTCCAGCTATGTTTTCTCTCGCAAGCTATATGCTTCGCTTTGCTGACTCCCCCCTTAGAGTTTCTTTTTTTGGCTTAGGTTTGTGTGCTAGGTGGCTTAATAAGGGTAAATACGGGTGTACGGATGACGTGGTTGTCTGCCAGTATTTGTCGACGGGGCCATCAATACACAATCAACCGAAGTAGTTTAACCGGAGTCAAACAAATAATGGCAATAAGGAACATAATATATACCACCCCAGAGGGGGCCAAATCCGAGCCGAAGGTGAGGATGAGTGACCCCTCTGGACGGTATACTTTATGTAACATTGCCGGAATTCATTTACTTCTTTCTACACTACTGCTGCTCCTTGCAAAATCTCCTTTACGGGCAAGGTATAATCGACGGAATGTAAAGGAGACTAAACCTCTTTAAAGAACATTTACGAGAAAAATGGAAATGTAAAGGACACTGTTCGCCCGCCTTGAAACAAATGCAAAGCGACAACGACTGTTAAGGCGCAGGTGTTATGTTGCCAAAGAAACTTAACTTTTAGGAATGAGAGCCAACTAGAATTCTGGTGCAGATGCAAGGAACAAATGACAAATTCAAATTTTTATACACTGACAAACAACCAACACTACACGAAATAACTTCTACGTGGCTCAGTAGCCGTCACAAATCACTAAGCCTTCCTACAACTATCCTATAGGCTACAGTGACAACTATAACTACAGTGACAACTAGGGTTAAAAACAGAGTCCGAAGTGTGCCCTAATTATCGATACGTGGAATTGATTGTCTGTGGGAACAGTTTGGAAATGTACGATGTGACTTGTTCGGTTAGACTTAGACTAGGATTCCATTTTTGAATTATGAAACCGTAACAATCCTTTGCTTGTGAAAGGATTGGACTCTCCAATTGTAAGATAGCAACCAAAAACGCTTGAGCCCTCGACTGAAAGCAGAGGTATGTTAACTTCTCCCGACAGATCTTTTTAAGAGCCTTTGTCAGTAACTTTCGAGAATCTGGCGACAGAGCCAAAAATTCGAATTTCTTTTTATTTGCCCAAAAGAACCCTTTTGGTGAACTATTTTCCAAAAAAATATATTTAAAAGTTCCAGCGAGTTTTTATTTTAGCAAAAAAAAACGGAAAGTTCGAAATTGGCCCAAACGGGCCTTCGGACCCAAAGTAAATTTTGCAAACTGGTACATTTTCAAAACGCTCGTACAAGACAACGAAAACTTGCTTGGAGTTAATCATTTCACAGTTTGTTACACATCTCTTGAACTTGCTTTCAAACTTAAATTTACGTCGATCTAAACGTTCTTTCCTTGATATCCACGCGCGTAAAGAGTACAGTATTTTCTATTCCGTTGATACACTGAATTTTACCAGTTTTTAGAAGACCATATCATCGAGGTATACGGACATCTAGGTGATAAAAGGACTCTTTGGAATCGGAAATGCGTGTTGATTATCATATAAAAATATTTAGTTTGGCCCGTGAAAAGCGAGAGCGCGAGGTGAAAATATGTGGAGTGCACTTTGACAGATTTCGCCATTTCTTGACTGTACTCCTATTTCAAGTCACATATGCTTTTCAGACGTTTCTGGTCTGTACCGTATTGCTTTTATACTGAAAGAAAGCTAAAGCATTTCCTTATCTTAAATTAGTTACAAAGCGATGTTTTGACTTTATTTTACGCGAGTTTCAAATAATAGCACAATTAGACGATGAAAGATCCCTGTCGACAATATGATGTTTTGATAACCCGATGTTACCCTGTCGCGCGAACATTTCGCTTTTCAGACTTTTCCAAACTAACTGTCCTTACCTTTAGGGCAAATATTAAAATTTTAAATGTTTAAGTACGTGAATTCGAGTAAAAAGAAACCTTCAATAAATATGCCATTAAGTCACTTTACGATAAAGGAATTCGGCGGGCATAGATGCTATCAGAAATCTCCTTATGCAAATAAAAAGGCGTCTGCGCGATGTTTTTGTGTTGCTTTATAAGACAACCGCTGGCGCGTAAATAACATGTTTTTGCAGTCCACCTGCTAAAATACATTTGCCAATGAAGCTTATTAGCTTTGATATTTGTTTGTTAAGATTTTTTGAAAATATAATGCAATCAGGCCATTCACACTGACTAATTCCGCGATCAGAACAGATAACTCTATACCCAGACTTAGAAAATCATTCCATTGTTAAGATATATGGTGATTTACTTGCAATGTATGAATCAGTTTCTGTTCCCTCACAAAGCAATCCTTAGCTGAAATTTCTTCCCAAAATTCGCACAGGATAGATTTTTTGACTTCACATCGAATAGATAATGAAACTATCGTGCTTCTTGTTTTAATTCATCGAGTATAACCTGAAATGTTTTTTTTAATTAAAAAAGGAACGAACGAAAGAGACAAAAGCTGTCATAAGAAAGGCAAATGTTGACAGTCATTTCTTGGTCCTTTCTCTCTCGCGCTACTGTATCACATTTCAATTGTCACGCAACATGCAACTCGCTTTTGGCCGGCATTGATCATTTTTGTCCGACGTGCTCATTGTACGAAATTTCAGCTAAGGTTTGCTTTGTGAGGGAACAGAAACTGATTCAAACATTGCAAGTAAATCACCGTATATCTTAACAATGGAATGATTTTCTAAGTCTGGGTATAGAGTTATCTGTTCTGATCGCGGAATGCCCGGCAGTATCACTCAACGAGAACCAATAATCAATAAAATCAACAATAATCAGTAGCAATTAATTGATTGGTATTGGAAATCAATAAAAATCAAAGCCAAAAAGTTGAGTGAGTATTGATTTTTATTGATTATTATTGATTTTGATTGATTACTTGAATCTTAGCTTATATTCGCGAAAAAAAACCGCATGAAATGAATTATTGAAAAATGCCACAATTCTGAAAAATACATTTGAAAAAGAATAACAAAATGGAGCAATAAATTTTGATTGTCTGTTTTCCTGGGCTTTCTAAACTTGCACAGTACTCTTCGCATTAAATGACCAGAGAGGACCAAGCTCGGTTTGAAGGGGGCCGAGCTGCCCCCGATCCTTGATAACCTTGAGCACATTTCCACATTCCCCTCTCTTCCTGACTGCTAAAAGGACAAATAGATACTTCCACTTTTTTCTGGAACATGTTCTTTCTTCGACATAATAGACGCTACAGGTGAGGTCTGCGTCAAATGTGCAATTCATTGGGGAAATTCAAATCGTACAATCAAATTACCACTGACAACGTATCCATATGTTACTTGACTGGTGTCCACCTTACCACATGCTGTTAGGCTCTGGCTTTTTACTGTAACGTATTGTATTGAATATCTATAAAAATCAATAATAATCAATAGTAATTAAAAGGTTGTAGTGAGTGAGTATCGATTTTTATTGATTGGTTAAACTAATCAATACTAGTCAATTAATTATTATTGATTATTATTGATTGTATTGATTGGTAATCAATGATTGATTTTAATTGATTGATACTGCCGGGCGGAATGAGTCAGTGTGAATGGCCTGATTGCATTATATTTTCAAAAAATCTTAACAAACAAATATCAAAGCTAATAAGCTTCATTGGCAAATGTATTTTAGCAGGTGGACTGCAAAAACATGTTATTTACGCGCCAGCGGTTGTCTTATAAAGCAACACAAAAACATCGCGCAGACGCCTTTTTATTTGCATAAGGAGATTTCTGATAGCATCTATGCCCGCCGAATTCCTTTATCGTGAAGGGACTTAACGGAATATTTATTCAAGGTTTCTTTTTACTCGAATTCACGTACTTAAACATTTTAAAATTTTAATATTTGCCCTAAAGTAAGCATAGTTAGTTTGGAAAAGTCTGAAAAGCGAAATGTTCGCGCGACAGGGTAACATCGGGTTATCAAAACATCATATTGTCGACAGGGATCTTTCATCGTCTAATTGTGCTATTATTTGAAACTCGCGTAAAATAAAGTCAAAACATCGCTTTGTAACTAATTTAAGATAAGGAAATGCTTTAGCTTTCTTTCAGTATAAAAGCAATACGGTACAGACCAGAAACGTCGACCGTTTTGTCTGAAAAGCATATGCGACTTGAAATAGGAGTACAGTCAAGAAATGGCGAAATCTGTCAAAGTGCACTCCACATATTTTCACCTCGCGCTCTCGCTTTTCACTGGCCAAACTAAATATTTTTATATGATAATCAACAAGCACTTCCAATTCCAAAGAGTCCTTTTATCAGGGGCACCCAGCGAGAAAAATTTAGCAAAATACTTGAAATATCATTTTCTGCTTTTTTAGATTGGTTAAGAGCTTTTTAAAGGCATATTTGTGTAAGCTAATACAGATTGATCTGTTCGGCGTTCTTAGCTGAAAATTTAGCTGCTGATGGCTCTCCGAAAATTCTAGCTGACCTTATTTTGTACTCTAAACGACATATTTGTCCCTCCGAAAACAATAGGAACTAATAAGTTCTCTTGTTATGAAAGTCCGACGTGACGTTTCGCCAAAGAAATGTCTAGCTTTCACTGCAATTAAATCCGAAAATCTCATACGAGTTTAGACCTTCCGAACAGATATTCCCCGAAAGGAACCGTTGGGTGCCCCTGTCTTATTACCTAGATCTTCGTATACCCCCGATTATATGGTCTTCTAAAAATTGGCAAAATTCAGTGTATCAACGGAATAGAAAACACTGTACTCTTTACGCGCGTGGATATCAAGGAAAGAACGTTTAGATCGACGTAAAGTTTAGTTTGAAAGCAAGTTTAAGGGATGTCTAACAAACTGTGAAAAGGTTAGTTCCAGACAAGTTTTCGTTGTCTAGTACGAGCGTTTTGAAAATGTACTAGTTTGCATAATTTACGTCGGGTCCAAAGGCCCGTTTAGGCCAATCCCTGAATTTGTCCAAGATCTACAACGACTTTTTAAAACTAAAAGGTCATGTTTTAGGGGCGGCTGCCAAGCCTCCCCTAAGTATAAGTTCTTTTAGAAAGATTTTTTTCAGTTATAATCTAAGCTTCCAAAAACCCAGAAAAGATACTTGTGGAAAATGCGACAGCACAAAAATGGTTATAAACCATTCTACGAGCGCAGAAGAAGTCGCCGAAACAAGGACTCTTCAAAAAATGCGTTGGCAAGAAGTTCAAAAACACTACGATGGGAACTACTTTGATTTCAACGTCCTATTACAAATTAAAAACAGAGACGGCCTTGATTGGAAAGTGCCCCCAACGTGGAGACACGTGTCAGAGATCGGACATACGTTTATGCGATTGTTATGTAAAACTCAGTTTTGTGCTGAATGTTGCTTTTAGAATCAGATAATGGCATAAGAAATTCTTGTACAGATGAACTTTTGTCCCAAGTGATAAAGGACTAAAAACGGCTATGTACTAAAAAAAAAGTATGGGCTTAAACGTATGGCTGTTTGACAAGTTGCTCGGAATTTCATAAACAGGTTGCTCGTAATTTGACAAAAAGTTGCTTAAAAAATCCTAGAAGTTGCTTTCTTTCTCAAAAAACAAAAAAAAAACACCGTTGGAGACCACATTTTCCATGAGTGAGTAGTCAACGAGGTACAGCCCAGTTGACTATTGTTAACGGAGAACTCAGGCTCGCAGACTAATATTTTTAGTAGACATTAAGGAGTTGCAGTCTTCAACAAACCATTTAAACCAAAAATCAAGAATTTTCCCTTTAAGCAAGTCATACTGTACAAGAGTTGTCTCGTAAAATTCATTTTTTAATAGCGAAGCGCGCAGGGTTTAAAAATAAAATGGAAATGATTATACCCCCACGAGGCTCAGACAACATCAGCGTGCTCTGAGAGAAATAGAGAAAATCTAGGCGAAATTTTCGTTTAAAAAAAATGTTTTACTAACACCGGCTGTTTAAGAAAGTGTTTTAGGAAAATCGTCCGCCATTCCGGTTTGTTTGTCTGAGTCTTGTCTGAGTCATGACATCACTCGCGCGGTTCGCTATTGAACCAAAAAAATGCATACATAATATGTCTTATGTTCAACTGCCCGTGTAAGTGATAAATATTGTTATTATTATTATTATTATTATTATTATTATTATTATTGTTTAACTGATGTCAGGTGGTAGGCTATTCCACAAAGACAATGAACACTGAAGACCAAAACAAAACAATGAAAGCCTCTCCTTGGAGACCTATAGAGACAAAAACAAAAATCTTTAAGGGACTTGTCCGAAATTAGCAGGGGGAGGGGGGGGGAGATTTAAAATTGGGCAATGAAATGATGTACCCTCTTGGTTGATGGGAATGAAATTTGCTTGGCGTATAACATCACCACCACCACCCCCCCTTCCCCTGCGTGTGCACAGATTATACCTCCAATAATGCCATAACAGGAGCTGTTCTTGTCAGCAACTATGCCCTGATTCCCGATGGTAATATTGGAGAAGGCCAAACAAATAAAAAAACTGAGTTCTGTTGATAACGAAATCAGAGCTTTCTTCTCCAGAAAAAGAATAAGTCAAGAAGAATCTATTATATGGTCTCTGAACAACAATGGGACAAATCAACCTTCTCCAAACCATATCTCAATCAATAGGAGCCATGAGTAGGTTAATCGTTGTGATATGTCTCTCTGCCCAGTAAATATGCCTAGCCCTCCCTTCCCCAATGCTGCCAACCTTCACCCCAATCCCATGAAACAAAATCAAATGTAAAAATTTCTGTCCATATAAGAGGGTGATACCCTTTTAAGGTTAAAAACACCTGAAAGTGTTTCACTTGTGAGAATAGTGACATTTAACAACAGCAAGAACATGATTAGTTGCCTTCAGTCTGACAAGAAATCTAAGCTAATACAAGGATTTTCATTAAACAGCAAGTTCTCTGTCCTTCTCACCTGAAAGACCAATGAAAAACAGCTCAGAATGGGTGCCAGCCAATGTTCCTCATGCAGGCCGTGTCAACCTGCCAAAAAATTTAGACATGAAGTCTTACCTAAAACTGCATGGTGAGTCCCTAATCTAAGCTAGACAAGGGTCATTTCCACAATATTGCGAAGGCATTGCCTGAGTGCAAATGTACCATCACGGTGCATATGAAGATGTGAGATAAGAAAAGGCTGTACAATTGTGATAGAAAATGATCTCTTTTGCCAGCCATTTAAGTTTAAATTAATATTCCTCAAACACTTTTCCTCCCTGTAGCAGCATTCCCCTTAGCAAACAAATTTCCCCTCCAAAACAGAAACTAATCATTATCTCTTTTGCACACCTTACATCCTGTTTTTCTAAATAAAGAAGTTAATTAAAGTAAAATAAGAAAGACTAAAATGAAGCTGCTAACAAACTATAAGAGCAGCAGAAGTAATATAACCAACAGATTAAGATCGGAAATTTCCATTTTGCTACATATACGGATTTACATAATGCCATTGCAATTTTTAACTAGTTAAAAATCTGGTAGTAGTAGTCCAAAGCTGGAAATTTCATTGTCTAGTGAAAACTGGGACTAAAGGCTGCTAGAATATCAGCACTGATGCGCTGGATTTTTCCCTGGTCTCTTGATACATTCAACATGAAGTTTCAGCTTTTGTCACCAGTCTCATCTACCTTCTTCAATGTCATAATGCAAGAGCCTCCTGTGGAGTCGCCATGGCAACAGTTTTAATCAAACATACAAGTTTGAACAGAAGGATGTTTATACTGTTGAATAGCATAAATTTTATTCTGTAGTAACTGGATTGAAAAATTTTCATTTTTTCACTACTCATGTGGAATGGCTTAAGACCCTTTTTGTGTTGTCAGGCCTCAGATATATATGTATATATATATATATATATATATATATATATATATATATATATATATATATGACTGTATAAAGAAATTGGATAGCCAACGATGGTGCTTCTTATGAGAAGGATCCCAAGGATACTCGACGCCTCCTTTCAAATAATTTAGGTTGTATAAACAGGAGACATCAGAGAACTTCTCATAGGTCTTCAGTTTAATTCGCGAACGTTTCGCCTGTTCGAGCTTCGTCAGTACATCAGCTATTGTATACTTGGAGTAAAAGGTGAAAAATTCAACAAAGTTTATTTACAAATTAAAATACAACGAAATGAAAAGGAAATACAATGAAAAGAAAAGGATAGCAATAAGTGGAGATAAAAATTATGTACGAATTACGTAATAAATTAGAAAATCACATAACTATTGTCCAAAATTGTTTATAAGAACAGTAGCTAGTTAGCAGCTCATGAAAATAACAATGTAAAGTAGTAGTATATCGTGGATTTAAAAAATACCACCTGATTCTCAGAGGTTTATTTTCGAATTTTAAACCCTTCACCATAATAAACAAGCTCCCTTTGCTCGCTTGTTTATTATGGTGAAGGGTTTAAAACTCGAAAATAAACCTCTGAGAATCAGGTAGTATTTGTTAAATCCACGATATACTACTTAATAACCGAAATAAACCACCAAGCATAAAAAAAGAAGAAAAGATTAAAACGAAAACATAACCGAACACACACACACACACACAAAAAATTTATAATCGATTAAATATTTGTGAGTCAAATTTGATGGCTGGCGGATTCAACAACTGTCAGGTCCAAGCAATCCAAAACCTACCACCAGAGCTACGTGAGATAATTTACAAACATTACCTCGCCATAAAATTGAAAGAGCGAGAGGCTTTGGGTTGGAACCAAGTTCACGATGAGCTTTTAATACAACCTTTCTGTCCTGAAAGGCAGCGGTTTGTACATATTATAGTGTGTGTAGCCTATATGCATTGTTGTTGTGGAGGGTATTGTTACCCTTGTTATAAACAAGAAGAAATCTTAGATGAACTAACCATCTCTGTCCCGATCTTGGATATAACTCAAGTTAAGTATTGCACTGATATATGGGAAGAGGATCACATTCCCTAAGTTGTGTTTACGGCGCGTGACTTCGCGGTCCGGTGAAACCCACAGACAGTGACGTAATTTATATTCTCGTACAAACATTGAAGGGAAACCCCCTTAACAACTCAAGCTTGAAAAACAAATCAATATTCACAGACAGATTACATTAATTCATAATCAAAATATTCATTACCATCAGCAGAAGTTTTGAGACCTATTTTATAAACAAATTGATAAGATTCATCTTCAAGATCTTCAGCAAGACGTTTAGGAGCCCATACAAGAAGTTCATCTCCACATTTTGTTTTTAAAGCTAAAATAGCTGAAATCCTAAATTTACTTTTCCGGTGTGAAAACTTTTTAATTTTGAATACATCGTCTGAAATATTTCTCCATTTCAAGATTTCTCTTCTTTTAAAGCTTTCTTTAGTTGGCCATTCTTCTGAGATTTCTTGTTGATCTATACATACATCCTCTGTTGGCCATTCTTCTGAGATTTCTTGCTGATCTATAAATACATGCTCTGTTGGCCAGTCTTGTGAGATCGCTTGTTGATCTGTACAGACATCCATAGTGATACATTGAAGATACATTTGTTTAATAGCGTGTACTTTTCTGCTCGAGGCGAAATTTTGTGAAGCGCATGCGTAAACATCCAATTATTGCGACATTTTGGTGAAGGACAGAAAAAGGGTACCATAAGGAATGGAAGAAGAAAAGCGTGTTTAATATATATTGAAAGTAATCAATATTTATTAGTTCACTCATTGGTAAAGCCTTAGGGGGGTGATGGTTGGCCACCATCTGAACCCTGTTTGAGGGCTTGCATGCGGTGAATTACGAGGCATAGGGGAACTCCTTCCAGTGGGAGAGTACCCTCGGGTGAACCCGCCTCGGCCCTACTGGTGACAGGGGGGTGCTCAGAAATCCCTCGGGATTTCAAACCTCGCTCCCAGAGGTAAAATGTGGAATGACAACCGCCTTGTCAGCGGTTAAATCCTCACTTCGGTGAGGTGAAAGTCCTAGCCGAGGCTAGGCAAGAACAGCCACGAGCACCCCCCGACAAGGATTTTTGCTCTTTTATGTAACCTGTCACGCAATGTCACGCGTGATTGTCACGTTTGCCGTCACGCAATGTCACGCCTCTTGTCACATAAGGTCACGCGTGACTATCACGCATTTTTCGTTGTTTATAAGAAAAAAGTTTTATTTTTCAACTTTATTAGGAAAAAATCTTATTATGGAACTACATCTTGGCCTGAAATGGGGTAGCCATCTTCATCACGAGTTGGTAACAATATTTTTGAAACACACTCACGAGTAATGAGTCTTATTTGCCTCATTTCGGGGGCGTGAGAAGTTCAATTAAATAACAGTAAATAGCTTTCAAAGTTGCAATCATTTCGAAAGATATATTATTACTTTGAAAATCTATAATTGAGTGTATTTTTTTCATACTTTCTTTGAACAGATAGTGGAATTTCCATACAGTGATCAGTGACGAAATTATCTATCATTTTCAATCTATCAAGAAAGACCTTCTCGTCGAAAGCTTCACCTCTGAGGTAAAAGCGAATCTCATCAAGGATTTTTTGGTATTCGATACGGGCAAAATTTGCTTGTTCTGTTTTCTTATCGTATTTCTTAAGGCTTGCCACTGCTTTCAAAGTAAGACCAACACCAGTTAAAGTTGCCATGACAATAGGGTTTAATGAATTCCTCCGGCTACTGCGGCACTAATAATTAACTTTCCAGCTGAAAGATTACAAACAAAATTTTTTTTCGAAAGCCGCGGTGCAACTTTTCATAGCCATAATGTTTCTTATGGTAATAAGCATATAAATTTTTCAGAATCTTAACTTTCTCTGTGGAAAGTGTTTGGTCGATATGGTTGAATTCGAAAATGTCTTGCATTGTGCTATATAATAAATGTAAAAATGTTTATGGCACTCTATATTCAATCAATAGTAATATTTCCTCATTTGATACACCCGAAGCCAATTCCACAGCCATTAGACCAGACGCCAGTAGTAAATTAATACTTATTGTCTGTAATTGAGTTGCTTCGGTTGAAGTGTAAGGCGTATATTGTCTTTTGAGGTTGACATAGAGCGCTTTTATAGTTAATATGTGACTATAATTTGGAATGATTAATTTATCCCAACCATTTAATAAAAATTTGCGCCCATTTTTGGTATTTAAACGACCATGTATATAATGAACGGAACCACTCAAATGGTGTCCGTTTAAAGACAAATCTGTTTCCATTACCATTTTTCCATTTTCAGTAGCAAAAGCGGTGTCATAGACACTTGGATCAACATTTGAAATTGTTTCTTTAACACCATAAACAATTAAATGACCAATTGTTAAAAATGATGGTTTACTAACTGTACCGTGCAGATCGAGATATATAAATTGTGGGGGTGAGCTACCCCATCTGTGAAAGTGGATAACTGTTTTGGTGTACTTCTCGAATGTTTTGGTTGTATGATCAGAAATTGAAATCGTCGTAGCTTGGGGTGTTACACTAAACTCATTCATTTCCGGGGGAAACCATTCAACGACCATAGTATAGTAACCGACCGGAAGTTTATATAAGTTAAAATCGAGGCGTGACCGGTACTGGTTGGGCGAGCCTTTTTCAAACAAGAGTTTAAGTTGGTAAGCTTTTTTATTAATTTGATGTGGAGAATTGGGAAAATCGTTAATTCCTAAAACCTCGATATTGTTTTCACTCGAAGATTCATCAGTGTCTTCCATCAAGTATATGAAGGTGTCCCTTTTTTGTCCCGAGTTAATGATCTGAGATTCATGAATTTTTTGAGTGACAAGATCTCTCATAGTTGTTATTTCATTTTGCATAAAATCAACATTAACTGCGGATTTCGAATCTTTGTAATCGGTTTGTAAGTTAATAATTTTATTGTTATTTAAATTCAAGTTTCCAGTCATATTGTTACTGCCATCAACTTTGAGAAACTTTTTTTGTGTTATATCATCAATTCTGTTGTTAACAAACTCGACACGTGCGGCTTCTCTTTGGTTTGAAGGAAGATTAAGATTGATAATTGATTTATTTTTCATATCAATATCAGCTTCTTTATCCAATTTTTTCACAAGCTGATTATCGACATATTTTTTGTTTGTGGCTTGGTCTGCCTGTACTGGGTCTTTTACGTTGTAGATTGTATTATTGTTCATATCAATGCTTGCTTCCATTTTTCCGCCTTCCTTTTTTGAAAGAAAGATATTTCTCGTGTCCTGATAGTTTATTACCTTTGTCAGATCACCGTGGACAGGATAAGGGTTGCTTTTTAATCGCAAAATATCGTACTTATTTTGCATGTCAATATTAGCAGAACCGCTGGCACTACCCTGAGGTCCACGATCACCTTTTTCACCTTTTTCACCTTTATCACCTTTATCACCTTTGTCGCCTTTTAAACCCTGTGGTCCTTGTGCTCCCTTCTGACCTTGTGGTCCTGTGGGACCTTTTTCACCCCTCGGTCCATAAGGACCTTGTGGTCCTGCTGGCCTTTGTCACCCTTCGGCCCAGGAGGACCCTCAGGGCCAGGAGGACCCCCTGGACCAGGAGGACCCTCTTTCACATTTTCACTAGTCGTTTGGTTAGTTCCACCTATTTGACTGTTAATATACCCCATTATATATCTTCATCAAAATTTTTTTGATTACTTTTTTGGCTTTGTCATAGTAAAAGAAAGAATATTTTTCATCGGTGGCGCGATCTAAAGCGTCATGATCCACACCTATCTCGTCTGCAATCCGTTTGTTTTCTCTTGGAAGAAATCTGAAAATACAAAAATGGCTGCAGTTATCACGGATGTTTTTGGGCACCTTATAGAAGGTTTGAGTGAGGTAAATAACGCAGCAGTTTCTGTGCCGCCCGTTGATAAAATAATTAATGATGCTGTTTTGGTTGCTTTCACAAACAAGATCATCAAAAACAACTATTTTTTGGTTGTCCACCAAAAGCTCTTCCAGTGGAATGATTTCATCACCATGGGCCTCAATAACCTCATAACCAACCTTGGGGTTGATTTTTTCAGCAAAGTCCTGCAAAAGATTCTGATATTTGTTCTGGTGCAGGTTTTTTGAGAAGAGGTAGATTTTATCAAACTCCAACAACTCATAAAGCATATGCAGTAACATGTTTGTTTTACCAGAATTACTGGGTCCACAAATTAACATCCGAAAAACATCTGCTGGCATGCAAGGGTGGCCTTGCTTGTATTTACTCTTGGAAGAACCTTGGTCATAATTTGGAATCTTCATTTTTTTTTCGCTTCTATATATTCACGCTGGGAATATGTCAGTAAAAAAATGGCAACAATTGGCTGAAGAAAAAACGCTGTTGGATAAACAAACAGAAGAAATTCACCAAAAATTCAGAATGGATAAAATAAACAAAGAGTTTGGTCAGCTTTCAGGAGAAGTACTTTTTAAACCAATCACAAAAAGGCTTGATGAAAAAAGCAGCGACAATGTAGAAGAAGAAGAAGAAGAAGAAGAAGAAGAAGAAGAAGAGGAGGAGCAGGAAGTTCCTGATTACACAATGGATGAATTTGACGAAATCAACCCGTTTGGTGATGAATTCAGACCGGATGCACCAACTCCAGCACCATCACCACCAACAACACCCACAACAACCACAACACCTATAGTACCAATATCACAACCACCCCCATATCAAGAATTTGATGATTATCCATTACCACCCTCACCTTTGATGGAAGAAACTATTATGCCGGGATCTTACAAAGGTGAAACAATGGAAGAAACATCAAACCGGCTTAGAACTGTAAATAGTATTATTGCTAAAGCTAAAAAAGGCGATCCAAATTACAAAGTAAAAGATAAAAAAATCTAAATTCTATGGATATAATTTGGAACAACTAGAAGCTGAGTCATTTAAACTCGAAACAATTAAGGCACATCAAGAACATGCAGAAAAGTTACTTAAAAGGAAACAACCTTTATTAACACAATTACAAGAAAAAAAGGCGAAATTGACACCACCTAAAAAACAAGAAAAAAGAGAAACTGCTCAAACCCCTCTTGAAAAAGCTGTCATGAGCCGAAAACCTGCTTTTGAACTTTCTGACGATGAAGATGACCTTTCTAAACAGGATTGGGAAACTGAAGGAAGTGGCATCACTGATGATGAAGCTGAAAAATTGATCAACCAACTTTATTTGAGTTTAGGTTCGATGAAAGCAGGAAACAGCTCAATAAAACTGAAAAATCAGGTATTATATCTGCTTGATTCACTAGTTGAACTCGGCACAATAAATAAAAAGCAAAAGAAAGAAATTGTTTCTAATTATATAAAACAATAATGAGCTTTGACATACTGCTTGACTCGAGCCTTGTAGAACTAGAAAGAGGTGGAGAACGGAATGTTTCACATGATTTTACAGTGAAGTTTAATCCTCCAATCGAATTGGATTAAAAAAAAACTATAAAGCTGCGCTAAACAGACTTATCACAATGAGTTATTCATGGAATAATATCGATTCTCGTTATAATAACAATAAAATTCGTTGGAAGAAAAAAACAGAACAAGCGTGGAAGACCTTAACTTTCCCGAATGGAATGTATGATTACAAAAGAATCAACACTTATATTCAGCAACACACCGGTAAAGTTGACCCGACAAACAAAGACAGTGATTACATTTTCACTATATATTTCGATTTGTCGATTTATAGGGTTGTGGCTTTGATACATAATGATTATGAGCTTGACTTTTCTCAAGGAAATTTTGGTGAATTGCTTGGTTATGGCAAAAGTACCTTGAGTGGAGATGTTGTTGGAAGAGAAGTTCCAAATATCACAAGAGGTGTTGATTGGGTACATTTGCATTGCGATCTTATCTCACGCCGAGCAAAAAATGTTTCAAGCGATGTGTTATCCAGCTTCTCAACATCAGATCTTCGGGTTAGCTATCCATTTCGAAAAGAGCCGCGTCGACTTGAGTGGCAACCTGTGAATACAAGCGATATTAATTCAATATGGGTTTGGGTGACAGACGGAAGAAATAATATCCTGGATCTCAACGGGACAGACGTTGCAATTAGCTTAATAATTGAAAAAGAGTAAGGTTTTTTGTTGTTATAAATATACAATCATGAATCATCCAAGCGAGTGGGCAAGATACTTTGATGAAAACACCGGACGTTATCGATATAAACACAAAGGGTCGGGTGTGATCCGTGACACCCTCATGACCATCGGTAAAGTATTCAAAAACAATGTGAAGAACGTGGCAAAGAAAACTGCCGAAAAAGCCACAAAAACAATCGCTGAAAAAGCGGGTCAGAAAGTTGGTGAACTTGCTGTTGAAAAAGGGTCGAAACAAATACGAAAAATACTGCAAGAGCGAAACCAAAACCGTTGTCTCAGGATGCATAAAAGAAACTTGCAAATATTTTGCAAAAACAAACGCCAAAAAATCAGACGCCCTTGTGAAATTAAATCGAATTTTGGCAAACGAAATTTAACCAATCAAAGAAATTTTTTCTTTTAATATAATAAGCACTTGCTATCATGTTCAGAAGTCAACCATACCTCAAGAATACTAAATACGTTCAAATTAATTTAGACACCCCACTCACCTTCCCTCCGAATAACCAATTTCAAACAAAGAGGGGCTACAAATTTACCATAAGAGACCGGGACAATTTTTATGACTGGTATAACGCTTATTTCCGCGTCGATTTAAGTTTGAAACCAAAGCAAATGGAGCTAACATTGGTGCTGACACTGAATCAGCTCCGATCAACGGTTCTTTCTCATTGATCCAAAATTTGCAACTAAGTTCAGCGGGGAAAAAACTGTACGAGGCAAACAATATCCACAAAGGTATTTTCATTAAAAATCTGCTTGATTTTTCGGACGATTATTCGAGAAGCGTGGCAAAAAACCAGTTTTGGTATCTTGACTCTGACACCACCACAGCGACTGATAATAATGCGACGAACGTTGGAAGGCGAGCAAGAGCGCTTCTATCACATGAAGGTGAGATGGTTAAGACGATTATCCCTTTGAACAGGTACTCATTCTTCGAAGGTCTTTCCGACAGGCTGCTGCCACCGTTACAACTTGAGTTTGAAATTGTTTTGCAAAACGATCTAGAAATGATTTTTCAAAACGATGGAACAGCTCGAAGAATTGTTGTCCGTAAATTTGAGTTGTGGGTCCCACAATTACATTTCACTGGTAAAGGACAGACCCTGGCCAATGAAAATTTCTTGAGGCCAACCCAATGGAAATACCTGAATGAAACTTTGAAAAGCAGCAGCGCCCAAAGGGATGCGAATGGTACGTGGTTGATTACACCTGGGATAAAAGACCCAAGCATGTCTTTGTATTTTTTCAACAAAGTCGGAAACAAAATTCTTATACACAAAACCCTTACCTCTTTGACACATTTGATATCGATGGTGATAACACGGCAAGATTGGACACTTGCCGCCTTCAGTACGGCACAACATTTTACCCTGAGCTTGATTACGACCATGATTTTAAAATAAGAATTTTGAATGATTTGATCGATTTCAGATACAGAAAGAACGACTACAACAATTTTGAGAAGTTGTACCTAATTAGCTACTTTGACCTTCGAAACGCCAAAGAAAGTGTGACAGGCGACTCGAAAAAGCTCGAATTCCATTACAGACTGAATGAAGCCGCTAACGCTCAAGATTATATAATCTTCGCCTTGGTTTTGAATGAAGAAGAATTTGTGCTGAAGCAAATTGGTAATGAGCTTGTCGCCGTCTAGACAAAAAATTATGAATATAATATACACACACGATGAGCACAACTTATCTTCCATATAAAATTGAACTGACTGATGGTGAGAAAAATAAACTTCAAAAAGCGTATGTTTCGAAGACAGCTGTTACTCTGAGAGTCAAACCAAAGCAAATTGGACGCGGTGACGAACTCCTTCTCACTGCTACTCAAATCTCGCGACTGAAAAAAACCTCAGCGGCAGGTAAGGGAATGGAAATAAAATTAAGCCAAACTCAGATTCGAAATACTGCGCAGCGTGGTGAAAGTTTGTTTTCTGCTATGTTAGGTTTGGCACGACCTTTGATAAAGCCAGCTCTTGGGGCATTAGTGAAAAGGTGCTGAAAAAGATATTCGGAAAGGGCTTTGGGCCGAAGGAAATTGAGCTTTATAAACTTGTCCAGCAAATGACTCCTACTCAGAAAAAGGCGGCAGAACAGTATCTTGTTGGAAAGGGTTTAGTGAAAGGAGGCGGTGCACAGTATGGTGGCTTCCTTGGAATGTTGGCGTCTATCGGAGTAACTTTGGCCCTTGATTTAGTTCGAAAAATAATTGGAAAAGGTATGCAAACGCAACCACCACCACCACCACCACCACAACGACGAACACCATCTAAAGGTAAAGGAATGCAAATTCAACCTCCACCTTTTTTTGGAACTTGGGATGATTATTATCGTTTAAAAAAAACTAAAATTTGAAGATAAACCTCTATCGAACATTGACCTGAGAAAATGGTGCAACTGTTTACGAATTCCAATAAAAGGTATTTTTAGCAGAAATGAAACAAAAGCTTTGTTTCATTCTCCATGCATTATCAACTTGGATGATTTCGGAAGTTTGGGAACTCACTGGGTATGTTGTTGGCCTGCCAAAGACAAAGGTACTTACGAGTATTACGATTCATTTGGGCTTCCACCACCTTTGGAATGGGAAAAAGAAATGTCAATGCATGGGATGACACATTTTTTCAGAAATGATAACCAAATTCAATGGGAACAAAGTGTGAGATGTGGTTATTACTGCCTTCTCTTTTTAAACGAAAGAAATAAAGGAACAAGTTTTGCCGATATTTTGAAAATGTTCTCCAACGATTTACTTCAAAACGAGGAAATAGTAAAAAAATATTTTTCTTAAAATATATATACAATGGAAGTGTACTGTGTGAAAGAAAAGCGGCACACGCCCAATGTGCAGGGAAGTGAAAAGGTTGTAATCACAAAGAACAATCGAAAACTCTTAAAAGCAAAATGCGCTAGTTGCGGAATAACAAAAACAAGTTTTATGCCGGGAAACTAGGTGAGCCCTCCCGCGCGGAGGGCAGTGGTATATTTGGCGATGTTGCTATGGCAGTTTGTGATCTTGCAATTACAAAAGGAATCCCATATCTTGCGAAAAAAAGTGTTGAAGCTGGAAGATATTACGCTTCTGAAGCTATGAGAGACCCGAAATTGCAAAAGAAAGCAATAAATTACACTCTTGACAAAGCCCGCTCAGTCATTCAAAAAGTCAGAAGTGAAATGTTAGATCAACTTTCAACTAAAGTTCGACCAAACCAACGTTACAAAACTGACAAACCTGATTTGGATGGAGCTGGGTTTGATATACATGCAGCAATTGGGAAATTTCCGAAACCAAAAAAAGGTTGGACATTACCAGGGCATAATTTTACAGGGCCATACAATCCTCTTGAAAAGCAGGTGAAATACGATCCAGAAACTGGAGAAATCTTGGAAATATATCAACCACCAACAGGTGCAACAGATGCGATTGCTATGCAACATGATGTTGATTATGATGTTTGTTCCAACCGTGAAAAAACATACGGTGAAAATCTCAAAAAATGCAAACACAAAGCGGATAAAAAAATGGTGAAGTCTCTTGACGCAGTTCCTTACAAACAAAGGCAGTGGGGTCATGCGGCTGCAAGAAATGCAATCAATGCTAAACAAAAGTTAGGGTTGGGTTTGAAACAACAAAAAGGGACTGGTGTTTTGGATAAACCATTGGAAGTAGTGAAATTTGCTGAAACTTTGACAAAAAAATGATTCCTTCCACAAAACATGTATTCGATCGGTATTGGTCAGGTGATATTGCGAAAAATACTTTCACAGGTCCAACTGGTGTCACAAGCAAGAAATTTTGGACTCATCCGAAAAAAGGTACTGTCATGCGTTTGGTGAAAAATCCGAAAACAGGCAAATATGAAAATGTTTATGAAGAACCTTGATTGGTTTTCAACCACCATTTATCAAACTCCTGTTTTGCGCGCCGCCTGCTTGCTAAGGTTTTAGGAAGGTGATGACAAATAGATTCCATAATTTCTTTTTTGTTGGGCCAGCATTCAGAAGGTACAATTTCAAAATAATTGTGTAGAAAACAGGAGTAGTTCACTGATTTGCCGGACATCTCCTGAAATTGAGCAATAACGTTACTTAAAAAAGCGACCTCGCTGGAAGAAAACATTTTTTCAATGTTCCATTTCCGAAAAATATTTTTTAAATGAAAATTAGTCAAAGGGGGCGCAGTGGAACTTCTTTCCCGACATACACGACATAAGTCATTCACCACATAAACTATTTGCTCCTCGCATGAAGGACAACGATTAATCTTTTTTGATAACAGGCTTATTTCATTTCTTTTTTTTTTGCAACATTTCTTGTATCTCTTTTGACGAGATTTTCACACCTTGCAAACAACCAAACGGGTCGTACATTTTTTTATTGTGTATGGTATACAATGAGCTCGCGTATTTTCAATAAGTTGTCAAAAATTTATTACAGCCCGCAAGGGTACTGGAAAGGGTTTGCAGCAATTAAAAAATTATCCAAGGCAGCGAAAGTACATTCCAAGACCGAAATTTGATGTTCCTGTTCCAAACAAAGTTCACCAAGCCGATCTTCTGTATCTCCCACACGATCGCCCACCACGCTCCCGTAAAACTTTTAGATATGCCCTCACAGTGGTAGATGTGGCCTCTCGATACAAAGAGGCCAAACCGTTGACCACAAAAGAGGCCAAAGAAGTCGCAGCTGCTCTGGAACGGATTTATAGTCGTGGTCCTTTGAAGTGGCCAAAACTGCTTCAGGTCGATCCTGGTCGTGAGTTTATGGGCGCTGTGAACCAACTTCTTTCGAAACATAATGTCGAGGTTAGACGTGGTCGTGTGGATATTCACCGTGATCAAGCTATCGTTGAAAGATTCAACCGCACCCTGGCTGAACGACTGTTTGGACATCAATATGGGGTTGAAATGCGCCTCCCAGAAGACAAAAGATCGACTGAATGGGTGGCCCGACTGCCCGCTGTTATTTTAGCTTTGAATAAAGAACTCACTCGACTGACTGGTCAAAAACCTGTTGATGCCATCAAAGAGAAGACTGTTCCATCCAAATCCTCGACACCTTATTTAAGACCCGTTGGTGTGAACGAAAAAAAGCTCCCCTCTGGTTTAAGTGTTCGCTATCTCTATCAACCCGGTGAACTTGAAGGTGGACGCCGAAGAGCAACCGACCCAATCTGGTCTTTGAATGTTTACGAGATTCAAAAGATCATGATAAAACCAGACGCACCGGTTATCTATTATTTGTTCGACGGGCCAAAACGCTGGTTTGTCCGCGAAGAGCTTTTGGTTGTCCCTCCAGATACACAACTACCACCAGCAATCTAACAATGAAACTCGATCGGTTCTGTGTGAATGCTGTCTTCCAATACCCAGCGTTTGTCGTAGTAAGCGCTCAACCCCAGCTTCTGCTGTTCGTAAGTGACCATCTGCCCGTCCCGCATCCTGAAACCTCTATTAGTTGCTATGTCCTTGCTGCCTTCCAAAGCTTTCTTGAAATGCTACCATGTGATCTCGTTTTGTTTCTTCGACACCCCTTTTGTGCTAAACTTCTTTTTTTTTACCCTCAGATTCGTCGACGAAATAACATTTTGAGCAGAGTGCAATCATTCTGCTGCCTTCACACTCGAGTTTAAAGAGTCCGGGGGTCCAACTACTCCACTTGTCCCAAGCTAACCACTCTTGCTTTTTTGCCTCAAATTCTGTTTGCAGCTCTGGTTTGACGATGTCTTCCAACTTTTCTGCGCTGATTGCCATGTAATTGCTGTCTGTGTCCATCTGAATCAATTCGAAATCTCTTCTATCAATATATCTGTCAAGAAAGTCATAATAAGATTCAAGCATTCGAAGTTTTGCCAGTTGATAGACAGCTATTCCTACCTGAAATGGTCTTCTGATTGTGATCCGAGGTTTTCGGCTTTCCAACTCATAAGCCTGCCCGATCTCATCAAGATCACTGAAATATGCGCTTCGCAAGGCTCTGTCGACTACCTTCTCGTCTTTGGTGTAAATGGTGTTTGTTGCCGCTCCAAGGCTTCGATGAGCTTTCCATACCCACTACTTCCTAACAGTTTAAGCACCTCAGCCAACAGAGCCTTGCTTTTTTCTTTATCTCCAGTTCTACGAGCTTCAGTAACTTGCTCCACGAAGCAAGTGAATATTTTTGTTGGTTGGTAGTCAATCGTACAATAAACATTTGTGATCACTGCTCCATACTCAAGATACCATCTAAGAAGAGGAGCCTATAATAATATCTTCTTTGCAGACAATGCTCCCACTAACTTCTCTCCGTCTCCACGGTTCCGTTTTGTGTGTTTAAGATAGTCAAGCATATGTTGCGGCACAGCTTCAACAGGAACCTCTTTGTTGTAGAAGAACGGACACATTTCCTCAAACTTTGGGTGTAAGTGATCAGGGATCTCTATATCAACTTCTGCAAATCCGAACCATTTTTCTTCTTTTAACCTTTGTGTTAGTATTGGAGCGGCGGCTTCGTTATTGTAATGCACGACCCTTCCTTTTCCACAAGGCATGTCTCTAAGCATGGTTGACAAATACAAAGCGTTGGCGTCGTAACCCACTATATTTTTGCAAAAACGAGGTTCCGCTATTCGATGAGACCTTATTTTCGTAACTCCAACTTCATGATATCTTGTGAAAACAAGGCTCGGTCCTCCAACAACAGCTTCTTTCAACATCTCATACCCTTCTTTGCACGGGCTGTAAAGATCTGCACCCCTCTCAACACATCCGCGAAGTAAGTAATGTAAACTAACACCTGGGATACTTACAGCATCTTTCAAAATATCGATTCCTTTATCAGTGTAAAAAGCACGCATCTTTTCCAGCGCCTCGAGGCCAGGAGCTACATCGAGATTATTGTAGTAACGCAGCCAGTCTGCGAAGGTACACATCCCCTTTTCTTTGAACAGACGCTGGCACTCTTCCCATTCATCCCGTGTTAGAACATAACCACCCTTCAGCTTCGAATACCAATCCTCACATTTTGGAAGTCCGCGAAAATCAAGTTTTTCAGGTGTGTCAAACCATTCATACGGAAACCACGATTTTACAGTTTCGCATTCATAAGCTTTTACCCATTTCTCATAACTTGTACCCGGACCTAAGTAGTTTATGATATCGAGAAAGCGAAAGTTTTTACTCAAAATGAACATAATTTTGTTTCCATTTTTTGCAACTCTTACTTTACCAGTTGTATCAGATAAACGTTCCGCGAAATGTTCTCTGATAAGATTCAAATCATATCTCCCGGAGTTAAACCCAAGAACTGGCACCTGATTACACCATTCTTCTATTTTGAGACGCTGTGCTTTTGAAAGCATATTTATGTCGTCAGGTATGAAGACTGCTCTTACTTGATCCCTAATGTTTTTCTCACGCCTCTCAAGTTCTTCCATAAACTTGCGAACAAGCTCCGCAGGGTCTCTTTCACAGATATGAGTAGGTTCTCTTTCTAAAGTGTCACCAACGCTAACAGAAATTGGAACGTGTGTGTTTTCGATAGTTAACATGCCTGTTGGTTCTTTCCTCTGATTTTTATCTCCGTATGCTTCGAAGTCATACAATATCGCGGGTGGATAACTTTGTATTTGAGTCTGTGGCAACTTAATATTTACTTCTCCTACTTCACAAGACCATGCTTCGATTACATGGTAGCCAGCAGCTCGAAGCTTTTGTGTACGTTCAACAGTTGCTTTAAATCTATCTTCTCGTGTTTGGTCATGATGAGTAATAATTCTATTTCGATCATGAGGGTAACATTTTCGGCATCCATGCCAGTGACATCCATGATGTTGAAAAACAGTCTTCGTTTCATGATTATAACCGTCTACAGGTGCACGCTCAACCCATCTTTCACCTCCATGTCCGCAAGCAGCGTGGTGAATGTGAATTTTACGAAGTGCTGATTCTTTTTCAAGCCAACGAAGAGATTCCGGAGAAGATGAATGTTTTGGATAAAAGGCTTTCTCAAAAGCTGTTTGTGGTAATTCAACTTTTTCGGCCGGATATTCAATCGCCGTTTTTCCTTGTGAACATGTTTGGGTATGTCGTTGAAGGTGGCAAGCTTGAGTGAATCTTGAACGACAATGAACACATGCATAAATTTTTGCAAGCTTCGAAATATCTTTTATAAAGAAAGCATGCCCTTCGTAAATTGCAATTGTCAAAATATTTGTTAATTTAGCTGGTGGTTTCCTTCTAAGATGCCATACCACTTCACCATCCTCCATACGTTCAGGCTCATATACACGAATACCCAACCAATCTTTAAAAATTTGTTTTTTATTAAGATGTTTTTCAACCTCATCAAGTTCATCTAAAGGTGTTTTCCGGCAATCTTGTGGAGTAGCTATGAGGTTGAAGAAACTCTTCGCAAGTTCCCGTGCTGCAAACCCCCCTCAAGTCTGGCCGGCCGCAGGGGGATTAAAGGCGGACACGTCCGCCTTTAACCCGAAAAGTTCGGGGGTATGTTTTGCAAAATTTGCTCAGATAGCAGGCTCAAAACTGACCGGCTTGCTGCAAATCAACACGGACTTGTCTCATTTGACAGGGCAAGGAGTGCCCTGCAGCAAGAGATAACATTTTAAAAATATTGCCCCCTGCTATTTGACTGAATTTGCCAAAACATACCTGCAGCTACTGTAAACAGCAAATTAGTCCAATCCACTTGCCTCCCCTCCCGTGTGGATCTCTGACCCCCCAAAGCAAAACAGGCTCCAAAACAGGCTCCAAGGCAAAACAGGCCAATTTCTCCCCACCCTACCCCCCCTCCCAATTGGGTCTCCGGACCAATACAATGCCTACCGTCAGAAAGGGCAGTCCCTGGGCAGTGTGCTGGCATACCCCCATCAGAGTCTGGCCGGCCGCAGGGGGGTTAAAGGCGGACACGCCCACCTTTAACCCGAAAAGTTCGGGGGTATGTTTTGCAAAATTTGCTCAGATAGCAGGCTCAAAACTGACCGGCTTGCTGCAAATCAACACGGACTTGTCTCATTTGACAGGGCAAGGAGTGCCCTGCAGCAAGAGATAACATTTTAAAAATACTGCCATTAGCTTTCTGACTTAATTTGCCAAAACATACCTGCAGCTACTGTAACCAGCAAATTAGCCCGATCCACTTGCCTCCCCTCCCCTGTGGATCTCTGACCCCCCAAGGCTAGCTCTGCTGAATTCTGTGGTTCCCCAGCTTGCAGTCTATTGTGGCAGTACAGCTGCGATCGCCCTTTGACCCAGAGACACACACAAAAGACCCTTCATGTCTTTCAAGCACCATCAGAGCACTTGTCTTGTCTTGAAAATCAGGTTTGCTGGCAAAACAGGCCAATTTCTCCCCACCCTACCCCCCCCCCCCAATTGGGCCTCCGGACCCCTACAATGCCTACAGTCAGAAAGGGCGGTCCCTGGGCACTGTGCTGGCATATCAGGTGACGCAAACCCCCCTCAAGTCTGGCCGGCCGCAGGGGGATTAAGGGCGGACACGTCCGCCTTTAACCCGAAAAGTTCGGGGGTATGTTTTGCAAAATTTGCTCAGATAGCAGGCTCAAAACTGACCGGCTTACTGCAAATCAACACGGACTCGTCTCATTTGACAGGGCAAGGAGTGCCCTGCAGCAAGAGATAACATTTTAAAAATATTGCCCTTTGCTATCTGACTGAATTTGCCAAAACATACCTGCAGCTACTGTAACCAGCAAATTAGCCCGATCCACTTGCCTCCCCTCCCCTGTGGATCTCTGACCCCCCAAGGCTAGCTCTGCTGAATTCTGTGGTTCCCCAGCTTGCAGTCTATTGTGGCAGTACAGCTGCGATCGCCCTTTGACCCAGAGACACACACGAAAGACCCTTCATGTCTTTCAAGCACCATCAGAGCACTTGTCTTGTCTTGAAAATCAGGTTTGCTGGAAAAACAGACCAATTTCTCCCCACCCTACCCCCTCCAATTGGGCCTCCGGACCCCTACAATGCCTACAGTCAGAAAGGGGAGTGCCTGGGCAGTGTGCTGGCATATCAGGTGACGCAAACCCCCCTCAAGTCTGGCGGGCCGCAGGGGGATTAAAGGCGGACAGGTCCGCCTTTAACCCGAAAAGTTCGGGGGTATGTTTTGCAAAATTTGCTCAGATAGCAGGCTCAAAACTGACCGGCTTCCTGCAAATCAACACGGACTTGTCTCATTTGACAGGGCAAGGAGTGCCCTGCAGCAAGAGATAACATTTTAAAAATATTGCCCTTTGCTATCTCACTGAATATTCCAAAACATACCTGCAGCTACTGTAAGCAGCAAATTAGCCCGATCCACTTGCCTCCCCTCCCCTGTGGATCTCTGACCCCCCAAGGCAAAACAGGTTCCAAAACAGGCTCCAAGGCAAAACAGGCCAATTTCTCCCCACCCTACCCCCCCTCCCAATTGAGCCTCCGGACCACTACAATGCCTACCGTCAGAAAGGGCAGTCCCTTGCCAGTGTGCTGGCATATCGGGTGACGCAAACCCCCCTCAGAGTCTGGCCGACTGCAGGGGGGTTAAAGGCGGCCCCGCCCGTCTTTAACCCAAAAAGTTCGGGGTTATGTTTTGCAAAATTTGCTCAGATAGCAGGCTCAAAACTGACCGGCTAGCAGCAAATCAACACGGACTTGTCTCATTTGACAGGGCAAGGAGTGCTCTGCAGCAAGAGATAACATTTTAAAAATATTGCCCTTAGCTATCTGACTTAATTTGCCAAAACATACCTGCAGCTACTGTAACAAGCAAATTAGCCCGATCCAGTTGCCTCCCCTCCCCTGTGGATCTCTGACCCCCCAAGGCTAGCTCTGCTGAATTCTGTGGTTCCCCAGCTTGCAGTCTATTGTGGGAGTACAGCTGCGATCGCCCTATGACCCAGAGACACACACAAAAGACCCTTCATGTCTTTCAAGCACCATCAGAGCACTTGTCTTGTCTTGAAAATCAGGTTTGCTGGGCAAAACAGGCCAATTTCTCCCCGCCCTACCCCCTCTCCCAATTGGGCCTCCGGACCAATACAATGCCTACCGTCAGAAAGGGCAGTCCCTTGCCAGTGTGCTGACATATCGGGTGACGCAAACCCCCCTCAGAGTCTCGCCGACCGCAGGGGGGTTAAAGGCGGCCCCGCCCGCCTTTAACCCGAAAAGTTCGGGGGTATGTGTTGCAAAATTTGCTCAGATAGCAGGCTCAAAACTGACCGGCTTGCAGCAAATCAACACGAACTTGTCTCATTTGACAGGGCAAGGAGTGCCCTGCAGCAAGAGATAACATTTTAAAAATATTGCCCTTAGCTATCTGACTTAATTTGCCAAAACATACCTGCAGCTACTGTAACCAGCAAATTAGCCCGATCCACTTGCCTCCCCTCCCCTGTGGATCTCTGACCCCCCAAGGCTAGCTCTGCTGAATTCTGTGGTTCCGCAGCTTGCTTTCTATTGTGGGAGTACAGCTGCGATCGCCCTATGACCCAGAGACACACACAAAAGACCCTTCATGTCTTTCAAGCACCATCAGAGCACTTGTCTTGTCTTGAAAATCAGGTTTGCTGGGCAAAACAGGCCAATTTCTCCCCGCCCTACCCCCTCACCCAATTGGGCCTCCGGACCCCTACAATGCCTACCGTCAGAAAGTGCAGTCCCTGGGCAGTATGCTGGCATATCGGGTGACGCAAACCCCCCTCAGAGTCTGGCCGGCCGCAGGGTGGTTAAAAGCGGACACGCCCGCCTTTAACCCGAAAAAATTCGGGGGTATGTTTTGCAAAATTTGCTCAGATAGCAGGCTCAAAACTGACCGGCTTGCAGCAAATCAACATGGACTTGTCTCATTTGACAGGGCAAGGAGTGCCCTGCAGCAAGAGATAACATTTTAAAAATATTGCCCTTAGCTATCTGACTTAATTTGCCAAAACATACCTGCAGCTACTGTAACCAGCAAATTAGCCCGATCCACTTGCCTCCCCTCCCCTGTGGATCTCTGACCCCCCAAGGCTAGCTCTGCTGAATTCTGTGGTTCCCCAGCTTGCAGTCTATTGTGGCAGTACAGCTGCGATCGCCCTTTGACCCAGAGACACACACAAAAGACCCTTCATGTCTTTCAAGCACCATCAGAGCACTTGTCTTGTCTTGAAAATCAGGTTTGCTGGGCAAAACAGGCCAATTTCTCCCCACCCTAACCCCCCCCCCCCCCAATTGGGCCTCCGGACCCCTACAATGCCTACAGTCAGAAAGGGCAGTCCCTGGCAGTGTGCTGGCATATCAGGTGACGCAAACCCCCCTCAAGTCTGGCCGGCCGCAGGGGGATTAAAGGCGGACACGTCCGCCTTTAACCCGAAAAGTTTGGGGGTATGTTTTGCAAAATTTGCTCAGATAGCAGGCTCAAAACTGACCGGCTTGCTGCAAATCAACACGGACTTGTCTCATTTGACAGGGCAAGGAGTGCCCTGCAGCAAGAGATAACATTTTAAAAATATTGCCCTTTGCTATTTGACTGAATTTGCCAAAACATACCTGCAGCTACTGTAACCAGCAAATTAGTCCAATCCACTTGCCTCCCCTCCCCTGTGGATCTCTGATCCCCCAAAGCAAAAAAGGCTCCAAAACAGGCTCCAAGGCAAAACAGGCCAATTTCTCCCCACCCTACCCCCCTCCCAATTGGGCCTCCGGACCAATACAATGCCTACCGTCAGAAAGGGCAGTCCCTGGGCAGTGTGCTGGCATATCGGGTGACGTAAACCCCCATCAGAGTCTGGCCGGCCGCAGGGGGGTTAAAGGCGGCCACGCCCGCCCTTAACCCGAGAAGTTCGGGGGTATGTTTTGCAAAATTTGCTCAGATAGCAGGCTCAAAACTGACCGGCTATCAGCAAATCAACACGAACTTGTCTCATTTGACAGGGCAAGGAGTGCCCTGCAGCAAGAGATAACATTTTAAAAATATTGCCCTTAGCTATCTGACTTAATTTGCCAAAACATACCTGCAGCTACTGTAACCAGCAAATTAGCCCGATCCACTTGCCTCCCCTCCCCTGTGGATCTCTGACCCCCCAAGGCTAGCTCTGCTGAATTCTGTGGTTCCCCAGCTTGCAGTCTATTGTGGCAGTACAGCTGCGATCGCCCTTTGACCCAGAGACACACACAAAAGACCCTTCATGTCTTTCAAGCACCATCAGAGCACTTGTGTTGTCTTGAAAATCAGGTTTGCTGGGGAAAACAGGCCAATTTCTCCCCACCCTACCCCCCCAATTGGGCCTCCGGACCCCTACAATGCCTACCGTCAGAAAGGGCAGTCCCTGGGCAGTGTGCTGGCATATCAGGTGACGCAAACCCCCCTCAAATCTGGCGGGCCGCAGGGGGATTAAAGGCGGACACGTCCGCCTTTAACCCGAAAAGTTCGGGGGTATGTTTTGCAAAATTTGCTCAGATAGCAGGCTCAAGACTGACCGGCTTGCTGCAAATCAACACGGACTTGTCTCATTTGACAGGGCAAGGAGTGCCCTGCAGCAAGAGATAACATTTTAAAAATATTGCCCTTTGCTATCTGACTGAATTTGCCAAAACATACCTGCAGCTACTGTAACCAGCAAATTAGCCCGATCCACTTGCCTCCCCTCCCCTGTGGATCTCTGACCCCCCAAGGCAAAACAGGCTCCAAAACAGGCTCCAAGGCAAAACAGGCCAATTTCTCCCCACCCTACCCCCCCTCCCAATTGGGCCTCCGGACCAATACAATGCCTACCGTCAGAAAGTGCAGTCCCTGGGCAGTATGCTGGCATATCGGGTGACGCAAACACCCCTCAGAGTCTGGCCGGCCGCAGGGTGGTTAAAGGCGGACACGCCCGCCTTTAACCCGAAAAGTTCGGGGGTAAAATTTGCAAAATTTGCTCAGATAGCAGGCTCAAAACTGACCGGCTTGCAGCAAATCAACACGGACTTGTCTCATTTGACAGGGCAAGGAGTGCCCTGCAGCAAGAGATAACATTTTAAAAATATTGCCGTTTGCTATCTGACTGAATTTGCCAAAACATACCTGCAGCTACTGTAGCCAGCAAATTAGCTTGATCCACTTGCCTCCCCTCCCCTGTGGATCTCTGATCCCCCAAGGCTAGCTCTGCTGAATTCTGTGGTTCCCCAGCTTGCAGTCTATTGTGGGAGTACAGCTACGATCGCCCTATGACCCAGAGACACACACAAAAGACCCTTCATGTCTTTCAAGCACCATGAGAGCACTTGTCTTGTCTTGAAAATCAGGTTTGCCGGGCAAAACAGGCCAATTTCTCCCCACCATACCCCCCCCCAATTGGGCCTCCGGACCCCTAGAATGCCTACAGTCAGAAAGGGCAGTCCCTGGGCAGTGTGCTGGCATATCAGGTGACGCAAACCCCCCTCAAGTCTGGCGGGCCGCAGGGGGATTAAAGGCGGACACGTCCGCCTTTAACCCGAAAAGTTCGGGGGTATGTTTTGCAAAATTTGCTCAGATAGCAGGCTCAAAACTGACCGGCTTGCTGCAAATCAACACGGACTTGTCTCATTTGACAGGGCAAGGAGTGCCCTGCAGCAAGAGATAACATTTTAAAAATATTGCCCTTTGCTATGTGACTGCATTTGCCAAAACATACCTGCAGCTACTGTAACCAGCAAATTAGCCCAATCCACTTGCCTCCCCTCCCCTGTGGATCTCTGACCCCCCAAGGCAAAACTGGCTCCAAAACAGGCTCCAAGGCAAAACAGGCCAATTTCTCCCCACCCTACCCCCCCTCCCAATTGGGCCTCCGGACCAATACAATGCCTACCGTCAGAAAGGGCAGTCCCTTGCCAGTGTCCTGGCATATCGGGTGACGCAAACCCCCCTCAGAGTCTTGCCGGCCGCAGGGGGGTTAAAGGCGGCCCCGTCCGAAAAGTTCGGGGGTATGTTTTGCAAAATTTGCTCAGATAGCAGGCTCAAAACTGACCGGCTTGCAGCAAATCAACACAGACTTGTCTCATTTGATAGGGCAAGGAGTGCCCTGCAGCAAGAGATAACATTTTAAAAATATTGCCGTTTGCTATCTGACTGAATTTGCCAAAACATACCTGCAGCTACTGTAGCCAGCAAATTAGCCTGATCCACTTGCCTCCCCTCCCCTGTGGATCACTGACCCCCCAAGGCTAGCTCTGCTGAATTCTGTGGTTCCCCACCTTGCAGTCTATTGTGAGAGTACAGCTGCGATCGCCCTATGACCCAGAGAAACCACAAAAGACCCTTCATGTCTTTCAAGCACCATCAGAGCACTTGTCTAGTCTTGAAAATCAGTTTTGCTGGGCAAAACAGGCCAATTTCTCCCCACCCTACCCCCCCCCCACAATTGGGCCTCCGGACCCCTACAATGCCTACAGTCAGAAAGGGCAGTCCCTGGGCAGTGTGCTGGCATATCAGGTGACGCAAACCCCCCTCAAGTCTGGCCGGCCGCAGGGGGATTAAAGGCGGACACGTCCGCCTTTAACCCGAAAAGTTCGGGGGTATGTTTTGCAAAATTTGCTCAGATAGCAGGCTCAAAACTGACCGGCTTGCTGCAAATCAACACGGACTTGTCTCATTTGACAGGGCAAGGAGTGCCCTGCAGCAAGAGATAACATTTTAAAAATATTGCCCTTTGCTATCCGACTGAATTTGCCAAAACATACCTGCAGCTACTGTAACCAGCAAATTAGCCCGATCCACTTGCCTCCCCTCCCATGTGGATCTCTGACCCCCCAAGGCAAAACAGGCTCCAAAACAGGCTCCAAGGCAAAACAGGCCAATTTCTCCCCACCCTACCCCCCTCCCAATTGGGCCTCCGGACCAATACAATGCCTACCGTCAGAAAGGGCAGTCCCTGGTTAGTGTGCTGGCATATCGGGTGACGCAAACCCCCCTCAGAGTCTGGCCGGCCGCAGGGGGGTTAAAGGCGGCCCCGCCCGCCTTTAACCCGAAAAGTTCTTGGGTATGTTTTGCAAAATTTGCTCAGATAGCAGGCTCAAAACTGACCGGCTTGCAGCAAATCAACACGGACTTGTCTCATTTGATAGGGCAAGGAGTGCCCTGCAGCAAGAGATAACATTTTAAAAATATTGGCGTTTGCTATCTGACTGAATTTGCCAAAACATACCTGCAGCTACTGTAGCCAGCAAATTAGCCCGATCCACTTGCCTCCCCTCCCCTGTGGATCTCTGACCCCCCAAGGCTAGCTCTGCTGAATTCTGTGTTTCCCCAGCTTGCAGTCTATTGTGGGAGTACAGCTGCGATCGCCCTATGACCCAGAGACACACACAAAAGACCCTTCATGTCTTTCAAGCACCATCAGAGCACTTGTCTTGTCTTGAAAATAAGGTTTGCTGGGCAAAACAGGCCAACTTCTCCCCACCCAACCCCCCCCCCCCCCCAATTCGGCCTCCGGACCCCTACAATGCCTACCGTCAGAAAGGGCAGTCCGTGGGCAGTGTGCTGGCATATCGGGTGACGCAAACCCCCCTCAGAATCTGGCCGGCTGCAGGGGGATTAAAGGCGGACACGTCCGCCTTAAACCCGAAAAGTTCGGGGGTATGTGTTGCAAAATTTGCTCAGATAGCAGGCTCAAAACTGACCTTCCTGCTGCAAATCAACACGGACTTGTCTCATTTGACAGGGCAAGGAGTGCCCTGCAGCAAGAGATAACATTTTAAAAATATTGCCCTTTGCTATCTGACTGAATTTGCCAAAACATACCTGCAGCTACTGAAACCAGCAAATTAGCCAGATCCACTTGCCTCCCCTTCCCTGTGGATCTCTGATCCCCCAAGGCTAGCTCTGCTGAATTCTGTGGTTCCCCAGCTTGCATTCTATTGTGGGAGTACAGCTGCGATCCCCTATGACCCAGAGACACACACAAAAGACCCTTCATGTCTTTCAAACACCATCAGAGCACTTGTCTTGTCTTGAAAATGAGGTTTGCTAGGCAAAACCGGCCAATTTCTTCCCACCCTACCCCCCCCAAATGGGCCCCCGGACCCCTACAATGCCTACCGTCAGAAAAGGCAGTCCCTGGGCAGTGTGCTGGCATATCGGGTGACGCAAACCCCCCTCAAGTCTGGCCGCCCACAATGGTGTTAAAGGTGGACACGTCCGCCTTTAACCCGAAAAGTTCGGGGAGTATTTATTGCAAAATTTGCTCAGATAGCAGGCTCAAAAGTGACCGGCTTGCTGCAAATCAACACGGACTTGTCTCATTTGACAGGGCAAGGAGTGCCCTGCAGCAAGAGATAACATTTTAAAAATAATGCCCTTTGCTATTTGACTGAATTTGCCAAAACAAAGCTACAGCTACTGTAACCAGCAAATTAGCCCGACCCACTTGCCTCCCCTCCCCTGTGGATCTCTGACCCCCCAAGGCTAGCTCTGCTGAATTCTGTGGTTCCCCAGCTTGCAGTCTATTGTGGCAGTACAGCTGCGATTGCCCTTTGACCCAGAGACACACACAAAAGACCCTTCATGTCTTTCAAGAACCATCAGAGCACTTGTCTTGTCTTTAAATCAGGTTTGCAAGGCAAGACAGGCCAATTTCTCCCCACCCTGCCCCCCCGCCAATTGGGCCTCGGGACCCCTACAATGCCTACCGTCAGAAAGGGCAGTCCCTGGGCAGTGTGCTGGTATATCGGGTGACGCAAACCCCCCTCAGAGTGTGGCCGGCCGCAGGGTGCTTAAAGGCGGACACGTCCGCCTTTAACCCGAAAAGTTCGGGGGTATGTGTTGCAAAATTTGCTCAGATAGCAGGCTCAAAACTGACCGGCTTACTGCAAATCAACACGGACTTGTCTCATTTGACAGGGGAAGGAGTGCCCTGCAGCAAGAGATAACATTTTAAAAATATTGCCCTTTGCTATCTGACTGAATTTGCCAAAACATACCTGCAGCTACTGTAACCAGCAAATTAGCCCGATCCACTTGCCTCCCCTCCCCTGTGGATCTCTGACCCCCCAAGGCTAGCTCAGCTGAATTCTGTGGTTCCCCAGCTTGCAGTCTATTGTAGCAGTACAGCTGCGATCGCCCTATGACCCAGAGACACACACAAAAGACCCTTCATGTCTTTCAAGCACCATCAGAGCACTTGTCTTGTCTTGAAAATCAGGTTTGCTGGGCAAAACAGGCCAATTTCTCCCCACCCTACTCCCCCCCCAAATTGGGCCTCCGGACCCCTACAATACCTACCGTCAGAAAGGGCAGTCGCTGGGCAGTGTGCTGGCATATCGGGTGACGCAAACCCCCCTCAAGTCTGGCCGGCCGCAAGGGGCTTAAAGGCGGATACGTGCGCCTTTAACCCGAAAAGTTAAGAGGTATGTGTTGCAAAATTTGCTCAGATAGCAGGCTCAAAACTGACCGGCTTACTGGAAATCAACACGGACTTGTCTCATTTGACAGGGCAAGGAGTGCCCTGCAGCAAGAGATAACATTTTAAAAATATTGCCCTTTGCTATCTGACTGAATTTGCCAAAACATACCTGCAGCTACTGTAACCAGCAAATTAGCCCGATCCACTTGCCTCCCCTCCCCTGTGGATCTCTGACTCCCCAAGGCTAGCTCTGCTGAATTCTGTGGTTCCCCAGCTTGCAGTCTATTGTAGCAGTACAGCTGGGATCGCCCTATGACCCAGAGACACACACAAAAGACCCTTCATGTCTTTCAAGCACCATCAGAGCACTTGTCTTGTCTTGAAAATCAGGTTTGCTGGGCAAAACAGGCCAATTTCTCCCCACCCTACTGCCCCCCCCCAATTGGGCCTCCGGACCCCTACAATGCCTACCGTCAGAAAGGGCAGTCCCTGTTCAGTGTGCTGGCATATCGGGTGACGCAAACCCCCCTCAAATCTTGCCGGCCGCAGGGGTGTTAAAGGCGGACACAGCCGCCTTTAACCCGAAAAGTTGGGGGGTATGTGTTGCAAAATTTGCTCAGATAGCAGGCTCAAAACTGACCAGTTTGCTGCAAATCAACACGGACTTGTCTCATTTGACAGGGCAAGGAGTGCTCTGCAGCAAGAGATAACATTTTAAAAATATTGCCCTTTGCTATCTGACTGAATTTGCCAAAACATACCTGCAGCTACTGTAACCAGCAAATTAGCCCAATCCACTTGCCTCCCCTCCCCTGTGGATCTCTGACCCCCCAAGGCTAGCTCTGCTGAATTCTGTGGTTCCCCAGCTTGCAGTCTATTGTAGCAGTACAGCTGCGATCGCCCTATGACCCAGAGACACACACAAAAGACCCTTCACGTCTTTCAAGCACCATCAGAGCACTTGTCTTGTCTTGAAAATCAGGTTTGCTGGACAAAACAGGCCAATTTCTCCTCACCCTACTCCCCCCCCAAATTGGGCCTCCGGACCCCTACAATACCTACCGTCAGAAAGGGCAGTCGCTGGGCAGTGTGCTGGCATATCGGGTGACGCAAACCCCCCTCAAGTCTGGCCGGCCGCAAGGGGCTTAAAGGCGGATACGTGCGCCTTTAACCCGAAAAGTTAAGAGGTATGTGTTGCAAAATTTGCTCAGATAGCAGGCTCAAAACTGACCGGCTTACTGGAAATCAACACGGACTTGTCTCATTTGACAGGGGAAGGAGTGCCCTGCAGCAAGAGATAACATTTTAAAAATAATGCCCTTTGCTATCTGACTGAATTTGCCAAAACATACCTGCAGCTACTGTAACCAGCAAATTAGCCCGATCCACTTGCCTCCCCTCCCCTGTGGATCTCTGACTCCCCAAGGCTAGCTCTGCTGAATTCTGTGGTTCCCCAGCTTGCAGTCTATTGTAGCAGTACAGCTGGGATCGCCCTATGACCCAGAGACACACACAAAAGACCCTTCATGTCTTTCAAGCAGCATCAGAGCACTTGTCTTGTCTTGAAAATCAGGTTTGCTGGGCAAAACAGGCCAATTTCTCCCCACCCTACTGCCCCCCCCAATTGGGCCTCCGGACCCCTACAATGCCTACCGTCAGAAAGGGCAGTCCCTGTTCAGTGTGCTGGCATATCGGGTGACGCAAACCCCCCTCAAATCTTGCCAGCCGCAGGGGTTTTAAAGGCGGACACAGCCGCCTTTAACCCGAAAAGTTGGGGGGTATGTGTTGCAAAATTTGCTCAGATAGCAGGCTCAAAACTGACCAGTTTGCTGCAAATCAACACGGACTTGTCTCATTTGACAGGGCAAGGAGTGCTCTGCAGCAAGAGATAACATTTTAAAAATATTGCCCTTTGCTATCTGACTGAATTTGCCAAAACATACCTGCAGCTACTGTAATCAGCAAATTAGCCCGATCCACTTGCCTCCCCTCCCCTGTGGATCTCTGACCCCCCAAGGCTAGCTCTGCTGAATTCTGTGGTTCATCAGCTTGCAGTCTATTGTGGCAGTACAGCTACGATCGCCCTTTGACCCAGAGACACACACAAAAGACCCTTCATGTCTTTCAAGCAGCATCAGAGCACTTGTCTTGTCTTTAAAATCAGGTTTGCTAGGCAAGACAGGCCAATTTCTCCCCACCCTACCCCCCCCCCCCGAATTGGGCCTCGGGACCCCTACAATGCCTACCGTCAGAAAGGGCAGTCCCTGGGCAGTGTGCTGGCATATCGGGTGACGCAAACCCTCCTCAAGTCTGGCCGGTCGCAGGGGGGTTAAAGGCGGACACGTCCGCCTTTAACCCGAAAAGTTGGGGGGTATGTTTTGCAAAATTTGCTCAGATAGCAGGCTCAAAACTGACCAGTTTGCTGCAAATCAACACGGACTTGTCTCATTTGACAGGGCAAGGAGTGCCCTGCAGCAAGAGATAACATTTTAAAAATATTGCCCTTTGCTATTTGACTGAATTTGCCAAAACATACCTGCAGCTACTGTAACCAGCAAATTAGCCCGATCCACTTGCCTCCCCTCCCCTGTGGATCTCTGACCCCCCAAGGGTAGCTCTGCTGAATTCTGTGGTTCCCCAGCTTGCAGTCTATTGTGGCAGTACAGCTGCGATCGTCCTTTGACCCAGAGACACACACAAAAGACCCTTCATGTCTTTCAAGCACCATCAGATCACTTGTCTTGTCTTGAAAATCAGGTTTGCTAGGCAAAACAGGCCAATTTCTCCCCACCCTACCCCCACCCCCCAATTGGGCCTCCGGACCCCTACAATGCCTACCGTCAGAAAGGGCAGTCCCTGGGCAGTGTGCTGGCATATCGGGTGACGCAAACCCCCCTCAAGTCTGGCCGGCCGCAGGGGTGTTAAAGGCGGACACGTCCGCCTTTAATCCGAAGAGTTCGGGGGTATGTGTTGCAAAATTTGCTCAGTTATATATATATATATATATATATATATATATATGATATACATGTTGTGTAGTTTTTCCGCACTTCTGGAGAGGGTTGCTGCCTATGGATTAAGTAGAGATTACCCACGCCATGTTGAAGTTGTTTCCCTTAAAGAATGCACAAGAGACATCCCGGTTGGTTAATCGGTTGACAGTGAATTGAAGTTGTTGTTGGCCCGAGCAGGTAATGTTATTGCTTTTTGTTCTGGAATTACTGTGTTCCATAATTTTGGCCACAGATACTTCATAGCACTCGGCGTGCCTTAATCTAGGTTCTACAGAGCCAGGACTTCAAAAGTCGCCACTCTCGTGCCTTTTTTTGGAGGGGGAAGGAAGGGGGAGCTTTTGACCAATGTTTGGGTGTAGGGGTGACGCGGAGGGTTTGACTCCCTGACCCTGTTTAGGACAGAAAAAAGAAATTGAACGTCAATAGTACTGACCATACCCGCTTAGGGAAGATGCGCATAAGAATTATATACCATGTGTAGGGACAGAGACGAAAAACCAGCAGCACGCCCTAGTAAAGGCCACATAGGGGAGTCACCATGCCTTCCGGGGGGGGGGGAGGGGAGGTGTGCTTAGCCTTAACTCGCTCAACTGTAGCACAATATGTTTTTGACGATAGCACGATGTGATTTCAGACGCCAAAAATTGAACTTCAATGCAATCTTCCTTGACAGCAGTTCGAGCGAGCGAGAAGCGGAAGCCACGCAGACCCATGCGAGAACTCGCCCACATGATATCACATGATACGCATAAATCTTTCACCTTTCTTTGTGGAGCTTATGTTAACATGTAGTCAATGTAGTGCAAGTTTTTTGTTCTTTTTAATTTTTCACGAAGTTTTCATTCCTGTATTTATATCTCAAATCACATGACAGAAATCAAATTCGTGACTCTCGCTGTCGGTGTGGTGTGACAAGTGGGGGTCAGGGCAGGTCATATGTCTTTCCGCGTATTCCTCTACGCAATGAATTTATCTTCGCTCAATATCTTCGCTCAATCATAAAATGAAGATTTGTTTGTTTACAGTTTGGGATGTTTTTCTATTGTATTGTTGCTTTTTCGGTTGGCAAGGTAGGCGGCATAATACGTCGTATCACAGTGTTTTCGTTGTTATCTTGGTTCAGTTGACTGAGTGGATTCCTGTCTTGTTGAAATGCCGTTAAAAATCTGCTTCGTTTTAACATAATAAGACTCAGCACGACTCCAGAAAGCAGAACCTTCTTCCAAAGATCAGGAAAAACATTGTGCGTGCATGTGCAACTTATGATGAGCCTATCTGAAACGACTTTTGTAACTGTTAGCGGTATTCCAGGAATTAAATCAGCAATTTGCGTATAATTCTACCCGCTCAGATCACTAAAGAGTAAAAATTTACTGACTTGGAAGTATTTAATTTCCAAAGCTGTACCTTTCCTGGTTAAAAGTACAGTGACAGAGATTTCTTTCTCTGTAGTCTTAATCATTGAATAATACATACCAGATGCCTTTTTAAGCGGTCGAAGGTGGCCTTCATTTTACCTTGTGATAAACGAGGTTAAGAGCGGCTCGATAAGAACGCCGCTTGAAAATGTTCGAAACCAAACATTGGCAAGTTTACTACACAGTTTTAAAGTACAAAGGTTAACTAATGTTCTTGGTTTGTTTTGTTTTAAAAGAATCTTTTTTACGCTCTCACCGGCTTCCTAAAGTTGAGTGAGACTTTGACCCGTTTAGAGACGTGTAAAACCGCCATTTTATGCATTTTACAAACTTTTTAAATTTTCGTCCGTTAAATAACTCGTTGTAACTTTGGACTATTTCTTCTTGAATTAGCTTATCCAAAGGGGGTTTTTGGCAAAATAAAAAAAATTCGATTTTTCGTGAGTGTCTTTCGGTTCTCGATATGCTCAGAAAATGGTTCTTAAGTTTTATAAAATATCCTTGTAAAGTTGTGTTGTTTTTGCTGTAATTACGTAATAAGCCAATCACGATTGAATTCAGCTGCAGTGTTCGTAAACAGGTAATTATAATCAAGGACCAGTCATTATATGTTAATAACAAGGCTACCCAGAACAATAACGTCACCCCAACGACAATACCCCCTACTCTGCCGATGTACTCCGCTTTGTCACTTCTGAACTCCTCTAAAAAAATTTAGGCTAAATTCAACCTCTGAACACAGACAGAAGTCTTAACACTACCGCTTTACAGTTAAAATCTATCAAAACCAGTCTATCTGAAACCGTATAGCCATATCAACCATGGCTAAATCTGCGCAGTGCGAAGCCCGAGGGGTAGTGGCATGGGGCACTAAGTAGATGGGTCGTCCTAGGGTATGGTTTTCATCCTTTGGTGTGAAATGGGGCAAGATTTGCGCCCTCTGATACGGAACTGGCCATGGCTGTTAGACAAAACTTCCTTTACCCTTTTTTATATTCTGCAAAATTATATGAAAATCAATCTGATTAACGTCGGGAATATGAAGCGCCCCTTAAATACGCAAACGAAATAGCATGAGGGTCTGGTTTGCAATGAGGTATTGAATTTTTGTAAGAGTTTCCAGGCCTGCACATCCCCACCAAACGTTTTGGGGAGCACCCCTCTCTCTCCAGAGGGATGCAAAAGCAAGATATCAAAATCTTAAAAAAAAAAAGATTGTGTTTCCGGAATATTAGACTCCTACAAAACCGTTGTTAGTTATGACACTAAGAAGGAGATTACCGGAATGTTTACAAGCTCAGGTAAAATGTCAACTACTAAACTGTAGCACCGTATGACAGTTCTTAACAAACATCGAATACTCTCAAGCGGGTGGATATGCTGATACAAATTTCCGACAGCCGGGCATTTAGTCCATTTGAGACCGTGCCCGGCAGTCTGTGCCGAGATGATGGCGAAGTTATGGTGAGCCCCAGGACAATTCGTCAAATGAAAAACCCAAATGATCTTTGGAATTGTGTGACATTTCTGAACGAACATCGAATATTTTTACGAGGTTTAGGAGAGGCTTTCTCTGGAATTTTGCTCAAAATTTTCGACTGCCAGGCATTTAGTCCATTTGAGACCGCCTGCACGAAAATTTTAGGCCTGACAGGAGCCTTAATAAGGCCTTAATCTTAAAACCTAACAGCGATCTTACAAGAAACTAACTCTTGACGTTAAAATGAAGCCTGACATGAGCCTTACGTAAACGTCGTAGGAGCGTTAAAAAAGCTAGTTTTAATGGTCTTGTCACGGTTTTGTTACGCTAATGTTATTTTCACAAGTGGCTTTGTTTACAGTAGGAATGTTTAGGTCCATGTTAGGGTTTAGTTGGGCTCTTTATTTCGGTCAGTTAAGATCTGTTTAATGTAACATCTATCACTCACGACTTTCAAGAAGAAAAATGTAAGGAATGTTTCGGTTCGTGTTAGGTATGGCTTGCCATTATGGCCAAAATTTTCAAGTCACAAAATAAACAAAATGAAACGCGTACGAACATTATTAAACGGTAAAAAATAAAACGAAAGTCGTTTACATAAAGTCAAAACCGCAAAAAGTCAATCGAACCGCGCAAAAATAAATCGAAACTCGTGCAAATAAATTGAACTTGCACAAATATCAATCGAACTGCGCAAAAATAAATCGATCCGCTAAAAAGCAAATCAAACGCCTCAGAAATTAAACACAAATGAATCCAACTTGCACAAATCGCAATCGAACCAGCGAAAATGGATCAAAAGTGCGCAAACAGGAACGAAACCGCTCACATAAATGCCGAAACCGCACATATAAAATCGAACTGCAGAAAAATCAATCGAAAGAAGGTCAGCGGAACCGGAAGTATAGTTCCCCGGACGTACTTGACTAGCTTGAGCTCATATTCTCACCGCCAGCATTATTGTTGTTGTGAATACGTCGGTTAGAAACAAGCTCAGCGACTATGAATTAGGAGAATTCTTTCGATCACTGCAAGACTTGTTAGCCCTCTCTGGACCTCATAAAGGTCGACGATATGTTTGATATTGTTGCCAAAAGGATCCTTGTTATAATGCTGATGCTACATCCACTCCTGTAGCTAGCTTTCGAAGAGTTCTTTGGACGTTCCTATACGGGGAAAACCTCGGCGTCTAAGTCTACGAAGCTTAAGCTGTACTAGTTTACTGTGAGATGAATATAGGCCTCGTTTTGTAGGCAATCATAAGCTTTCCACCTGTCGCTCATCACGCGTGTTCCTGGCAAAATGTGTGCGCCTACGATGGGCAAAAGTGTATTTATATCCCTGTGCTCTACCAGAACAAGTGAGCAGGCCTTCGTTCCACGGCAAATGCCACCGAAGACTGGATTGAACAGAAGAGTGAGAGAAAGATAGTAAAAATGCGAGGCATTTTTGTTGGAATGAGAACCAATAGATGGACAAAAAGTAAATCATTTTTTCGTGCAGTAAGTCTAAAAGGTGAGGTGTCTTTGTAATAAAAGTAATTCAAATGTAAATTTCGTTGAATTTTAATAATGTTGAGTGGTAGGTAAACATAAAAATAATTTATCCCCGGAAAATGCTAACTAATCACCGTGGTGTAGTGGTATAGTAGATTGACAGCTAATCCAAAGATAAGATGAAGAGTGAGAGTTCGAGGCAACCTGAGGGTAAATCCCAAGAAAAAAAGAAGAAAAAACTGGTAAGGGTCTGGGTAAAAGAAAGGTAGAAGAAAAGAGGAGGAAGGAGTGTAAAACAGCCCGCAGAGAGAGAAAAAAGGCAGACGCAACTAAATCCATTTTTATTGAAAAAGTAAGTAGTAATTATCAATGTATATATTCAAAGAGCCATTGTCTTTAAAGACAACATAATAGGGCACATGCATAATTATTTATTCTGCATGCATAATAAAGTATGGGGCTGTGCGGAATTTTTCCTTTTCCCCTTATGTAAGGAACGAGCCGACCACTCGATCTAGCTCTGGGAAGAACTCTTCCAGGCCCAGATGATGATGCTGTTGAAGCACGTGGAATGCGAAACCTATCATGTCATGAAGTTCGTGTTGGCGCGGGTGTCAACATAAGAAGGCCCAGCGCCAGATCCACCGCTACTAGCGCTCCCACTTTCATTTGAAGGATTAGATGGAAGATTTCCAAAAGCAGCAACCACTCTTCTGACTATGTCTGCGATGTTATTTGAAGACAACGTTTGACGAAGACTGAATCTTTCTGCCATTTTGCCAAAACCGACCGGCCGATTCCCGCGCAAAGTGTATTGAAAGTCCCGGATACTGGGCCCTCGCTTTCGCTTTTAAAGCACTTCCGGTAGCATGTTTCACCGCTGACTTTCGTTCGATTTATTTCTGAGCAGTTTGATTGATATGTGCGGTTTCAACATTTATGTGAGCGATTTAGTTCCTGTTTGCACAGCTCGATCCATTTTTCGTTGGTTCGATTGCGATTTGTGTAAGTTGAATTCATTTGCGCTTGGTTGGATATCATTTTTGAGTCGTTTGATTTACTTTTTGGCTGATTGATTTAGTTTTGCGCCGTTTGACTTATATTTGTGCAAGTTGGATTTATTTGCATGAGGCTCGATTTATTTTTTGCGGTTTTGACTTTATGCAAACGATCTTCGTTTCATTTCTGAGCCTTTATAATGTTTGTATACGTTTCATTTTGCTTATTTTGCGATTTTGGCCGTAAGGGAACGCCATAGACGCTAAAGTGTTCGGATAATTAATCCGACGAGGTGCGAAAAAAATTTCGCTTGAATGGTCTATTGTGTAGAAACCAGCAATTATGCAATATGACAGCGTCCTTGCAGCGCTTTACATGGGGACAAAAAATAGAAATTGGTTTCTTTAACTGACAGAGTTAAAGTTAAAGGAGCTACGTCACGGATAACGCATCTTGAAAAAATTGGCAAGTTTTTTCAAGTTTGTTATTCGTAGTCTGTCTCTATCTCCCTCAGTCGCAATCATCCTTGTTTAGTTTTGGTTTATTATTACTTCTTTGGTGTTTTTCTACCTCAGGAAACTATTATTTTGAGGTTTCCTTCAATGAGAAAATAATTTTGTCAGATCAAAAGAATCAATGAAAATACCGTGACACAGTCCCTTTAAAGTGTTTTTAAAAATTATTAGAAAAGAATTATTAAAAATGGCGCTTCCGATTTATTTTGACTGAAATTTATCGCTAAATATATATATCAACATCTATTCTTACGCTCCTTGACCTGAGATATCACCTCAGTAAATTGTTGTCTCTCTTTCCATCGAACGCTTTGGCAGTTCATTAGTAGGCATGAATAGATTGTGCTAGTAAATCCAGCAAACGTTGCTCGACAATACACCCAAAAGTTGCTGTAAAGTTGCTCAAAAATTTAAAAGTTGCCACCCAAATTTAGAAAAGTTGCTTACTTTTGAGAGTCATTTTGTTCCAGATTACTACTCAAAACATGACGTTGTATGTGTAATTTAACATCATTTGCTGTGATCAATATAATCTTTAAGCTCAACGTAACAACGTTTACAGCCTTTATCTTATCTTATCATGATAAGATACAACAATGCAAAGAGGTGTAAACTTTAGAGTTTACAGCCTCTTTGCATTGTTGTATTTTATCATGACTGAAGCCTCAAGGTAGTCCTCTAGGGCATTGTCTTGTTGATCGTTAAACGCATTCTTCAGAAGGTTGAAGACTCTCTCAGCAGATGCTGAACTTGGCTGGATGACCAACAACTTCTTTACTACACCTGCCCAATGTGGAAGTGTGTCAATGTGGGCTGCCCACCATGCCAGCTTTTCTTCTTCATTTGCCATGACAACACCATCAGCTGCGGCAAGATGGTCAGGTAGCTCTCGGGCCAAGTTGGCAATAATATTGTGATTGTCAAGAAATGGAAAGTTTCTGAATTCTTCCTGCTCTATTCTTCTTGCTCTATTGTTGGAGCGAATAACCGCTGGATGTAAACGCCCGTTAGATAGCTGCTGTCCAGTTCACGGGCGCACGTGTTATTTTATAAATTATTTGTAAGAACGTATAACATCCTTAGTTTTGACCAGTTTTAATAAGAAAACCTTTTAATAAAGACCTTTTTGATGGTTTGGTCAGTTTTTAACTATTTGTTAACTCAAAAGTTGCCAAGGAAGGCAAAAGTTGCTCTAGTTGCTGACCGTTGCTCGCAGTACAAAAAGTTGCTGAAAACGCTAAAAGTTGCTCAAAAGTTGCCGAGCACAATCTATTTATGCCTAGTAGCAATACTCTCAGTTGCTTCTTGTTACTGAAAGCAGGTTAAGTTTCGTCTGTTTAGGCCTCATGTGGCTCGTGTGTGGTCTACTACACAATTTTAGAAAATAAATAGACAATAATACATGGGCGCGCGGAGATATGGAATTTCTCTTCGAACGTTCAACGCGATATCTCATGAGTGAGCGTAGTGAACGAGTGAGATATCAAATTGAACACGAGAAGAGAAATTCCATATCTCCAAGTAACCATGTATTATTGTGTTTATTATATAAACACAATAGCCCACAATATTACTGAGACAATTTTATTTAAAGGCAACAGCAGTAAGCTTAAAGGCGGAAGGTAAAAGTAATTCCAGTTCAACTGATTCAAACAAACAATTTTCAAATACATTCATTAACACAATAAAAAACCTTTCACTATTATTTTGTTTTCATTTTATTATTACTACTGTTCATTGCTTTTTTTGTCCGTATTCATTAGTAGACAATCTAAAGTCACCGTACATTCTTGCTCCAGATTAAACTTGCGACGTAAATGACTAGAATAGCACTTATCGATTAACCCGAATATGATCAATGACATCCTTACATTCGGCAAAGTCGCAACTCAAGCTCGTTGTCGAGGCCTGCACACAAACTGAGCCACAGTGTCGTCTCTAAATTGAGAAATTCGCTTAAACAAGTGCCTCTCGAACAATTCAACTGTCGAAGGTTGTCCTTCGAAAGCAGACTCGTTGTAGCGTAGGTTTTTCAGATAACGCTCCACAGAAGTGATAATTCCTCTGAGTGTTGTTGGCTCATATTCATCACCAGACTTTTCTCACAGGCGATAGAAATCTGCTGAGGCAAGCATCTAATTCTGGTGGCGGTATGTCTTGGAGTTGTCTTGTTTCGTTTTCATTTGGCAAAAACGACTTCATCAATATTACGTCGCTGTGCATCTTTCTTTGAGTGTTTTTGTTGGCTTCCGCTTTCGACAAATCTTTCAACATCTTCGTCGGTGAGGGACACGAATCTTCCACTTGAGGAATTTTTGGCTGTTTTTTCTGGTGTATTGCTCGAGGCTTTCGTAAACTGTCAGTGGATATTTCTTTTTTCTGAACGAGTCAAGCGAACCGAGAATCGTAGACAAACTGTTGTCAAAAGTGGCGCGAAAAAAGGTGCGTGACGTCGCGAAAACTGATTGGCCGTATTTTCACATGTAAAACTTATCGTAATTTTACATGTACCAATTACGATTTTTCGCAGTGGTGGAAATCTCTATAAAACGCTCCAGTTTTTATAATAAAGGCATTTTTTCCAAGAGCCTGCTACTTTACCACAGTGTGTAGTGGTCGTAAACAGTAACTCGTCACTAGATGTGACATCTGAGCTGCCAAATTCCTCTCTAACTTTATCCAGTCCGAGTCACTGCTTGAAGTACCAGTATTTGTTTCCTCATCGGATGAAATTACACTCCTTGCTTACTGTGCAGCAGCCAAGGATTTTATTTTCTGCCGTACAGTGTCTGACCGACAGACGTGAGAACTGATACGCTTGATTTTGTCTAGCTTTACCCATTATTTTGGCAGGTTATGGTGGCTATAAAGATGTATTTTTTAATTCATTTACAGTCAGTCTTTTTAAGCCTCCGTTTACAATTAGTTCCCCCAGTTATAACTGTCATAGCGTTTTTCATTTCTTTTTTATCTGTTGATTTAACTTTCTCTGATTTGCTCGGATACTTTCTCGTCGCTTCATGTCAAAAAGGTGTTCAAATGTCTTTTTAACAAACTTGCTTTCGACAGCATAGTTTCTTGAGTTAGTGATGGCTACCATTCCACTTGAGTTTTGAACATTTTCATGACGTCATTTTTATGGTCCATGAGAGTGTAGACCATGAAACAATAGAGTTGATTTGTTAAGTGGCACACTGTAGTTATATTTCTGCTTTAAACTTTATTTCTGTAAAATTTCAAGCCCCCCACGCCCCCCCTCCAAAACACAGAAATTTCTCCAGGACTCCCCTTTTTGTAGTGGCTAAAATTTGCCCTCATTTTCTCACCCAAACCCACTCCCCTCCTATAAATAATGAGCGGTCCCTAACAGTTATTGGAGTAGACTAAACGTTATTTTCTTCAGCCAATCAAATGGCAACTTTTGGCACACTGGCAATTGATTTTAACATGAGTTGACTTTGCGACCCAAACATCTTTATAACGTGTTTTAAATTCCTCAAGTGGGTTGACATAGCTAGTGCGATGAATTGACAGAAAGATTGTTTCAGCCTTAAAATTTTGATCCTTTTACAATTTCCTGTTCGTTTCTCTTGGCTTTCTATGTTATCTAGTGTCGCGGAGGAAATCTTAGATTCTCAGTAATGTTATGGAAACAGATCATGGAACATGGCAAAGGACGTGACTTTGTTCACTAAAAAACACGCAAAACAACTTGAACATACATGTACAGAAAGATGAAAGTGTATTCACTGCTTTCTTTGTTGTGTTGTGTGTGTATTGCAGACTGGTTTGACTGCTTTCACGGAAATACGCGTACGTGATCGCGTTAGCTTAACGCGTTTATATCTTATTATCAAGTCCTCACGGAGTGAGCTATTATTGTTATATTTATTAATGTTAGCCTACGAGCATATGGTATTGTGGGGAGCAAATCAAATCGAAACGTTCAACGAAACGGTTATTAATATTAATCCGAGTTGTCTGAAAATGTCGAACGCTAAAGCCTTCCCACATATCAAAGAAGAGTTGTTACAAGCGCCATGTATTCTACGAAATTAACGAAATGACTCAAACTGTCCTCCTAACAGTTATTAAAATTTGCGCAAACGTTATACCTCCCCTATAACAGTTATTGTAGTGGACTAAAAGTTATTTTCTGTAGCCAATCAAATGGAGACATTCAAGACACTGACGATTGATATAAACCTGTCGTTAATTGTTAACATCTCCGACACAAACTTCGATTTTACTTCAGAAAGGCTACTATCATTTCGGAAAATTTCCTTTTTATTATTCCCCGTACATTGTTCATTATTACATGTTCATTATTTCCTGTTATTAACCGGCTGTCGCCATAGCGACCGCCGGTTTACACGCCGGGCCAGCATGAGGCCTGAAGCGGTACTCTAGGAATAACTTTTGTTTTTAATCCAGTGAAGCTCAAACTTTGCAACATATAACACTTTTCAATTGCAAACAATCGTATGATTTTTGTTTTTCGATTTTAACGGTTTTTGGTGGGAAAATGACGTCATACAAATGACGTCAAAATTTTATTTTCAACTGATGACTGACTTATTGCTTGATTTCAAAAGGATATGATGAGACGAATTCAAATATGAAAAAATAATTGAAAAAGCTTTATCGGTTCAAAAGATACGACAATCTGAGTTTTGAATTTCCTGCCATTTTGTTACTATATTTAGAATTTTGGCAAATTTCAAAACGCAATATCTTTTGAACCGATAAAGCTTTTTCAATTATTTTTTCTTATTTGAATTTGTCTCAACATATTCTTTCCAAATTGTGTACTAGTTTAGTCATACGGTGAAAATAAAATTTTGACGTCATCTGTATGACGTCATTTTCCCGCCAAAACCCCTTAAAATCGAAAAACAAAAATCATACGATTTTTTGCAATTGAGAAGTCTGTTATGTTGCAAAGTTTGAGCTTCACTGGATTAAAAACACAAAAGTTATTCCTAGAGTGCCGCTTCAGGCCTCATGCTGGCCCGGCGTGTTATAAATTGGGCGGGGTTTTTTGGTCATCTACCTTAGTCATCCGGTTTGTCTCGGCCAACACAGTCTCCATAAACTTCCAGTTTTCTCCTAACGACTACCCCAAACTTCCAGTTCCGGTTATGACGTCACGGAGACGTTACATCGTGATTTCGTCACGCAAGGTGAACAAAACTGAAATGTGTCACATCGCACCAACAACGTTACTTTGTGCTAACGTTCCATACTTATTACACAAAGACAAAGTAGCGGTTCGTGTCTTACATACAACGCATGCGCAACAAAGGTATCGCTACTGGTATGTCTACGCTCGTTACTTATATGACAGATAATTTGCTGTTAACAATGTGGCAGCAGTCTAGGTAGCGTATCCTTACATACAACACATGCGCAACTAAGTTCGACTCAATTCTTGCAAATACATGCAACTTTGCCTAAAGCAAATAAATATTTCACCGCGTGATAAAGACGAACTCGTCACATCGTGACCCTCGCACATCGTTTCATCACAGAGAAGAGAAAGCACCACTCTGAATTTTGCAATCTTAGCACATATTTAGTCTGTTTTGTTTCCAAACCTTGCGGGGATTCCCGGGTTAGCAATCCGGATTTATAAACGTCACGTCATGAGATACGACTGAACGTGTTTGGCCGTGTAGTGGCGATTTCGTTTTCCCCAGACTGATGATCTGCTCGTGTGTATCAACCATTATATTTTGATTTTACTGCTATCTTCACTATTTGTATTCACGTCTAGGCACAATAGTAATTATTTCTGGTCTCTGTGTAAGCATTTTCAGTTGTGGGCGAATTTATACCGAAGTTCAACGTCTTAGTTAAATTTGCTTTTCTTCAGCAGAATAAAAAAAGCGATAACAAAGATAAGCTGAGTCATCAGAGTTAAAAAAATGCGTCATTCAGTAACGCTATAGTCAAAATATTGTGTCACACAGTCACACTTAGTCACGATAGTTCGTATTACGGGATGGCGATAACATTTGTTAACCTGGGGGTGGGGTTGGTCAGAACAGCCGGTTAAAATGCACATTGGGCTTTCTTGTCCATACTGATGTCCAAAACGTGGCTTTCCGCGATATCTACGTGTCATGAAGGAAATCTTAGGCTCAGTCTCGCTGTATTTGTTGACCTTTGTTATTCAAACAGATCATGCAAGACGACTAAGGAAAGGAAGTGGTTACCTAAAACAAATTCGCAACATAACTTGTACATACACATTTCAGTCCTGGGCTCGCTTTCGCTAGTTTATTGTGTCTGTAGAGCAGGCTAGTTTAGACTCAAAAATACGGGCACTAAAATTACACTGCGCACTATTCGGTGATTTATATGATCATTCCTCACCGAGGCACAAGTTTATAAAACATCGTAAACTGGTTTACGGTTTATCTAATTCATAAAAGTTATAGAATCGGGTAAATGGTAAAGACCTCGAGCAAGTTAAATTGAAATATACAACATAGAGGTAATTCAATCAATCAATCAGATTTGTTCGAAAATGCAAAACACCAAAGCCTTCCCACACATAAAATGAACCAAAAATAAACGCTATTTGTTCTAAGGGAAACTACACTGAGCGATTTCACTGCGGTTGAGAAACAGCCTTTGTTCTGTTTTTCAGTATTAACTGACAGTTCCACGTACCTGAAACGAAGATCATCATTCAAGACTGCACAAAAGATTAATTAAGTCAAAGGCAAAACAAAGCAAACATTGTTAACCGCTCGCAATCAACTCACATTTAATCTGAGATGTCCGAAAACATGAAACTCCAAAGCAAATAAAGGGAAAGAAAAGGCCACGAGAAACCACAAGCGAATTCACTGGGGTTCTTGTGTTCAGAGTAACGGCAGTGTCCATGGAATACTTCATTTCAGGGGCTTTATTTACCTCCTCACTCACGCAAAACAACAACCAGTCAAAAGCGAAACGAAACAAGACAAAACGGCTCGCGTTAGCTACTAGTGTTATGTTTTTGAAATCTTTGTCGTACACGACCAGGAATGCTATAATGTAATTTTGTGATAAGACACGAGCGTTGCCGAAAGGCACTTTTGATTGTACCGTTTTTTTGTTATTATTATATCCTAAACACATGTGATATCTTCAAAAAGATACTTTTCAAACATTTCTCATATGATTTTCATAGTGTTGGAGAAGTGCGGCCTCGCTAGTCATCTCTTCTTGACAAATCCAACAGATCTGTTTTTCAACATGGCCTGGTTGAGGAAAAGTGGAGGTTGGTATTGATCTGATGTCATTTCTGCTATTTTTAGTACCGTCTCGGCCCGGTTTCCGCCTGAAGTGCGTTTTGCTTCGTGTATTTGATACTTCTGACTCCCTTGTGTGGACTCTTTCATGTTTTCGCAAATGTTCCGCTCTCTTAAACATCTTGCAACACTGTTTGCATTTATATGGCTTCTCTCCAGTATGGACTCTTTTATGTTTCCATAATGTCCCTGCATCTCGAAAACACTTTCCGCAAGTTTTGCACTCATAAGGCCTTACCCCAGTGTGTATTCTCTCATGTGTTCTTAGACTTCCTGCTCGGCTAAAACACTTTCTACACTCTTTGCACTGGTAAGGCTTTTCTCCATTGTGAACTCTTTCATGTGTCTTAAGATTTTCTACTTGACTAAAACACTTCCCACACCTTTTGCAGTGAAAAGGCTTCTCGCCAGTGTGAACTCTTTCATGTTTTCTAAGATTTCCTATCGTGTGAAAACACTTGTCACACCGTATACATTCATAAGGCCTTTCTCCATTGTGAACTCTTTCATGTTTTCTTAGATCTCCTGCTTGGTTAAAACACTTGCCACATCGTTTACATTCATAAGGTTTCTCTCCCGTGTGGATCATTTCATGCCTCCTGAGATGTCCTGCTTCGCTAAAGCACTTGCCACACAGTTTACATTCAGTTTTTCTCCAGTGTGGACTCTGTCATGCCTTTTTAGATGACCTGCTTGGCTAAAGTACTTGGCACACACTTTACATTTATAAGGCTTTTCCCCAGTGTGGACTCTTTCGTGTCTTCTTCGATCTCCTGTTCGACGAAACCACTTGCCACAATGCTTGCAAACCTGACTTGTTTCTTTAGCGCCACCCTTTTCAAGTGCCATCGTAATATTCTCTTTTTCACATATTCTCTTTTATCACTAAAAATGAAATAAAGCATATCAGGGACTCGAAAGATATATTGACCTGTTACAAGAATTCATAAGCCCTGACTTTGTTTTTAGTGCTAAGGATGACAGTGTCTATTTGAGAATTGTTTCTTTTGTTATTCTTACGAAATTTCTCTTTTTGCGTTTTGGAAAAACTTCTCAGTCGCACGTGAAAGAAAGGGCCTGTGGAGTGTTAATGGCTTCTACTCAGCAAAACTTTCCCTGTGCATTCATTATCTTTTAGGTGGACGTTTATGCATCGTTAACCTGGGCATAAAGTGACCGCAATGACTTTAACGTTTATAGCTGCTTTAAAACTGAAAGCAAAAACGATCAGATTTGACTCTGTACCGTGCGTTGTGACGTATTTCTTTTTATGACATAGGCAAGAGTGTTTTAGTGGAAAGTAGACTACTCGTAAAGTTCACACGAAACTACATCTGGGACTCGAGTGGCTAATTTTCCATATCTTCACTAGCGAGGATATCGATGACGTCATTTTCCGCTCTTCACTCTCTTACTCTCTTACTCTCGTGCAAAAATACTCTTGTCTATATAATAAAAAGAAAATTACATGGTGGCTTGAATATATGAATTTTATTTTCTCTTGGTAAAAGACAATATTTTACCAGTCGAAAATAAAATTCCTATCTTCGCGCCGCCGCGTAATATCCTCTAAAAATTTTGGGTGAACGCCAATGCACCCCCACACGCTCGCAATTTTTTTGCTCACTTGCTAGATAAAACCTGTTTACCACTTTCCATAAATCATCACAAAGTGCACAGTTCTCTGTTTGGGTGCTACTATGTTATTTGCGCGACATTGATAACAAAGTATAAAAAATTGTGACGAAAGCAAACGTCGGGGTTGTCCCAAGTCTTCTGAAACTACTGCGAACTTCACAATTTCTCCTTATACTAAAAAGAAGATTCCTAGAGTCCATCACAGAACGAGTAGACCCAAGGCTAAAAGGGAAACTCAGGCGGCTTAGTCGAAAATAATTTCATTTCAGCTCGTGGCGGGCTTCCCAGGTGAGTCTGGACAACTAGCACGATTTTCGTTGCAACTTTTTAAATAATATTCCTCTGCCACGTCCGCGTCCAAGTCGCAGGAGATGTTGAACAGTCTAAATTCATTGTTAGAGTTCAACTACATAACTTCTTTTGTTTTTCTAGGGATCTTGAAAATGTTTTGTATTCCTTGCCGGAGCAGAAATTTGGCACAACTGCGATATCCGACGTTGTTTACTTTGTCGAGCGACTCACGCGCCATGAATATTTATCAACTTACCGCCACTTTTATCCTTTTTTTTATCAATATTGGATGTAAGAGCATTAAAGGAAGCTATAGACATCTATTTTGGTGGACAGCAACGGGTAAGGAAGCCCGAAAAATGTATTTTTGCCAAGTTCTAGGGTTATGTAAGTGACCTTTGACACGAGCGATATTTACGTTAACACGCTGTCAATGGCGGAGTTCTAGCCTGTTTTCGCTTGTAATCCAGGAAGATACCCGCACGTTTGAGCTTACAAATTGACCAGTTAAGAAAAAAACTTTGCTTTGATGTTGTTTTTTTACCCAATTTAGGTCGCAAACAATACAAAATTGTTTCTTGCATTTGGACCATTTTTGGGATCTCATTATAGGCTTCAGAGTAGGTTGTCTTTAACTTTACCTGACGTGCCACCAAACAAAGTTTTTGATTAGTTTGTTACAACTTTTTGACATCTTTTTGACAACTTTCTGATGGGTTCTGTTTCAACTAGCCGATGAGAGTGCAAGAAATATGGGAGGCGGAGTTGCCAAGTTCCACACTCGCCGGCACTTGCAACGTTCAGGAAACCGCGGCAAAAATAAATGACTAAGGAGTTCTAATGTTTTTATATTTAAACTGCAGATAAAAAGTACCAATAATGGAGGTTTTGGATAAACAATTAAGAATCAAAATGAGCGATAGTAGTTTCGAATGACGTGTCGATGACTCACTCATCATTTTCAAATTCGTATAACTAAAAGTCAGATTCTTGTGAGTTCCTTATCTAATAAAATGCGTAATGAAGTCTTGTTGCATGTGGTTAAAAATACAATGTGGAATGTAGAGGGTGTTAATTAGGTAAATAGTTTTGCTTTGATTGAGTCAGATTGAGTGTTCAGGTTAGGTTTCTTGTCTTTGATAAAGAGCATTTCGTACATTAAGCATTCTAGCTTTCCGCGGCATTTCTTAAGAATGGTGAATTGTTTCTGAAGGTCTTTATTCATCTGATTTGAGCGTCGTGTAAGTGTTTTCCAATAGCAGATTGCTTGTGTTCCTCAATGCGCTGAAAAAGGTGTCGGCGTGTATATCCAACATAATCTGCATCACACAGATCACATCTAAAGTCGTACACAACGCATTGTTGACTTATTAACGGTGGTTTGGCTTCTGCTACTGAACACCTACTCACGCTGAACACCAAATCTAGCCTGCAATGCAGGCGTATTTTTTGGGTGAGCTAACACTATAGCCGACATCTTGGATTTTACAAGCAGACGAAGATTGGGGAGAGTAGAAAGAGCAACCGAGGGGGTGGGGATTAGTCTGAAAGGAAAAGGAGCGCCTGTGTGCAGTCATTGTTTGTTTGGGAAACCCCGTTTGTGGGCAAATGGAGTTTCTGATTGGTGCGGTGTGGCTCTAGTAGATTGATGCCTGCCAGTGAACTGTCAACGGATAGATTCCTTACGCTATCGAATGTCGCGTGAATTAATTACGTTCAGAGCAAACAAAAGCTATTTCTATTCTGGTTTCTGGAGAAGATCTACTAGTATTACTTCCAGCTGGTTTTGGAAAAGCCTGATATATTAGCTACTAGATCGTGTCAAAGAAATTTTAACGAGCAAAACCTCCCGTGTGGTTGTTGTTTGTCCGCTCAAATGTGTTGTCACAGTTATAAAAGGGGATTGGAAGGCCTGCTCGACTCCTACTTCACGTCTAAATAAGCCGTGCTTACGCATCTTAGTGCTTCGCCCAATTTTGCTGGTTAAGTTTGGAGGATTTGTTTTTAAATAGTGACTGAATTAAGCTGTTACGATTAAGGCATCACATTTTAAAGAGTGGTATAAAAGGTCATACCTGCTATTTGTACGATGAACTCCTTTAGCTCTACGCCTGCGTGTTATTCCCAATTTTGAAAAGTTGACCTTTGATGGTCTGTGAATCGACTTTTTAATGCCACTCTTGGCATATTAGATCTTTGAATTTGGCTCGTTTATGCACTTGATAGGTTTTTCAGCCTCTCATGTTTTAATTTTTGACAATAAAGGTTGATTTACGCAACAGTGGAAATTCAACCTTAAAGGATCTGAAATATTATCTGCAACGTAACGAGTTTCTTTGTTTGTAACGCCGGGCCTGGCTTATTGTGTTAAAAACTCTGTTGTAGGATGTTGTGTTTCACATCGCAGAGTGTGATCTATAGACGCCTTTCGTCGAGAAATTGAAGCTGTAGCTTCTTTAGAGCCACGCAACGTGTAGCAGATGGCTGAATTCTTTTTCAGTCAAACATGTGTAGGTAACCCCTCTTGAAACTGTGAGACATTCTCGATGTCTCTGTTCATAGCAGTCGCAATAACTTTGTCGTTACAGGCAGCAGACTGCTACACGCGTTTTTATTTTTGTCGAAAGTTAATTTTTAGCTTCCGGTAAATCCGCAACTTTATTTTGATTGGCCAGTTGATCATTTCCGGAAAAGCGGTGGCGTAACTAATTAGGGGGTGTTTCTCTCTTTCACGGCCTGTACGGGCAGGCGTTTTTTCCTTTCTCCCCCGTCCCCTTCCCGCCCCTCTCCCCAGCTCCCTACGATTTTGCAGATCCGACATGGCGGCTACGATTAACAGACATTTTGTTACTTGCGCGTCCCCAGAAAACGCCTGCATTGCAGGCTACACCAAATCGGACAAGAGGTTCGCGTAAGCCGAACTTTGACTTTACGGTTCGTTACCGTTCCGGAGAACAAATGACGTAAAACAAAAGAAACAAAAGACAGAAATCAATTCAACTCCAAAACAAAACGAAACCAAAATGTCTCATAAAAAAAATAAGAACAAACACATCTCTTAGAGCCGACAGGAGCACTTTTGTGAATCCATTTAAGGCAGTGAAATCAGGGAAAGATTGTTCCTTGTTGGTGTTGTTCACCCAACCGATCTCCCAAGCATTTCCCAAATAAACGTCTGCGGTGGGAAATGTGATGAAAGTTATTTTGGCTGCAGTGAAATGAACATGACACAAGCCATGTAGCTGGACTTGCTGTGCCATCGCAAGGTCCTTTTATCTTCCGTGAAACTGGAGAATCAATTTCGTTTGCAGTAATAAAAATTTTCTTACATTCACGACCTTCAACATGTTTAACGGTACGAAGCATTTCCAAAAACGCGAAAGCAACTCCCTTTGCAATATTCACCATGCCACCGTCCTCGTCACGGTAACGAAGTTTGATGTTATCTCCATCGAGATGAGTCATGGAAGAACAGCTTTTCTTGTTGCTAAACAAAAGACCTTTGTACGATGTGTCTTCCAGCAGGAAAGAAGCAAATCGCTCCCTCCCCCCCTTATATTCAACTTTTACCTGATAGCCCGCCATCATTATATGTGTCATGAACGTCGCGAGCGCCGGCGAATGTGGAACTTGTCGACTCCTCCTCCCACGTTTCTTGCATTCTGATTGGCCAGTTGAAACGGAATCCATCGGAAAGTTGTCAAAAAGATGTCAAAAAGCTGTCACAAACTAATCAAAAACTTTGTCTGGTGGCAACGGTACAACGCACAGCACTGTTATGGACCTATGAGGATTCTGGGAATTTATTTTACCTATAATTCATGTTTAAGACATGAACAAAATCTCGATGCAACACTAAAACCTTTAAAGAAAACCCTGAATAACTGGCAATGGAGAAATCTAACAGTATTTGATAGGATTCAAATTATCAAAACATTCGTGATGCCAAAACTCATGTCCTGCGCTTAGACAAAGAATCTATGAAAAGACTAAACTCTGTGATGTTTAGTTCTTTATGGATAGGAAAAGATAAGGTCAAACGCTTAGCTCTCATCAGCGATTATTAAGATGGCGGACTGAAAATCCCCATGTGGAATCTGTAATCCAAACCTAGACAATCATTTGTCTTAAAAAGTATACTGAGAACGACAATAGCACATAGAAGCTTCTCGCGACTTCTTAAAGATCACGGTGGTAAATTCCTTCTTCATTGCAATTATGATGTTGCTGACCTACCAAAACACCTTCCTAAATTTTATCACGAGTGTTTTCGAAACTGGGGCTACGGTCAATGCAAAACAAATATCCTCACGAGACCACATCATGGATCAAATTCAGTGGAGTAATCGACATCTGCGTATCGATGGCAAACCTCAGTTTTGTAAAAACTCATATATGGTTGGAATCGTAAAAATAAAAGTCATCCTCTTCCCAAACGCTAAATAACACCTTGGGACTTCTTTAGGGGAAAAGGCCTTAATCTGAGCAATTATTTATTGATATTTGGTCCAGAAAAGCACTTTCAGATTAATGGAGAGTCTTGGTTAACTCGGAATATCCACGGTCTCCTCAAGAACTAGAGCAAACCGCCACAAATTTGGATTGAACTCAATTCGTTACATTGTTATAACGAAGAAATCAACCTAAATCAGCTCACTAGTAGAAGACTGTGTTGGATTCTTGTAGGGGAAATACGTGTATACCCTACAGCAAGATTGAAATAAAACTCGTTATTTAAGAACAAAAATCTTGACTGGAAACAGATCTATTTAATTCCACACAAAGTTACCCTAGATAAAAGAACAAGAATGTTCCGTTTCAAAAATTGTTAAATAAAATGAAGTTAACAGATAGTTTATTATGTACGTTTTGTCGAGAGTACGAAGAATCCCTCGAGCATCTGTTTTTGAACTGTCAATTCAGCAAAGATTTCTGGATGCATAGTATTACCTGGTTGAAGAAATTTAATGTCCCCATTGCTAGAAAGATCATAATGGACACTTCTCAACCAGATTATTATTGTTGGTAAACAAGTAATTTATTCTAATCGGCTTGGAAAAACAATACAACTCTAACTCAAATACATTGAACGAATTGAATATCTCATTGCTAAGAGGAGAAACAGGCTCAAATTTCATCATAAGAAGTGGGAAGTTCTAATTTCTCTTGTCCAACTATTGATCACTATTGAAGTCAATAACATATAGCCCTTGATGATAATAGTGCGTGGCTTACAATTTAGTTTAGAGGTGTGTAGGAATCACATTTGTAAGTAGTGTAAGTAATTATGTGTAGTGTTAGTAAGTAACCATATGTATTGTTAGTAATCGCGTTATAAGTAGTGGTGAAAGCAATAGTATTGTATGTAGTGTAAGTAATTTTTATTGCATGTAGTGGGCTTGCAATATTATTGTACGTAGTGTGTCGGTGTTGTAATAAAGGTATCATTAAAAAATTCATTTAAAAAAGTTGACTTTATTTCATTGATGTCTTAATCTAAACAAGCCGAAAAAACAAGGCACAAGATGCATAGCTATCACGACTTCGCTAGGAAGGTAAGAAGAAATTGAGACGACAGCAGTACTGCCACACATCGACATGTTTCTGAATTCAAGGTTATAAGTGTATTGCGGTGCCAAAAAATCTTACAGTTACTAAATAAACCATCTGCACTTCTTATTGCTACAGCACAGCTTGAGGCTTTGAAACCAAATGCTTGGACGATGCCTAGCAAAACAATTTGTCTCAAAAAGGACTAATTTTTTTTGGCAGGCGGTTGCGTTTGGTGATGATATCCAAACACAAAGATCTCAAAAAAAGAATCCGTAGCATTCCACAGTGTTCTAGGCAAAGTCTCACCAAGTTCCATAAGAACAATGTCCTCAAACTCGTTTTACAAACGCAACTCCAGCATTTGCTTCACTGGAGTAAAGTAAGAGAAGTGAGCAATCAAAGCTTCGCCGAGAATGCAATCAGGTTGTGAAGCTTTGCCTGAATATGTTGATGACCACCAAAGTTAATCATCGCTGATTGCTCCAAACTCCATCATTTGTTTGATATCCACGATGTCTACATCAAGAAGAAAAAAATTAATACTAAAGCGGTGTCCTTTCGCAGTTAGACTCCTCCCAAGAATCAGATATTTACTCAACTGTTTCTTGTGGTAGTGATGGACAAAGGCGCGTAATAATAAACATACCATTTCTCTACATTTCGGTCTTTGCCACCCGCATTCTCCAAAACGGCTGTACTCAATTTTTAATCCCTTCGAGTTCACTGCCTTGTCAAAAGCCCCAATCGTGACCAATCTCCAGTTGGTCACGATGTTGCCGACGTGTATAAAGTAATCGCTTCTGTTCTTGTTCTTTAGCATGCTGCCGAAAACGTTTGAATGGAGGTAAACGATGTCATCGTCCATCTCAAAGCAAACATCAGCAGGATTTCGCAGAAGACGTTGAAGGACTACATAGTAAAACTCTGTGTAGAATTGGGCCAATTTCAGTTGGTCGCGTGCTTCGGTAGGATCTTTCTTTAAATAGAGAAACTGAAAGACCTCATATTGTAAATTACTGTTGGTAGCAGTCGAGAAATGCTGTAGCTTGAGCTGCGTTTCGCTGATGTAACCTAACGGAGCAAATAACAATCTGTAGTGGTAAGGAAGCAGGACTCGAAGAAATATCCACCGACCGGTAAAAACGCACGCATATACTCGACCACTTGTACGTTGAACATTTGTTTGCGATGCTTGGCGAATCTGTTTGGGTTCTAACTCGTACTGGAACAACGTTTGGGGTGCACAACAACTCATACTAATAGAGCGTTGTAAAACAGAACACTATCAGTGAAACTAAGACGACAAATTGAACACTTCCTTGCTTCTTCATAGCGACAATGAACCGTTACAAAGAGCAGTTTAACTTGCGTCTTAATCACGTGTGCTTCCCCAAACTGTGTCTGTCTCAGGTGATTTATACGAAGGAATGACTCCCGGTTGTAGGCTTACTCTACTAGGTGAGGCAATTAATTATGTCTCGGAACTGCGGTCTCCACCTTCCCCCACTCGTGTCTTTTTAATTATTTGAAGAGGATTTTTTATCAGTAACTGGCGCTTTCATTAGCTGTATGCTTGCTCCTTAGACATAGTTTCACAAAAGCGAAAAAAATGCGCGTTCTTCACCTTTCTTGTTAAAACGATTTGAAATGCTCACAAAAAGCAGCAGACTGTTAAATATACTATTACCCGCTGTTTTACAATACATGTTAGAAGTTTTTACAATACATGTTAAATATCGACAAAATAGTCGCTTCTCAGCGAAAACTTTTGAACACTGCGACAATTGACAGAGCATCCAATTTTCCTATCTGGGCCCGGTTGTTCAAAGGGTGGATAACGCTATCCACCGGATAAATCGCTATCCAGCGGATAAATATTAACAGAAAAATGCACACTATCCACTGGATTGTGCTTTATCCGGTGGATAGAGTTATCCGCTGTTTGAACAACCGGAACCAGGAAGAAGTAGGGTTATTGGCTGTTGATTAATGTACTATGAACAAAAGTTGGGTGTATTATATTTTCAATAAGCTGTATGAAGTCTGAGTCTATGTTTGCTGTGCTTTGTTTATATCTAACAATAACAACAACAACAACAATAATAATAATAATAATAATAATAATATCAATAATAATAATTAAAAACAATATTATAATTATAATAAGAACCTTCCCAGCATGCTTTGCACCTGAAAAATTTTCAATGCTAAATAACGTAGTTAACTTGTGGTCGAAGAGGATGCTGTACCATGTGCTATTTACAACCGCGTGAAAGTTACCCTTCATATCAAGGTTTGGGTGATGGCGTCATTAGTCACGTGACTATGGCAAAAAACATGTGTTAGCTCACTGCAACAACAGGCCTCTATCAATTTAAAAGCAGATAACGTGCCCTGATGGTCATTGGAATGGGCAATTTGGAAATCGTCAGTTGACATCTGGCATCTTAAAGTTAAGGTGGCTCTGTACAGGAGCATTTTCCCAGGGGACTGGTGAGGAGTCTATGGCTATGTCAGTTTAAGGCAAAGAAAAACAAAGCTTGGCTGGTTAACAGAACTTTACATGAAAGTAACGACCATGATATACTTATTGTTGTGACGTCATCAATTACGTGACTAGAGTGCACGGAATATTTTAAGTCACTTTAAAACTGCTTTAAGCTCAATAAAACTAAAATTTCTCACAGTAACATTGCAGAAAAAATCATAAGTTATTCGAAAACGTCCATTAGTACTTTTTCTTTTGAAAAAAGCGCGATGAAAAATGAACGTTAAACTTTTGATAATCCAATGTTTTGTGAGGTTTTAATATAAATGTAAAAACGAATCGCGTATTTGGTTTCAACTATTCTCTTTCTAACTGCGTTAACAGTTTTTTGAAAAAAATCTTTTTCATGTAGCTTAGGGATGTGAATTTGCAGGCACGCGGAGTACTAGGCACCAATGCCACGGATTGTTCCGGGAGACTGGTGCTTAACTGGTTCACTTTCCAGGCGCGGTCGCACAGCTCACGACAATAGCTGAAAAATGGTGTGAAAAGGTGTTTTGATAAAATGTTTTGTTAGCAATTTGCTAGCTTTCTTTCGTGCATTTCTACTAAAGAATTGTTAAAAGTTTCTCGGAAAGGTGACAGCACTTCATTTTTCCCTGCATTGCTCAGAAATTTGGGTCAACTGTCAAGTCAAACAGGTTACAAAATCACAATATCAGGTACATGTATATAAGTGCTGCTTTGTTGTGAAATACGCTTAGTTGAGCTTATTATTTGTGTTCAGGAAACAGCTTTTTAGAGCTTTTGCGTTCGATTATTAGCTTGATGTTTCATATTCATGGTAAGTCCAGTGCTTAAATAAATGAAATTTCGTTCCGGTTGTAAACAGTCGAGAGATGTAGTTTTTGTACACTCGACTGCGATTCAATCGAGTTATTTTTTGGGCAAGTTAAAGGGTAGAAAAGCATCCGTTTTGTTTTCATTAAGCTTTAATTACAGCGTGGCTGTTAAAACTAATATTTCAAACAGTGCCTGCTTAACGCAACAAATTCAGGCTATTCCCCAAATGCTGAATTTGGCAGATAAGTTAAAAATCTTTTTTGTAGCATCATTTAAGTGTTGTAAACATTTCCAACTCGATTGTTGATTAGCTGGGATTTTTTTGACTGCTTGCAAAATGTTTGTATATGTCTAACGTGTTACGAATGTTTGTTATATCAAGTAACGTTCAAAAGCTCTACAGATTCTTGCCTTTTAAACAAAACTTTGAATTACAGTTTTGGCATGTTTTGGTGATAAACAACAAATTAAAATTTCAAATAAGGTAAGTCTTATAACTTTTATTTCAGCTTATGTTTTGATCACTTTTGGGAAAATACGCTTAAGATAATAGAGTTGAGAGTAGGTGGATTTCATTTTGTAGATATCTCATTCTCTACTTTTACTGATTGAGTTAATTATTCCATAATTTGTAGGGTTAAAAATTAACTTCAGTGTTTGGTTTTTTTTCATCTAGTATCCTTGAATTCTTAGAGGCCCAGGCCAAACTAAAGTGGCTTTTAATTTCCTTAAAGGTCAAATAGACCCAAATTTTGATAATTCCGCTTTAGCCGTTTAAACGCGTCTTGACACAAAAAGAAATCATTATAAAGCCAAACTGGACCGAAATTTTCCATCCTGAGTCCTTAAAAGGAGTAATAAAGCCAAACGTACGAAGATATCCGAAGGTTTCACGAAATCGTTTCTGAAATGACCGCGCGCTTAAATGGAAGGAATGGAAACGACCGCTGATTCTGTGACGTCACTGTTGATGAGCAAAGAAAGCTCAAGATCAAAAGGCGAGTATTGAAGAGTATTGTTGTAATTTTTTGGAAAATTCTCTGTTTTCACCCGTTTTCTTTGCGTTGAAAATGGCTGAGGAGCTCAAACCTGTGGCATTTAACGTAGAGCCATACCAGTTTGAGCTAATTGCCACAGAATCGGACTGCAAAATCTCAGATGACATTTGACCGACAGCAATGGCTTCGAAAGTAAACGACAGAATTGGTAAAGTTTAATGGTGAGCGTTTAAGCTTATTTATTCATTACACTGTAAAAGTTCGCCGTATAATTGTTAATAAATGCGTTACCACTCCATGTATAGATTGGTGCAACCTAAATGAGTATGGTTTTAAAGCCTTTTTGGTCCTGAAAATGGTTGTTGACTTAAAAGTCAGGTCTGAAAATGGTAATTGATTCGGGGGTGACAGTTATGTTTTGTCAGTTCTGAAAATGGGTGGGAAAAATTACACATCTGGTTCTCAAGATGGGTAAGGAAAATTACATGTTTGGTCTGACAGTGGGCACACTGAGAGCTGCTTTGTGGTTGAATTTTGCTTGGGAAAAGAGAAAGAAAAACCTCTTGGAGCAGGGGAGGAACCAGGGGACCAGTGGGGAGGGAAAATTACATATTTTGGTCCGAAAATGAATCACCTATAAATTGTGTTCATGAGAAAAGACCCTTTATTAATACATGATGAGATGTTGCAATGCTGATGAGGTTGTGTGCTAAATACTAAGATATTTGACAAAAGGTGACGTAAAAGTAGTAAAAGATCAAGGAACAATAATGAAATGACAATTACAAAAACCCTTATTACATGAATGAACATGATTAAATAATCAGTATACCTTGTTAAGTTCTTAGCAACCTTGTGCACTTTATGACTCCTTTGATGTATATGGTTTAACAAGTATTGGGTTTACAATCAGTTGTACTACCAGTACAACATATAAGTAATGTAATAATTGTTCGTTGAAAGCAAAAACAAACTCACAAATTTTAGCTTAAACAAATCAAATGTGATTTCATTATTTCTAAGACTATGAAATCGAGTTAATGGTGTTTTTCTACTGTTGTTACTGGTTAGCTAACCTGTTTATTTATTTAATATAGTATTAATTTTGTAGTTGACATATTTATTTAATCCCTTTACTGATGAGTTACCTTTTACTCATCTGTGTATCTTTCTTATGAGTCTGTTGTTTCCTCTTTCGTTCTCAGAACATGCATACAGTAATGTTACTTATAGGCAATACACTTACTGGATACGTATGAAGCTGGGACGACAAATCCCAATAGCCATTCCATCTTGTCTGGTTTTAAAAATTAGAGAGAGCTTCCCAAGTAAAAGTGGAAACTGAAAGGGCTGTGAAGATGTCCATTAACAGCTTGGCAATCTTGCTAGATAATATGAACATCATATTTGGTTGACAGTTGTACTACTCTTTGAAATGTTTCTAAACTTTGTATTTTCTTCAATTACTACAGAGTGGTACTTAACCTAGAAGGTGAGAGGGGAGGGGCTCCCATAGTGTAGTGAAGGGGTCACCGTGATTACAATTCATGCTTTGGTATCACTTAGGGTGTTTGAATTAAAAATGACCATTGTCAGCATGTTTTGATACTTTCTAGGGTTTTAACGTACTATAATGTCAGAAATTCATGCTGGCAGCAACAACTTTTCAAGAGGTATTAGTACTTCTTGGAGTAACAAGGAACATATGCGACAACCCACAAAAGAAGTTTTTTTTTGTTTCAAACAACAATCAATTCCTTCAGTTTTTATGGGTCAACCATTTCCCCCCCCCCTCCTGAAAGTACTTAGATAGCATCTTTACAAAGGGTGGACCCGATAACTATGTTAAGTGATACACCTGTCATAAACTTGATAGGGGCATGTTCGTCTTGATATGATGTCATTTCTGCCTCCCCTAAAAAACATGAACATGGAACAGCCTGGAACACCTGCTTCCCAGGGGGGTACTCCGGATTTCAAGTGACGGGGATGATCGAATGGGGGCAAAAATCAAAACCCAAAAAAATCTCTAGGGCCTCCAAGGAACCCAAAAAATCCCTGGACCAAAAATTAACCCCCCCCCAAAATCCCATGCCGAATTTTCGAGCCTCAAAAATTTCCAGAAAGGATTAACCCACAAGTCACAAGCGAAAGATATCAAGAATTCACTACACCAAAAGGGAATTCCAGTGAGGATAAAGCCGGGTGATAAACACGATGGATGAGAAATCAGTTGAATGAATTGAAGCCTTGTGAAATACACCCGGGACACTTTGTGGACAAAAAATCCCTGGACCAAAAATTAACCCCCCCCCCCCCAAAATCCCATGCCGAATTTTCGAGCCTCAAAAATTTCCAGAAAGGATTAACCCACAAGTCACAAGCGAAAGATATCAAGAATTCACTACACCAAAAGGGAATTCCAGTGAGGATAAAGCCGGGTGATAAACACGATGGATGAGAAATCAGTTGAATGAATTGAAGCCTTGTGAAATACACCCGGGACACTTTGTATAACCGGTTTTATGAAACAGATGCAATGTAATGTGACACCATCGTTAAATATAATTAAAACAACCACGAAACAAGTTTGGTTGTCAGTACTTAATATTCGCAGAACTACGCGGCCAGGATACACAGGCACTACCACAATTCTTCAGATTGTTTTAAATACCCAAAAAATCTCTACTTAAATCAAGCCACCCAAAAAAATACTTGCCAAATTTTCCTACCCAAAAACATCCCGGAATGGAAAATTCCGACCCCCCACCCCCCAAAAAAATCCTTCGATTATCCCCGTCATCCGGAGTACCCCCCTGGGACCTGCTTGCCAGTGAAAAGCCACAACACTTAGAAACTAGGCCAGTTTATTAAATCTGGGTTTATGTTGTTGGTTGTCTTGAGTGTTGGCTTTGTGAGAGGCTTAAGAAGGGCCTGCAGCCGCTGTATGAAAGCGATAAAACTGAAATATTTTAGATGTGTGAAAAATATTACATTCAGAGCTCGAAATTTACGTTTGTTTATAATTATTGATGCTTAGTAACTGCTATGACCTATAATTCTCAAATAAACTAACTGAAAGAGCTAACAACCATCAGAAGATACAAGCGAGTCATAGTTATATTGAACAAACTGCAAAATTCTTACCTCTAAATTTCTACGTTGTGCAAATGCTGAACACGCAATTGGAATTCCCGTGTGAAGTTGCTCCGTTCTTGGGTGGACATGGATTTTTTATACCGCCGTAACTTACCGCTCAAAACAACCTCCACAAGCTCGGAAAACCAGCAAAAACACAGCAAATACATAACAGGTAAGGTTCTTCAAACTTTATTTGGATTTTTAGGTATTTTCCATGGAAAACCGCCGATTATTTTCCATCGAATCGCTTTGGTTACCTGTGGTGTAAACTGGTCTGCACAGACACGTGAATCAGTGTTTTGTGGGTTGAAACGATCCTCCTTTCATTCGTTGAGCCATTCTTGAGGCAGTTCTGGATCTTCTGGAAACTTAAAATTACTTACTTTACTCTCATAGCAGCACAAAACACCATGATTTTCCGCTCAAGTCCTCACACTTCGAATCCCCGCAATTTTCCAGCTCGCCAACAGTGACGTCACTAGTGTTATTTCCGACAATTTACCGACAACTTTCCCGACCACTCTACGATTATGAAGTCCAAAAAGTAGCACTTTTCACGCGCCATTATCTCTGCGATCCTGAGTCTAATTGACTTGAAACTTCAGAATATGTTTATTTGATACCAAATCAACACATACCAAGTAAATTGGATTGAAAGAAAAAATGTCGAAATTTTGGTTTATTTGACCTTTAAGTCTAAAAAAAACTATATGCACTTGAATAATTCCCTCCCAATCCGGCTGGGAAGTAAGTCTTTTATCGAGGGATTTTGCCAATAGAACTGTGGGTAAGTCTGGAGTCATATGTCAATAAAAATAAGATGGTGCCTTGATGATTGTGAATTGATGTAAATACTCCAGAATGGCTTTGAATTTCTCCAAGGACTAAAAATTTACTACAGTTAATGAACTTAGAGTTAAGGAAGGGAAAGAAAAGAAAGATGCCTCAATGAAAGTACATTTTATTTTATTTTTATTTTAACTACGTACATTGTATCATTTTTTAATTGAGGTTACCCATCTGGCGATCAGACCTCAACTTTTAGTGGCCCTCCTCAGTCTTAAATCGCCACTAAAATCTGGGCAACTGCCAATTCTTAGCCCTGAATTTGTTGTTAATTCATTGATCCTTTTTCATCTGTTCTAGGCATACATGTATATATGTCGGCAGTGGTCAGTGATGCAGCTTTGTCTTACAGTGAAGGAAGATAACTGGAAGATACCAGTCACATAATTATCCCAGCTTACTTATCTAACTGGTCAGTAGTTTGATCTGGATTAAACGCCATGATCTGGTTAATTTGGTTTCAGTAGTTGAACACAATTAAACCAAAACTACGCGAACAGCTGAGTTTGATTCTCAAATGTACCAGATATTTAATCCATCTGTGTAAAGACATAAAAGCCTGAGAGACTAAATTCAAACTTTTTGGCCAAAGGAAACTTGGCAATCCTATTATTCACAAAGGAAAATAATAATATTGAACCAAGGATAAAATTGACCCACAATACTTACATTACAAGTTAAAAAATCCATTTTTCATGGTCATGTGCGGTTTATTCTGGCAGTTATACTATGTTTCCATGATACTGGTTGTCTAGTACGGGTTTCCATACCAGAATGAGAATTTGATCCGGTACCACTTCTGGACTGAACTCACACACCAGATGTAATCACGTAAACAGGTACAGAGAAACGAGAGGGAACCGTAATAAACTTGTACCAGAATGAGTATCATACTAGTGTCATGTAAACACCCCCTTAGACTAAAGTCGAGCAGCTCTCAAGGATGTTCAACAACATGCTCGGAGGCCCAGGAGCACTGATGCCCTGGTTTCATGAAAGCAGTGAAAACTCAGACCAGTATGATTTTGTTTACGTGAGACCGGTCTGAAAGTCAGACTGGCAATGATTATCCACCAGCTTGGAATGCTTCAATGCCATTTATAAATGTGCATGCTCAAAACAAATGTCTCAGACTGGTTTGAATTCAGTTCACGTTTACATGGTTCCTCAGTCTAATTTTAGACCGTTGTGAGTCATTTGTATCAGTTCAACATTGGTGATCAGTGAAACTAGCCTGAGCTGATAATTATTTTATACTGGCTTCACATTTCATGCTTGCTTCACGTAGATAGATAGATGGATGGATGGATGGATGGAATCTTTTATTTATACACGAAATCTTATCAAATTTAAACATACAGGTTTAAATTTGGTTTCCATAAAATCCGTGAATTAACTAATTAATACAATACTTTAAAATATGTACTTAAACTTAACAATTTACAAGGTGATCTTTAACTAATTACTTTACAAGTGCCGGTAAGATAAGATAGATAGATAGATAGATAGATAGATAGATAGATAGATAGATAGATAGATAGATAGATAGATGGATGGATGGATGGATGGATGGATGGATGGATGGATGGATGGATGGATGGATGGATGGATGGATGGATGGATGGATGGATGGATGGATGGATGGATGGATGGATGGATGGATGGATGGATGGATGGATGGATGGATGGATGGATGGATGGATGGATGGATGGATGGATGGATGGATGGATGGATGGATGGATGGATGGATGGATGGATGGATGGATGGATGGATGGATGGATGGATGGATGGATGGATGGATGGATGGATGGATGGAATCTTTTATTTATACACGAAATCTTATCAAATTTAAACATACAGGTTTAAATTTGGTTTCCATAAAATCCGTGAATTAACTAATTAATACAATACTTTAAAATATGTACTTAAACTTAACAATTTACAAGGCGATCTTTAACTAATTACTTTACAAGTGCCGGTCGTAAGCCTCTTTTAAACTTTTCCAAAGACCTTTCTTCTTTGAGGTAGCGAGGGAGAGCATTCCAGACCTTGACGCCACTGAAAGCAAAACTATTCTTATAGTAATTTGTTCTGCATTTGGGCAGTTCTAGGTCGTAATTAGAAGATCTCAGACCGTAATTGTTTAAGGCGTTATTAGAAGTGAACATTTCGGTAAGGTATGGAGGTGCCAGGCCGTTAACGATTTTAAACATCATAATGGCCTTGTGAAATTGTCTCATGGAATTTAACTGAGTCCAGCCTAGTTCCTCAAAAACTTCTCCAGAAGGCTTACTATAAGCAGCACCAGTAACAATACGAGCCGCCCTATTTTGAAGCCTTTGAAGACTATTACTTAATGTGTCACCTATTGAGTCCCAGACAAGACAACAATAACTGAAATAAGGCTCAATAATTGACCTATATAAAGTATCGATGTTCTCACTATTTAGAAAAGGTTTAACCTTTTTCAGTATTCGTAAGTTGGAGGACACTTTTTGCTTTACACTTTGCAAGTGACCTTCCCATGTCAGGTTCTTATCAATATTGACACCTAGGCATTTAGTGGACGCTACTTGCCTAACATCCGTATTAGACAAGGAAAGTTCTATGTTACCGTCAAGAGCGGCAATTCTTTGTCTAGACCCTATTAACATAAAATCTGTCTTTAACAAATTAAGAGTAAGTTTGTTGACATTAAGCCAGGCGGCAATTTCATTAAGATCATTACTCATTTTATTTTGCAAAACAGGCAGACTGCAACTTGTGAAAGTTAAGTTTGTGTCGTCGGCGAACAATCTCGCTGTTCCGTACCCTAAGCATTTTGGCATATCATTAACGTAAATCAAAAACAACAGGGGTCCTAAAATGGACCCTTGAGGTACCCCACAGGAGATTGTCTTAGTAGAAGAGACGACGCCGTTAACACAACACACTTGCTGTCTGTCTGCAAGATAAGACTGAAACCAATGTAGAGTAATACCTTCAAAACCGTAAAATTCTAATTTCATAAGAAGAATCTTGTGGTCAACGGTATCGAAGGCCTTTTTTAGGTCTAGAAATAAGACTCCATTAACCATGCCCCTATCTATATTGAAACACCAATCATTCGTCATGTCAAGTAGGGCAGACACGGTTGAGTGGAGCGACCTGAACCCCGATTGGCGAGAATAAAGCAATTTATTATTACTAAGGTGACGGTAAATTTGTTCGAAGAGAATTCTTTCAAAAACACGAGCAATGCTTGGTAAAACCGATATAGGTCTATAGTTATTGGCATCGCATTTCTCACCGGATTTAAAGAGCGGACAGACCTTTGCAACTTTCCAATCGCTAGGAAATTCACCCGAGGCGATGGAAAAGTTAAAAAGATCAGTTAAACTCTTGTAAATAACAGGTGCGGCTAATTTCAAAATTTTATTTGAAATTTTGTCAAGGCCAGTAGCTTTCGCAATTTTGACTGAACTTAATAACTTTAACACCTTGGAGGGGCTGATATTTTTAAACTGAAAACTCACACAATGTTTTGTAAGGTAATCTTCTGGCTTTTTGTTGATTTGATCAGATGGAATTTCAGAAGGAAGTCTCGGACCCATGGTCGTGAAGTGGCAATTTAAAAAGTCTGCAATCTCCTCAGGTCTTGTTAGAGTCGCCGAATCTGTCCTTAGCTCACTAACCATTATACTGTCAGACTGCTTTCCCATTAAATCATTCAGAATTTTCCAGGTTGCCCTCTGATCACCTGAAGCCTCTTCGATTTGCTTTTTATAAAAACATTTTTTCGCATGCCTAATCTCCTTATTAGCCAAATTCCTTTGTTGTCTGTAACCTGCCCAGTCCTCTCGGGAGCAGCTTTTTGAAGCCTTTTTCTTCAGCCAATCACGCTTAAACATAACTTGTTTAACGTTAGAATTTAGCCAAGGAGACGGTTTATTACGAATTTTGACAATACGGCAAGGCATATGTTTGTCGACCACACCAATAAATACTTCTTTCCACGCAGACCAGGCGTCATTGACATTTTGAAAATTGGCAATTAATGGCCACGTTGAATTAATCAAGTCGCTTTTAAACTTGCTTTCATTAAAATGTCTAAAATTTCTTGTCTCGATTAACCGTGGCTGCCCTCTTGGGATGCCAATCTTTCTGACAGCGTAAATAAGGTTGTGATCACTAATTGAGAGAGGGTAAACTCCCGAGTGGCTTAGACTTTCGACGCTATTTGTAATAACTAAATCAATCAGAGTCTTTGTCTTAGGAGTAACCCTTGAAGGTTCATTTAAAACTTGCATGAATTGAAAATTAATCAACACATCTAAAAGATGTTTGGTGTGAGCCTCTAGGGGATCACACAGAAAATTACAATTCAAATCACCAAGTAAATAAACCTCCTTGTATTTCGAGTCAGCTTTTGCCAAAAATGATTCGAAACTTTTGAAATATTCTAAAGGAAGTTTGGGTGGCCGATACCATGAAGCAAAAAGAAATGGTGACGAGTTCGGTTTTTGAATTTCAAGGACGATCATTTCAAGATTTTCATCCTCGAAATCAAGCATTCTACTAAAATTTATAGAATGTCGTAAATAAACACAAACTCCTCCACCAAACTTATTTCTATCTCTACGTATGAGAGTGTACCCTGGTAAATTGAGCAGCCCGTCACAATCTGCACTTTCTAATTTCGTTTCATTAATGGCAAGAATGTCTAGGGGCTGCCCAACCATCAGAGCCCTAAGCTCGTCAATATGTTTGCAAAGAGAATTTATATTTAACGAACCCATTTTAAAGCCCCTCATACTAGAGACAAAATCGTCAAAAGGCCTTATTTTATCTAGCAAACTACCGGCATCGGGTTGACTTCAATTAGAGTTTAAATACTTTCTAAAGTTACCTACTAAGTCGTAAACGCCTTTTCGGTTTAGATGAAGCCCTCCGGTGTTAAGATGTTGGTCATTAATATTGTCATTGCAAATAAAATCCAAACCATTTGTAGCACAATATGTCCTAATTGCCTTGTTGGTTTCTTCGACAGTCTTTTTTAAGGATCTGTCATCGGCCCTTTGGATGATCGATGAAATAGAAATACTAGTCGAGGGTTGATTGTTCTTGATAACCTCAACAACACCAGCAATCTTCTTCTTTATATCCTTCGGCCGGTCATCGCGTAAATTATTTGTGCCAACGTGAAGAACAATTTTATCAGGTTTCTGCTGTAAAACGGGCTTGATGTAATCGTTCATATCTTGAACAGTAGCTCCAGGGAAACAGTGAGCGGAGACATCAAACTTCCTGGACAACTTACGTGGCTGTATGAGTTTAATCACTGAATCACCTACCACGGCGACTTTCTCTCTCGGCCTCGATGATGACAAATCTCGGTTAGGAGAGGTGTTGTCACTGGAAGCTCCACCATTGCCTTGATTGTGATCGTTCCTTCTTTCATTTCGCCGTTGATTTTGTTGTTTTCGCCGACCCTCTCGCTTTACACGAGTCCATCCAGCGTCATCCTCCTTCGCTGCTACCTGCTCTTCTTGTTGAGTAGTACGTTCGCGAGAAGAATCATGAATATGATTAAAATCTTCCTTTAGCAACCTTAGCGCCGTCAGGAGGCTGTCCCTCTCTTCTTCGAGAACCTTAATTTTATCAAGCAGATCTTGATACGAAGGAGCCATGTTGTTATCAGCAACCTTGGCTTTTAAGATGGCAAACTCTTTTGATAAATCAGCAATAGCAGCCGTGTTATGTTTGCAGTTTAAACAACATTGTTTATAGGTACTATTAGGTGGCACATCAACCAACACGCTTGAATCATTAGCTTGAATAGCAATGTTGTCACTATCATCTTCTACGGAGTCGACAGCTCTATCTTCGCTCTCCAACTCAGCTTCGGCGCCATCTTCACCGTTTTCACTCGCCTGCTCAAGGCTGACCTCGTCCGTCGTCGGTTGAGGAATAAATGATATGATCCTTTCCTTAACTTCAGACTGTAGCATTCCTTGTACATTAAGTGTTTTAGTATTCGGATAAAAAGAAAGTGTTACGCTCTCGGATTTTAAAACATGAAATCCGCCATTGTTGGAAGTAAAAGACCATTCTCCGTCCAACTTCAGATAGCCGAACGCGAACGATTTCAGCGCTTCAAAATCGCCAAGCCATTTAATCTTCGTCTTCCCACGGTATTCTTCTCTCATAAGAGGAAAAACAACTGTGTTAGCTTGGCTTTCGCTTCCTAGAATTGAAAAATCTTCGCTTGCATTCGAAACACGTGCATTCGCCATATTGCGACATAAATAGATGTATACGACATAAATAGATGTATAGATAGATAGATAGATAGATAGATAGATAGATAGATAGATAGATAAATAGATAGATAGATAGATAGATAGATAGATAGATGGATAGATAGATAGATAGATAGAATCTTTTATTTACCCACGGAATTTCATCAAATTAAAATATACAACATATTAAAATTTGTTTTACATAAAATCCGTACACGATATTATCTCAGTAAAACTAATTACAGTTAATTAAATAATTACAATATACTGCAATATAAGTATGATATGAAATTACTTTGAGGCATTGCTGGTGCCGGTAGTGTAGGAGTCCAGTTTACACACAAACCTTTTAAGGGAACTTTCATCTTTAACACTTGGAGGCAAATCATTCCATAGCTTAGCTCCAGAAAAAGCAAAACTATTTTTGTAATAGTTTGTGCGACATTTTGGAAGCTCAAGGTTCATTTTGGAAGATCGCAGTCCATAATTTTGAAAAGAGGTCTTATGTGTAAACATTTCAGACAAATACGGGGGGGTCAGGCCGTTTAATACTTTAAACATCAAGATAGCCTTTTGACGCTGTCTCATCACCTCCAAATTCAACCACCCTAATTCTGCAAGAAGATCACAAGATCTTTTCAGATAAGAGGCACCAGTTATGATGCGTGCTGCTCGGTTTTGGAGTTTTTGCAAATTTGCCATTTGTGTTTCACCTATAGTGTCCCAAACAATACAACAATATGTGAAATAAGGTTCAATTATTGACCGGTAAATGTCAATTAAGTTTTCTACTTTTAATACAGGTTTAACCTTTTTTAGAATACTTAAGTTACGGGTGACTTTCTGCCTTATACTTAATATGTGGTTATCCCACGTTAAGTATTCATCAATATTGACACCTAGGCATTTTACAGATTGCACTCTCTCTAATTCAGTGTGAAACAAAGAAAGGTTTATCTCACCCTCGAGACTAGCTACTCTTTGTCTTGAACCTATGACCATGAAATCAGTTTTTAACACATTTAGGGTAAGTTTATTGATGGACAGCCAAGAAGCTATACCCTTAAGATCTTTGGTCATTTTATCTTGTAGTGAAGGCAAACTGCAGCCTGAGAACGTTAAATTAGTGTCATCAGCAAATAACCTCGCTTCTCCATAATTTAAACTTTTAGGAATATCGTTAACGTAAATCAGAAAGAGTAACGGGCCCAGGATTGAACCTTGGGGTACCCCACATGTTACGAAGTCTGCTGCTGACATGACACCATTAACGTAACATACTTGTTTCCTGTTTGCCAAATAGGACCTGAACCAACTGACTGCTGGAGTTTCAACTCCATACCATCTTAACTTCTTAAGGAGAATCTCGTGGTCAACAGTATCAAAAGCTTTTTTCAAATCCAGGAAGAGAACTCCGCTTACCATTCCCTTATCAATATTACAACACCACTCATTTGTCATATCGAGTAGAGCAGTAACGGTAGAATGAAGAGCTCTGAATCCTGATTGATGCGCATACAGGAACTTATTTTCACTAAAATAGGAATACAACTGCTCAAATACTAGTTTTTCAAAAACTCGCGCAATTGTTGGCAAAACAGAAATCGGTCTGTAATTATTTGCTTCACTCTTGTTTCCCGATTTGAAAACTGGAGAGATTTTTGCTACTTTCCAATCCGAGGGAAACACATTTGAGGCGATGGATAAATTAAAAATGTCTGTTAGGCTTCCGTAAATAATAGGGGCCGCTATTTTCAAAATTCTGTTGGATATCTTATCTATACCAGTGGCTTTTCTTGCATTTACCCCGTTAAGTAACTTTAGTACCCGGGAAGGCTCGACTTTCTTTAAATGGAAGCTAGTATCCTTCATGGACAAAAAATGCTCAGGCCTAATGTTAGCTTGTTCCACTGGAATCTTTGAGGCGAGATTTGGGCCGATCGCTGCAAAATGTTTGTTTAAGTAATCAGCGAGTTCCTTTGGTTCAGTAACAGTCACACCAGAGTCAGCTTTTAACTCAGCTATCTTGGTGTTACTTGATTTCTTTCCCAAAAGATCATTAAGCACTTTCCAGGTTGCCCTTTGATCACCGTTCGCCTCGTTTATCTGCGACTGATAAAAACGTTTCTTGGCTAGCCTTATCTCTTTATTTACCGAATTTCTTAAAGTTCTATAAGCTGCTGGGAATAGCTATCTTTCTGACTGCATAAATAAGATAGTGGTCACTAATTGAAAGTGGGTAAACCCCTGAGTGAGTTAACTTTTCTTCACTATTGGTGATAACAAGATCAATTAACGTTTCTGAGGTAGTACTGACCCTTGTGGGTTCGGTTAACACCTGCTTCATCTGATAATTAATCAACACATTTACTAGTTGTGAAGTATGAAACTCTAGGGGATTCGATAAATAATTGCAATTCAAGTCGCCAAGTATGTAAATTTCTTTATATTTTGGATCTACTTTCTCCAAAAACAACTCGAAATATTTGAAATGGTCAGAATCCAATTTCGGTGGTCGATACCAAGCAGTGAAGAGAAAAGGCGTTGAATTGGGTTTTTGAATTTCCAGGGCGATCAACTCAAGATTTTCATCTTCAAACTCGTGTAATCTCTTAAATAATATCGAGTCGCGTAAATATACACAAAGCCCTCCACCGCGCTTATTTCTATCTCTACGAACGATTGTATATCCATGCAAGGAAAGCATCTGATCAGAGTCGCTTTCATCGAGTTTAGATTCGTTAATAGCTAAAATGTCAAGAGGTTGATTTATCATTAGGACTCTCAGCTCATCGATATGTTTAAGTAAACTATTTATATTAAGAGAGCCCATTTTGAAACCCCTCATTTCACTCATAACCTCATGAAATGGCCTGAAATCCGAACAGTCTGAGTGACTATCGGCATCAACAAAACATCAATCACTATGTACATTAAGGTACTTCCTAAAATTACTGGCGAAGTTAAAAACACCCTTACGGTTTAAATGTAATCCGCCACTGTTGAGGCAGTCCTCAGAAATGTTACCGTGAGAAATATAGTCAACACCACTTTGCGTAGAAAAGGACTCCATAGAGCGGTTCACTTGGTCAATACATCTATTTAGAGATCTATCATCAGTTCTGTGAACGATTGATGAGAAGGCTATCTTGACTGTGGGTTGCTCTTTCCTGATAGCGTCCACCAGCTCTGTAATCTTTCCCTTGATACGCTTTGGATTATCATCCTTCACATTGTTGGTTCCGACGTGTAGGATAACTTTTTCTGGCTTTCGCCTCAAAAGAGGTTTGATAAAGTCATGCATATCTTCAACTGTAGCTCCAGGGAAGGAGTGGGAAGAAACTTGATGGATGGATGGATGGATGGATGGATGGATGGATGGATAGATAGATAGATAGATAGATAGATAGATAGATAGATAGATAGATAGATAGATAGATAGATAGATAGATAGATAGATAGATAGATAGATAGATAGATAGGTAGGTAGGTAGGTAGATAGATAGATAGAATCTTTTATTTTCCCACGGAATTTTATCAAATTAAAATATACAACATATTAAAATTTGTTTTGCATAAAATCCGTACACGATATTATCTCAGTAAAACTAATTACAGTTAATTTATAGGTAGATAGATAGACAGATAGATAGATAGATAGATAGATAGACAGATAGATAGATTAGCTAGATAGATAGATAGATAGATAGATAGATAGATAGATAGATAGATAGATAGATAGATAGATAGATAGATAGACAGATGGATGCTAGTTCCTCCCCGAAAAAAAGTACTTGTCGTCCCCGCATTTTTGTGATAGATTCCGAAAGTTTGACAATTGCCCGCACAAATGTCTTCATTCTACCCGCATAGTGCTGGATTATCCCAGCTCCCTATCAGAAGAGTCACACAATCTCTCCAATGTCATGCAATCTTTTGAACCTCCACCCCCACGGGATATTTCAATGCATCATGCAATCTTCAAATAAAGATTGTGTGACGCGGAGAATTAAATTTAGGCAAAAGTCACACAATTCCATCATTGTCATCAATCTCGGAAAACTTGGCTGCTGTACGAATTTAAAACGTACAACAGGGGCACCCAACGAAAAAAATTCAGCTAAATACTTCAACTATCTTTTTCTGCTTTCTTCTATTGTTTCAGAGCTTTTCAAGGGCATATTTGTGTGAGCTAATACAGATTGTTTTGTTGGGGGGTTTTAGCTGAAAATTGAGGCTACAGAAAATTTTAAGAAACAGAATCCTATCCGCCGAATTTCCGAGCTGCTAAGGGCTCTCTGAAAATGCTAGCTGACCTTATTTCGTATTCTAAACGACATATCGGTCCCTCCAAAAACAATAGAAACTAATAAGTCCTCTTGTTACGAAAGTCCTAGGTGAAGTTTCGCCAAAGAAATCTCTAGTTTTCACTGCAAGTAAATCCGAATATCTCAGGTGATTTTAGGCCTTCCGAGAAGATTTTTTCCGAAACAAATCGTTGGGTCCCCCTGTCACAATACTACCATATCAGAGATGCGAATCTCGCCGATATCTTGTCATGCTTAAAAATGCCTGACATCGTGTCTTGTATGTAATTTGAAACAGTTGTTGGCGATCGTCTTAATAATAATAATAATGATATCAGCAAAGATACATGTTATCTTCTATTTCATTTTTAAAATTTAATTGATCATATCTTCAAAAGCCATGCTTGTTTGATGCGAATATGCGGACAAGACACATTCATGTAGCGTTATAAGCTTAAATTGTTTTTCCCCTACGAACGTTTATGGCCTGACACGAACGAAATTCTAACCAGACAAATGTTTCGCTAAAGAATGAGAAGTGAGCGAGATAAAAATGCAGCGAAAATTAGGCTGACACGAGCGGGAAAAATAAACGAGAATGGAACGATACATCTGTACCGTCGCCATATTGGAGCGCCTTTTATAAGCAATGATATGGCGAGATAAGGGGAAAAAACATCCCGCTGGCGAGTAATTTTACGATTATTTATTTTCTTCTAGCGACCTGTGGATATCCAAAGAGGGAATGGCTTCTCGTTACAACGTTACAACCTCAACATGTCGTGAAACAAGAATGTATCTCAATGGAGCTTTTAGGACAAATATTGATTTCTGAGATATTGTTATATGATTTACATAACATACGACAAAAAACATCAATAAAAGATGTAAGAAGTAATAGTTGATGCTTTTGAACTTTTAAAATTTATACTACGCCATAACTCTGCTAATTAGTCGTGAAATAAAACACGAAATAATACAAGACGCAAATAAGTTTAACCACGCACTTATACTTGTTGCCACACGAAAACATTACTGCGCAATAATTTTAAAACGTGCAGTGTCAATGATACGCCTTGAAAGCACAAAACATCTTTTAATAAACGATTATCCAGTGAATGCGTTATCTCATGTTATGAAACTTTGCAATAAAATGCGATTATATCTTGTTATGGCGTTTCAACAAGAAAAATAGATAGAGATTGCCTTTTGTTTTGCTAAACAAAGGTTACCTAAACTTGGTATTTTTAGCATACGGAATTCGAAAGAAACTTCAATCATTTCTTGTAATCAATGTTGTACCACTGATAATAATAATTTCGGTTGATAGAGCTTCTTATAGCCGGTTGGTTCTCAAACAGCCAACAGCGCCATCAAATTTCAATCTTGTGTATATCTAGTATATCACCTTCTCCGTCCGATTCAATTCAATGAATCTATCGACGACCAAAAAATCAAAGCGGTTGATTGTGTGCAGGTTTAGCTTCGGGGAATACGTACAAGCAGCGAGGCTTCATTTAATATGAATTACATCCGACAACTAAAATCTTAAGCTTCTTTTTATTACTTGTTTTCTGCTGGTTATGAGTATTCTAAGTTATACTTACAGTCGTGTAAATATTTACCAGCTTGTACTTCTGGTGTTTTCCACAAATAAATACTCCCTAATAAATCTTTCGTTCATTTCATAATCTGACACCTTTGAATTAATACTGTTAAACTAATTTTTATATCTATGGTCTAATGTTTACGATTATTTATTTTCTTTTAGCGACCTGTGGATATCCAAAGAGCGAATGGCTTCTCGTTACAACGTTACAACCTCAACATGTCGTGAAACAAGAATGTATCTCAATGGAGTTTTTAGGACAAATATTGATTTCTGAGATATTGTTATATGATTTACATAACATACGACAAAAAACATCAATAAAAGGTGTAAAAAGTAATAGTTGATGCTTTTGAACTTTTAAAATTTATACTACGCCATAACTCTGCTAACTAGTCGTGAAATAAAACACGAAATAATTCAAAACGCAAATAAGTTTAACCACGCACTTATACTTATTGCCACAAGAAAATATTACTGCGCAATAATTTTAAGACGTGCAGTGTCAATGATACGCCTTGAATGCACAAAACATCTTTTAATAAACGATTATCCAGTGAATGCGTTATCTCATGTTATGAAACTTTGTAATAAAATACGATTATATCTTGTTATAGCGTTTCAACAGAAAAAATAGATAGAGATTGGCTTTTTGAAATTTTTAAAATACATCATTCAGAAATTGGATATTGCAAAGCTTTTATTAAAAACAACATTCATGGGAGATCAATATTTTTGACAGAAAAAATAAACCATTTCGAATGCAATGGATGTGATACCACATCGCGATGAAAATAACATTTGATTTGAAAAATAAATCTCTCTATTACCGTTGAGTTTATATTGATAATTTTATTTTAATAGCTCGACCCATGAGGGTTTCGGGCTAAGATTAGAGGAATAGATATCGTCACAATAAAAAAGACATTCCCTATCAAAACGTTCTATAATTCATCCTTAACCCTTTTAGTTTCGGCATCATTATTCAAATTCTCCTCACTGGTCTCCATACATGTCATTGACTACTAATTGGGAGAACTTGTTAGGACACCAAGGCAATTCATCTTTAGTGATCATTTCCCCACTTCTCGTACCATCCATATGTTATAATGCACTGATATGATAAGGAGTAATTTGATGCCTGATTAAAGTTCCTGCTGGTGCTAGGTAACTGGGCCTAGGAAGATTTCATCTAAGGTGGTAGATGGATCAATATTTCTGATATTAACCACCTGTTTGCGGACACGAGGAGTATGACACACGCAGAACGAAAACGTGACAAAATAAGTATTTTATATTGCGTCAAAACATGGTTTGAAAAATAACTCATCAAACTTTTTTCTACTCAATCATTACATTTTTACTGAGAAAGTATGGTAAGTTAAAAATTCTTTATTTGAACACATTGATTTAGTTAAAAATTCTTTGCTACCATTAATTAGCGAATAAGGTCATTACTCGGGATTGACCTGTAACATCAAAGGGTGAATATTCAAAACGTCAATTGTTGAACCTTTTACATCCTTATAAGTGACCTTATGAGTGCGTTTAATTTCTTCTAATATAAAACCAGTTTAAACTAATATTTTTATTATTTACACAAGCTTCATAAAATTAACATTTGTATTTTTGAACGTTATTCGTTGTATTTGTAACTACTGATTGATCTTGACGTTTCTATGCTTAGCCATGTTCACAGTACAAGTTTTATTCAGTTTGGCCCTGTTTAGTTTCATCGCTTTTGTCCGCTTTCAGCCATATTTACAATACAAGTTTGGTCCAATTTCGGGCCCTGAGTAGTTTCATCGTATTAACCTTTGGATAGATTGGCTAATCCAAGACTAAAAAGACAATAAATTATTCAACAACTTAGTTTTTGTGTTTCCCACAGACAAGTATCCCCAAATAAATTTTTCGTTCATTCTATAATTTTTTCATCTTTTAAGGGCGGTCCCTCCTTTTGTTACTGCGCAGACGTTCTACGAATCTCGGGATATTCGGGTTTCTTTAGAAATTTTCGCCGTAATACAACAACATTTTTGCGCGGCTTATGACTGTGTGGAAAAGCAGATCTTAGCAAGGGCTATCAGAATCCAAAAAGAAAATTACGCATTTTTCAGAGATAATTGAAATTGCCATACATTCTTTGTATTTTAACGTTTTTTTAGAATTATTGTTGCTTAATTATCTCTGAAAAAATACGTGGTTACCCACATTTTTCTTTTTGGATTCCAATAACCCTTGTTGTTTTCGCCGTAGTCATAACCTTTGTAAAAATACAACTGTATCAGGAGGCACCGTCCTTACTTAATATTGTTAAACTAATGTTTATTATTTATTTTCTTTTAGCGATCTATGGATACTATCCAAAAAGTGAATAGCTTCTCGTTACAACTACACAACCTCAACATGAGACAACCTCATGAGACAAGAATGTATCTCAATGGATTTTTAGAACAAAAAGTAATTTCTGGAACATTGTTGTATGATTTGCTTTACATACATAACCAATGTTTACAAAAAGAAATCAATAAAAAATGTAAAGACTTATAGTAGATGCTTTTGAACTTTTAAATTTATACTACGCCATAACTGTGTTAATTAGTCGGGAAGCAAACCAGGAAAAAATCATCCAAAACGAAAATAAGTTTAACCATACACTTTACTTGTTGCCATAAATTATCAGTTCAGTTCAATCCAGTACTCTATCATCTGATAGATCATAGTTAGTTCCAGATCATACAAAAAAGAGCTTTTATGCGTGCAAACTATCAATTAGCATTCGTCGAAGTCGAATCATGACACCAGTTTTTTTCAACAAACTCGTGCATAGTCTTTCTAATATCCTCGCCAGACACCAACACGTTCTTAAAGAGTGGACAAAACTCGTTAAAATGTTGCCATACTCAGTAACTCCGTTCTTAAAGGACTCAAACAAGCTACGGACGAGTACTCACGGCGACTTTGGTTTCTGTCCTTGTCTTTAAAATCCTTTAGAAAAAAGAAAAGACAAAATTATCGTGATTCATTTGCATTGTTTTCTAGTTTCTTTTTCTTTCATTCTGATACTTACATGCTTCAATCAGAGGATAAGCAGTTTTTATCTTCCATCGATATCCATGGTGACGACTGGTTTCATAGACAACAACGATTTTTCTACAAGGCGTATTATCTTCTGCATAACCAATTATTTTTTCAACATCAAACACGCAACGGAAGGAGCTGTGAAACTCATCTTCGGGTATGTATATACACCGAGGATGGTTTCCTCTTAACGCACGTCTTGTTAAAAAGACCAACGTCGCCGTAAGGTTGAACGACTTATTGAACGTCGACGTTGGTTTAAATGAAGAGGACTGACCAGGGTTTTGATGGCGACTTATGATGTGATTGGCGATATGATGCTCCAAAATAAGCTCGTTTGTTACCACCGGTTTAGCCTGGTAGAGGGTTTTGTCAGGTTCAAGCGTTTCCTCGTTTCCCATTATACTGACTGAATCTAATGGAAGTGACAAAATCTGTAATAGAGTATAGCCAAGATTGCACCACAAAAAAGCATTGCGTTCATTCACGTTTATTAAAAGTTCTTGCAATTGATTTGAGTGTTTTTATGGAATTTAGCCAACTTATAGATGTTAGTTTGTTAAAATCATGCTTAACTGATTGTGTTTTTATGGAATTTAGCCAACTTATATATGTTAGTTTGTTAAAATCATGCTTAACTGATTGTTTGTGCTATTCACCACAATTTGACAACTCGACAAAAATACAAAAATACTCTTTTCTATCAAAATAACGAATAAATATTTAATTCTGTTAGTGATTTAGTGGGAACAAATTCATTTTTCCCATTCGTGATGTATCGATTTACATCAGTTTTGGTGTATGTGCATGTTCTATTTATGTTTGGTGATGGTCAATGGACGTGCAGGATTTCAATTCATAAATTATAAATAAACCTCTTTATGGTTTCATGATTTTTGCCAACTCTTATGTCATTGTCAAGTTATCAAATCCACCCCCTTCAATAGGTTATAAATAAGTACGTTTAACTTCTATTAATATAAAACCACTGTTTAATCCAATATAAAGGTCGTGACAAAAAGTGACCACGCTGAACGTCGAGGTGGGTGATTAATAGCATCAACTGTAACACTTGGACTGATAACCACTCTATGCATCTTTCTACAATAGAATATACGTTCAGCGTTATATACATATACCTGATTTACACACAGATCGTAATGCCATGTTCCACTCTCGTTATAAACTTAACAACATACTCGCGTTTCATATTACCTTTCGATTGGTGAAATTATGTTATTAACTAGCTCAATCGCTTTCCCAACCACAAAAAATTGCATCGTATTGAGGTTGGTTCCATTTTGGTCTCTTTTTAATTTTCCCTGATTGTTGCCCTAAAATAAAATAACATAAATTAGCATTAATAGGAATTCATCCCCAAATAATTCGTATCTGTTGAGAATCTAATAAAAATCTTACATATTCGTCTCTTGTTCTTGATTAACAATACTGCATACTCATGCTAATGTTTGAGCTACAATTGACCCTGACGCACCTTTTGATTTTTTACTAGGCGTCATCTTTTTAATGTCTTGTGATGGTTTTGGTATCTCTGTTGCTTTTTGAGTAATAACACTGTCATAAGACGTCGCATCCAACTGACATTCATTCCATTTTGGCCTTTCGATTTCTGTTAAATATTGACCAAACATAAAATAATTTTATCCATTGGATAATATTCGTGTTTATTTTCAAACTACAACTAGAGAAAAAAACTTGGAGGGCTATTCCCGACACACCTTTTATCTGTTCTCTAGGCTCCACTGTTACGTTTTTCTGTGCTGGTTTTTGTGTAATAAAAGTATCTTCATCAGAATCGGAATTCCAAGTACATTCAATTACATCAAAGTGCATTTGATTCCATTTTCTTTTTTTCCTAATTTTTCTGGAAGGTTTCCCTAAAAAGAAAATAGCATTGTTTTATTAATATTAATAATAATAATAATAATAATAATAGTACAATAATCTCATTTGATTAAGAATGATCAAATATCATCATATTACAAAACGTACCACGAAATCGTGCCATATGACAATTGCCAAGTGGATACCAACAAAACGAACGGTAATTACCTTGGCCAACAATATCTTGAGGTTGTTGTTTCGATGAATCGTTATCCTTGACTGTGGACATCTCTAATATGTTCTTGAGGATGATACTATTTGATTATTTTTCAGGTAGGTTTGTATCTTTTTATAGCTCGCGTGTCCGTTATCATAAACGTAATTTCTACCTTTCCCATTCTACTCTACATGTGATTCGGTGATAACAAATCAACATTTATCCCATTCGCGATGTATTGTTTTCGTTCTTGTATTTTAACCTGGTTATCAATTTGCAATGATCACTGCATTGAATCATACTAAGCATTTCAGCAAACTAGCATTTACGTGTTGTTGGCTAAATTCCATACAACGAACAACAACTTAACAAATCTACCTAAATAAGATTACAGAACAAAACAAGACGCAAAATACAATTCAACGCTATGAGTTACGTAACCGGCGTGATTAAAACGAAGATAAGTGACGCTAACATTCAAATATAAAAACAACGATTATATAACGAAAGATTAGGTAGATTTGTTAAGTTTAATTTTTCATGTAACTGATGAAGGTCTAAGACCGAAACGTTTTTAATTCCATGCAGTGAGGCTTGGACTGTGAATCTTTGATCCTCCTGACGCAGTGGCATTCTTTGTTGGCCTGAGGCAACCATTAACTGTTTTATATATATATATATATATATATATATATATATATATATATATATATATATATATATATATATTTTCTACATATCTCACCCGATTACCAAGTTTGTAAACATTCCATTTACCTAAGGTAATGGAGATTTCTCTGTACACAAGTTTTTTGAGGCCAGCAGTCACTGATAGCACATAATTGTGTGCATGATTTTCCTTGGGAACTTCAGCGAACCGTCCGCTTGTCACGCGATCCAATTACTTCTGCACCTTTCATATAAATACTTTTTTTGCGCAACTATCTGAGCAGATTCCCAACGCTAGGATTCCTAAAGCTAAGAGAACGTAGATTCTACTGTACACAGCCTATAGGTGGATAGACGTTATACAGTCCAAATATTATGCCGTGTTTGACTAAGTTAGGGCCGGGCTGTAATGCAAACCTTTTCCAACCTCTGTCATTACAGACCCACTACATCCTGCTATGAACCTCTCATAGACATATTTTTCTGCGACTTATCCCGACAGATAATTCTAAGCATAATACACCATCTTACTGCCCAGAGAATGCAGACTCTACTGTACACTATGATTTGAAGGTGAAAAGACGCTGAATAGCCCAATTTACATGTGTGTGTACGAAATCACCCAATAAAATAGAAAGTTTTCAATTAATTCTGACAAGTAGTTAAGTCTTATATTTTTCCGGACTCCAATCCTAACTAAAGTTCAATCAAGAACCTCACACGAAGAGTCTAACACGAACCAAAACATTCCTTACATTTTTGTACTTAAAAGTCGCGAGTGATAGATCGTACATTAAACAGATCTTAACTGACCTAAATAAAGAGCCTAAGTAGACCCTAACATGAACCTAAACATTCCTTACATTTTTACCCTTGGACTGTCTGATATGATAACAGTAAACAAAGCCACTTGTGAAAATAACATTGGCGTGACAAAACCGTGACAAGACGGTTAAAACTGGCTTTTTTAACGCTCCTACGACGTTTATGTGAGGCTCATGTCAGGCTTCATTTTAACGTTGAGAGTTAGTTTCGTGTAAGGTCGCTGTTAGGTTTGAAGATTAAGGCCTTGTTTAGGCTCCTGTCAGGCCTAAAATTTTCGTGCCGGGAGGTTTCTCATACAGTATAAATAATCCAAACAAAACAAAAACAGTATGCAGTACCGACCTCATGTAGATATTTTAATTTTTAATTTGTAGTTTCATAATAGTTCCCACGTCCCTGAAAATGGTAAAATCAACATTTGGCTACGATGTCCAGCTGATTTAGGATCCAGGTGGCCTCCGACATTCAAAATAAAGAATAAGATGGCCTGAGGCTAAGAAGCTGGCTCAGAAATCAGTTAGGCTGATTTTATACCATTAGTAAAGTTTACCAAGTTATATTTAATATGGAGTCATGAAGGTTGGTCGTCTGGATTATCTGGGCGCCAACATCGAGCGGACCGGATACATTGATTTTGTACGAAATGATTAAAGTTATGGTATTTTTTTTTCGTGACTAGAGCGATTACCCCCTCTGTGGTGTTGTCGACGTTGTAAATACCATAACGCACCAACCAACCTGAAAGGGATTTTTTTGGTTAAGAGAGCATACAAGGCAAACGATGCGAAAGGGAAAGTCAGCTAACGAGATACAAATCCACGAACAACTTAACCCTAGGCCCTCTCAAAACTGGAAAGCCCGCTGTTTTGGCAAAATTCGCTTTCAAAGGGACAGACTGTCACGACCAAGCATGTGTAATAATACGTGCCAGCCTGTCGCATAAATATAAATCTATCTATATATATATATATATATATATATATATATATATATATTCTACATATCTCACCCGATTACCAAGTTTGTAAACATTCCATTTACCTAAGGTAATGGAGATTTCTCTGTACACAAGTTTTTTGAGGCCAGCAGTCACTGATAGCACAAAATTGTGTGCATGATTTTCCTTGGGAACTTCAGCGAACCGTCCGCTTGTCACGCGATCCAATTACTTCTGCACCTTTCATATAAATACTTTTTTTGCGCAACTATCTGAGCAGATTCCCAACGCTAGGATTCCTAAAGCTAAGAGAACGTAGATTCTACTGTACACAGCCTATAGGTGGATAGACGTTATACAGTCCAAATATTATGCCGTGTTTGACTAAGTTAGGGCCGGGCTGTAATGCAAACCTTTTCCAACCTCTGTCATTACAGACCCACTACATCCTGCTATGAACCTCTCATAGACATATTTTTCTGCGACTTATCCCGACAGATAATTCTAAGCATAATACACCATCTTACTGCCCAGAGAATGCAGACTCTACTGTACACTATGATTTGAAGGTGAAAAGACGCTGAATAGCCCAATTTACATGTGTGTGTACGAAATCACCCAATAAAATAGAAAGTTTTCAATTAATTCTGACAAGTAGTTAAGTCTTATATTTTTCCGGACTCCACTCTGAAATAGCCTCCCGCGCAGTCTTTTTAAGGGGAGTCGACTCTCCTAAAAACGACTGCGTGGACAGCTAGTTTAGATTTTTAACACACTTAGTGTTACTAACTCCAAAATGACGAGAGTTCGTCTAGGGTTGTTTCCTACATAACATTTGATCATAGATATATGTTAAAATGCCCAATATAAATAACAAATATTGACCCTCGGACGTACAAGCAAAATCACACCCCCGCGTGGTACATGAGGTGGGGGAGGGATTGACGGAAACCCGTCCCGAAAAGCCAGTGATGTGCTTTACAAGATGAGGTATATATTATGCGTTGCAACGCTGCTGGTGGCCTGTGAAGTCATCTAAAGTGGCTGCCTTCGTGGATTTACCCAAAATAAGAAATCATCAAAAACAAAAAACTCCGCAGAAATTGCAAAACTGGCTGAACTAATGCAAACAGAAGAGCAACCTTGTCATTACTTTCATATCACCAAGTTTTTGGGAAGTCCTTAAATGTAAACTATTGCAAAAAATAGTCAAAATTTGAATAATCTATCATGCACATACGGTGTCGCATAAAAGAGCTCAACTCTCAGATTCTGCTAATTTTACCCACTTATGTCCAGGTTTGCACGCAGCTGCGAAATTTGCGATTTTTCGTGGACCTGCGAAAAATCGCAAAAATTGCAAGCTTATCCTGCGCTAAACCGATCAATCTCGCGGAGCGGTTTTCACGGTTTAACAACTGCACTTCGGTGCTTTACCATGACACCGAGACAGAAATATTTGATGTGTTTCTGGTTTCGTTTACGCAAATATCTTTGAGCGTATGGGTTTGTGAATTTCATAATTCCGTAGTGAGCGACTTACAGTATCTTACGTCGCTTCAGTCGCTTTCAGTTCGCCATAAACAGTGAATGTCTCTGAGGTTTCTTTCAGCAAGCGACATATCTCATCTTATGTTCGCTTCAATAAAGTAAACCGATTGTAAGCAAACAAGCTATATATATTTAACCTTCAGTTCACTAATAAAACGGATGGACTACACAAATAGACTTCACATCACAAATTTGCATAACTTCAAAACAACTGGCGCGTGTAATTTGAAACTGTCACTCACACATGTCATGATGCCATCCAAAATCAAGAACTTTCGAAGGTTAACGGAGGAATTTGTTAACTCTCAGCCTATTCTTACATCGCTTGCATTCACTATAAAACTTGTTTCTATCGATTGAAAACATATATACCAAAGAAAGTGGACGATCAGCCATTTGTTGCATGTTGACAACGCAACGTGTACGCTTCGGATCGAAAGAACGGCAAGTTTACTCTTCTCAGTATTCTGCAATCTCAGTTTCTACTGATCACTGTCAAATTTAAAACGTAGACACACGAGAGCAATGAAATAATATTAGTTAACTAATCCAGCAGATGTAACATCAATCTATGTATAAGCACACAACGGGAGATAAAACATAAATCTATGAATCACCCTCGTTCTTTAAGCTCCCAGCGCGAGATTTACCAGGCATATAAGAATATCCCTCGTTCTTTAAACTCCAAGCGCGACATGTAACGCGAATTATGAATATCCCAAGCTTTATGAAACATCCCTCGTTCTCTGGGGGTGGACGTAGGGGAATGCACGAGCAGAGAATTGGGGGCGATTTTATCCCAGTTTCTCTCAAGAAGGCCTGGCAGCCTGGCAGCGGCCTGGCAGATTTATACTGAAGTCTTCGCTACTCTAGCTTGTTTAAACTCTTCAGTAGCAAAAGTTTAGCCATTTCAAGTGTAACAAAAGCCATCAAAAGGAACAGGAAACAACTTCAGTCCTTTGTGATAGTCTTTAGGGATCATATACAGGAAAACAAGCGAAAAGAAATGTTTCATCACTGCTATATGTTTGCTATAATCTATGATTCTTCATCGACAAGCTGGGAGCTGAGAAATTCGGTTCTACCCATGCTTTTTTGGTCTGGAAATGTGAAAGACGTCTGTACAAGTACTTCCACAATTCAAGGATTTTTTTTTCTGCTGAAGGCCTTCAATTCAAACATGTCAATTGCACCAGTAGCTTACATTTGGGAGCTGAGAAATTCTGTACTACCCATGCTTTTTTCACGGCTGGAAATGTGAAAGACTTGCTTTGGATTTCTACCTGTACTTCCCCAATTCTAAGATGCTTTTTTCTGCTGAGTGGCCTTTAAGATTATCATTTACATGAAAATGATAATCTTACTAATGAAAGACCATATGGGACATGAAACAATCTTAGGGAATGCGAGACGATAATTAACAGCTGGATTTGACCAAAGGCCCTTCACACATATTGAGTGCTGTAAATTACAAGTCATTGCTGATTTGGGGTCAAGGATATTGAGCAAGATTTCAACTAAAACTTCCACGACAATACTATTTCATTCTACCGATTATCTTTCCTTCATATAATTTTAATTTTCACTGATGCAGCATCACAGGAATTTCTGATCTTGGTCATAAGCTTCCATGACCACGTAAAACATCACACAAAGGGCAAAAGTGTAACAGTCTGAAACAACATTTTGCTGCCTCCAGCTTAATCACAACAACAAGTGGATTTGTGAGTAAACCCATATTTATTTACCTTTAATGCTACTGGTTTTGTAACTTGCCTAACTAATTACCATCGATAGTAAGCTATGTTCTTACAATAAGCTTACTATACTAGTCATGATAATTCACTTGATTAACAACTGCGCATGGTTACTGTACCATAAAATGATTCCACTTTGTATTGTGTATGACATCACTTGTCATATAAGTAGATTCTACAGTTGTGTTTGGGCCCTCTATCCCAATCTTTACACTGCTTTCAGTATTTGCAATTTTTGCAGTTTTTGTAAAAATCGTGGCTCTCATTGGAGCCCTCTTAACCTCCTGTTGGACAGCTTTTCACTGACTCGACGAATTTTACATTTTACAATATTAGCAACAATCGAAGTTTTCGCAAAAATGGCAGTCCTTGTCGGGGCCCTCGTTGACAGGTTTACATCGACTCGACGATTTTTCCAATTTTTCGCAAAAATTGTAATTTTCACAGAAATCGCAGAAATCCCAGACATTGTCGAGACCCTCCGACAGGTTTCCATCGACTCGACGATTTTTGCAATTTTTCGCAAAAATTGTAATTCTCGCAGTTGTCGCAGTTTTCGCAGAAATCGCAGACCTTGTCGGGGCCCTATTTGACATGTTTTCATCGACTCGACGATTTTTCCAATTTTTCACAAAAATTGTAATTCTCGCAGTTTTGGCAGAAATCGCAAAAATCGCAGACCTTGTCGGAGCCCTCTTTGACATGTTTACATCGACTCGACGATTTTTGCAGTTTTTCGCAAAAATTGTAATTTTTGCAGTTTTCGCAAAAATCGCAGACCTTGTCGATGCCCTCTTTGACAGGTTTACATCGACTCGACGGTTTTTCCAATTTTTCGCAAAAATTGTAATTTTCGCAGAAATCGCAGAAATCCCAGACATTGTCGGGACCCTCTGACAGGTTTTCCATCGACTCGACGGTTTTTCCAATTTTTCGCAAAAATTGTAATTCTTGCAGTTGTCGCAGTTTTCGCAGAAATCGCAGACCTTGTCGGGGCCCTATTTGACATGTTTACATCGATCGACTCGACGATTTTTGCAGTTTTTCGCAAAAATTGTAATTTTCGCAGTTTTCGCAAAAATCACAGATCTTGTCGGGGCCCTATTTGGAATGTTTTCATCGACTCGACCATTTTTCCAATTTTTCGCAAAAATTGTAATTCTTGCAGTTGTCGCAGTTTTCGCAGAAATCGCAGACCTTGTCGGGGCCCTATTTGACATGTTTACATCGATCGACTCGACGATTTTTGCAGTTTTCGCAAAAATTGTAATTTTCGCAGTTTTCGCAAAAATCACAGATCTTGTCGGGGCCCTATTTGGAATGTTTTCATCGACTCGACCATTTTTCCAATTTTTCGCAAAAATTGTAATTCTTGCAGTTGTCGCAGTTTTCGCAGAAATCGCAGACCTTGTCGGGGCCCTATTTGACATGTTTACATCGATCGACTCGACGATTTTTGCAGTTTTTCGCGAAAATTGTAATTTTCGCAGTTTTCGCAAAAATCACAGATCTTGTCGGGGCCCTCTTTGGCATGTTTTCATCGACTCGACCATTTTTCCAATTTTTCGCAAAAATTGTAATTTTCGCAGTTTTCGCAAAAATCACAGATCTTGTCGGGGCCCTCTTTGGCATGTTTTCATCGACTCGACCATTTTTCCAATTTTTCGCAAAAATTGTAATTTTCGCAGCTGCGTGCAAACCTGGGCATATCTCATTTTACCCGCTGATTTTTCCATTGGTACCGGCAAAAGTTAAAAGTTCAGAAATTTTTTCTCTTTACAAACCAAAAAACTGTTCATCGATATCATTAAGAAAGTTGATTTCATTAGGTCTTAATCTAAACAAGCCGACAACCGCAAGGCTAAAGTTGAATAGCTATCACGACTTCGCTAAAAAGGTAAGAAGAAAGTGAGACTACAACAGTGCTGGCAAACATCCATATGTTTCTGAATTCGAGGTAATAAGTTTATTGTGGTGCCAAAAAATCTTACTATTTACTAAATAAACTATCTGCACTTCTCTGTGCTACAAAAACGCTTGAGGCTTTGAAAAACCACATGCTGAGACGATTTCTAACAACACAAAGAGGGAGGACCTCCTTGACGTCGACGTTTGCGTTTGCGTTCCTTTTTCTGCTTTCAGATTTCTTGAGGGGTGAGGGCTCTTTGTATGAAAAAACGGTGGGTTTGGGCGTCGACGTACTCATGGCAGGAAGGGCAGTCTATGTATCCACACTGGCGACGATTGATGTTTTTGAGACCCACCTCCAGTTTGCAACAACCTGGACATTTGCGTCAATGAAAACAGATGCTGAATTGTGTGGTGTCGATGGCTTTTCCCGCCTGGTCTTTGGTACAATGGGCTTCAAAACAAGTGTCACCGAAAAAGTTCCGACCACAGTCATGACAACCTTGGGAGGCTTTGAGACTGCATGGGTAGGCATGGAGAAAATAGGGACACCCTTTTTGGAGACATGCACGGCAATGTACTTTTTTGGTTTGACAACAGTGACGTCCTTGGTCGTTGTAGGGTTTCAAGCAGTGGGCACACAAGTAACTGGAACCGAAAAACCCAGGGAGACTGGTGATGACATCAGAGTGACCTTTCTCGTGGAGCAGAATGAGTTGTTTGGAGAGGGGCCGCCCATAACTTTCGACGTGGTAGGCGCGGTCTGCGTTGACCAGAAGGATCTGGTAATCGTAGAGGGATGGCGCGGCACTGAATTTGGTCAACTCTTCGTACCCAGAAGGACCAAATGGTACGTGGTCTTCGTGGTGTAGCAGCTGCGCTTGTTGTTTTTGTAGCTTTCTTCCCTCCTTAAACGATCTGCATTTGGGATGGTGGTCTACAGTGGCTTTGGCGGTGACCAAGGTACGTGCACAGCACAGGTCATCGTCATTTTGGATGCGGATGACAGATTGTTTTTTAACTTTTAAAATTTTGAGATTTTGATGATCCGGTTTGGTACAGCGTTTTCGTCCGGTTCCCCGAGGAGCATGCTGCACTTGCGTGATAGACAATTGAAAGGAATCGTCCATTTCAAATTGTTCGTTGCTGTTGAGGGCTTGAGCCAAACGATTGAGAAGGGCATCCAAGCGGACTCCTCCTCCTCGTCATTCACCGGCGCGTAATCCTTACCCTTGGAAGTTGCTGGTGAGACGATTGGAACTGAGAGTGAAGTAGAGACGGTCTTAACTGTACATGTTAGGGGTCGTGGTCAACACGCGGTCCACGGTACGTTGCAACCCGTCTTGGAGGGCTTGAACCACGTGAGGACTGTCCACAAAGTTACCCGTTTGACGTAATCGGGTGGTAAAATGACGTTCGCAGACTCCCATGGTAGCACTGCGTCGATCCACAAAAGGATTGAGATCAAATTCAAGGTTCCCACCGGGGTTTGTGGATCGATCCCTCCACCACTCTGTTGAAGGAGTTAGGATTGAAAAGCTCGTTGACGTTCAAAACTATCCATGACTTCATTGCATAATTCATCTTCTTCACTATCCTCCATGATTTCAGGGCATAACAAATCTTCTTCTTCCCTTGACATGTCAAGACCTGACAAATCCAAGACAAAAACCTTGAGTGAGAATATCATTTGACTCCGAAGAAAAGCGAGCGCTATCTGTTATACTTACCTAGAAAAAAGAAGCATGCACTAGCTTTAAATTTGTCAAGTCACCAGACCAGATGTCGTGCCGGCCCCATGGCATAGTGGCTTTTTTTTTCAATCGGAAAAGTCAATCGGAAAAGTTGATGGTTCAAATCTCCACGCTCACGCTTGAGTGCAAGAAAAAGTTCTTTTTTCTTTTTTCTTTTTTTTTTTCAAGGTTCGTTAAGCAGGGAAAACAAAAAAAAGTTTTGGGGGTCGTCTCATGTCATAACCGTTTTTTAGTTTACACACGTGGGATTGAGTGTTTAGTCAAAGAAAAAAGAGAGGGGTTTTTTAATGCCCTGAAAAAAATTTTTTTCACTTTGTGACACGGATTTATAGCTTAGCTTTTTTTATATCCTTGTATTTGTTTTGTTTGTGGGTTTTTTTCTTTCCGGAAAAAATCTCAACATGGTGTCCAGCGCTTTTCTTCTTTTCGGAAAAATCCAACACGACGTCGCGAGGACAAAAAATTACCTAGTAGGGGAGGTATCGCGCGGCACTGACATTGAAGACGACAACCATTCGTCAGTTCTCGCAACGATTATGAATCCTTCAGTTGATGACCGTTTGAAGAGGGAAGAAAAATTTGAGAAGATTTTGAACGAAGCAGCAGCCTTAACAGCCCTAGTGAGAGAAAGAAGTTTGGAGAAATTTGCTGCACAATTGCAAAGAGAAGAGCTGGTGGAACGTCGAGTTGTCTTTTTTATAGAGAAAAAAAAACGAATCATTAATTAAATCCTGGAGCACGTGGGACCTAGCCCGGTTAGCTCCAGAACAGGCTAACTACTTAGATTGGTTTTTGAAAGGGGTGGGTTTCCTTTACTGAAGAACCGAGGATGATACCCCTTGTTTGCTTGCTTGCTTGCTTGCCCGGAGTGAAGCATGAAATAGGGAGGTTGAGTTGCTTGGTTATATAGAGAAAAAAGGTCACGTGCCATTGGGTTGAAAACCAATGAAAAATGAGTCACGTGAACGCACAATAAAAAGAAGGGGGGAAGGGGGTGACGGTAAAGTCACGTGAACGCTCAATAAAAAGAAGGAGGGGGAAGGGGCTATTTTTGGGTATAAAAGACGAAGACCATTCGTCAGTTCTCGCAACGATTATGAACCCTTCAGTTGACGACCGTTTGAAGAGGGAAGAAAAAATTGAGAAGATTTTGAACGGAGCAGCAGCCTTAATAGCCCTAGTGAGAAAAAGAAGTTTGGAGAAATTTGCTGCACAATTTTAATCAGCGATTATTTTAACTCACCCTCCTCTTACCAATCACTCAATGTGGAAGAAGACTTGTCGTTTCCGGACATGAACATTGAAATAATGGATCAACACATGTGGGATACCGTGGCGAGCGATTGGCTCGATGAGTTGATCGAAGAGTTGAATGAACTATCTGCACCGGAGAACAATGTTGACTTTGATTTTGATTTTGTCGGCTTTGTTAAGGACATGAACCCACAGGACTGGGAGAATGTTTGGAACGATGGTCTTGATAATTTTGATGCGAATCTTTTTAGTATCCGCACCGGAGAACAATGATGACTTTGATTTTGATTTTGTTGACTCTGTTAAGGACAGGAACCCTCAGGACTGGGAGAATGTTTGGAACGATGTTCTTGATAATTTTGATGCGAATCTTTTAGCATGAAAAAAAAGTAATCATTTTTTTCTCTTTTAAAAGTACATGCGTATTTTTCACGCAAGAAAACCAAATGTATTGTTTATGTGAATATTTTTTTTTGTTGGAAAAGCTTTTTGTAGACTTTCCTGTCTGTTTTTAGTGGTTGACTCAAAAATACCCCTTTGTACACTACAGAGAAAATGTTTGATACGTATTTTTTCACGCAAGAAAACCAAATGTATTGTTTATGTGTATCTGTTATACTTACGTAGAAAAAAGGATGGACTAGCTTTAAATTTGTCTTGTCACCAGACCAGATGTCACAGTAGCCTAGTGGCATAGCGCATATGTGGGTTTTTTAATGAAGCATACCCCTTTGTAGACTACAGAGAGAATGTATTGTTTATATGAATAAAATTTTTGGCTGGAAAAGCTTTTTCTTTTTAGTGATTGACTCAAAAATACCCCCTCGTAGACTACAGAACCGCTCTTTTAAATCATTGCGTACAGTATGCGCATGCGTGTCCTTCGGTAAAGAATTAAGTCTCGATGTTTTTTTTTTCGTAGCACAAGCAAAAACGGTGCGCCCCTAAAAACGGTACCTATGTTCTCGTTTAGCATTAAACACAAAAACTACAGTCTTAAAAAAAAGTGTAGTGAAAGAAGGTGTATAAAAACATCTTCTTAGGGGTCCGTCAAAAAGAGACCCACTTTTTTACCAACTAATGTAAAAAAAGTGTGACAGCCCTCAACAGAACTGAAGTGTTTGCAAAAAAATGTATTTTAATTTTTCAACAATAACAGTAGTAGTAGTCATAGCAACTTGTGTACAAAATTGGTTGTGTACTTGTTTACAATAAAAACCAAGTTTTTTGTTAACTTTACAATTTCAAACGTTTCTTGGCTTGCATGATTTTTTTCACCACACTTCCCGTCATGGTTTTCTTGCCGGGTAAACGATCGATGGCTTTGATCATCTTGGTATCGGCTTTCCACTTGCCTTGTAGATTCTGGGCGTGACTGTAATCAATGTCGTGTTGTTTGGCAATCTTGTGTAATCGATTGATCCCAGGATCTCCACGCTTGAGTCGTTTGGCAAGTTTAGTACCGGGTCCCATGTACTGATAGCCAGGCCAATGAAATTCAATACCGGTTTTAGCCAACCATTCTTGAATGTCCACACCCCATCCTCGTTGGGTTCTCTTCCTTTTTGTTCCCCTCCTCCTGGGGGTGGATTTTTTTCTTGGAACGGGTCTTCATTTTTTTTTCAGTCACTGTCGTCATCCAATTAACATCTTAAATTTTTACCTCGTGCCCAATCTTCCCACCCGGGCAGGGCTTTTAACTGTTCCACTTCTCGAGCAGGACCTTTGCCTTTGCCTTTAACTGGACCAGGACCTTTACGTTTGCCTTTGCCTTTAGCCCAAGGACTCTCCGAGTACCGTTTTTCAAGGGTCTTGCGACGTTCTCGAATGGCTTCTAAACGAGAAGCAAGATCACTATCTCCTCGACTGGTAGAGGCAGTCCCTTTCTTGACGGGAATTTTACTGGTCGATGCCGCTTTGCCTTTCTTGGCGGGTCCTGAAGGAGTGATTTGAGGTTTGGGGGTGGAAGGACTGGCTTTTATCATGCGTTTCAACCACTGTTCCACGGGACCTGTGACCAAATCCCCTTCTTCCTCTTCTTCTTCTCCCGGAGGTCCACCAGGTGCACCAACACCCGCATCCCCGGGAAATTGACGTATGCGTTTGGTTACCTTGGTCAATTCTTGACTCAGAGGTTTGGTTTTGGCATTGACGATGGCTGCTGGAAGTTGGGGGTCGGCTAACAAGACAAGTTTTTTAGCCGCTAACGTAGCCGCTTTGTTGAGCAGAGCATTTTCCGTTAACTCCCCTTTGTAATATTGAATGAGTTGATCCAAATCCTTTTGAGGAATCATTTACACCTCTTCCATGGGGTGTTGCTACACTCGGCACAGAGTTCTCCGTCCTCTGGGCTACGACACCTCTCACAACGTGTCCTGGATAAGATATGCATATACTCCCGATACAACAACTGATATTTATGCTTCCAGTAATAACAACTCTCTTTCCACTCCTCTCGTTCCCGATTGGCGTCTTGCAAAAGACTCACCCACGTGACAAGGTTGAGCGTTGTTTTGGTCGTCGAGCACATTGACATAACACATTGTGGAGTCCTTGCCACAAGCCTCTACCTTTTTGCGAGACCAGCCACTGACGACGTTTTTTCACCGAATGTTGGCGACGACCCAGGTCGCGTAGCACCTTTTTATAGGGACGAAGCTGTGCCATGATGGGGGGTGTGACGGGAATGTCGTTTTTTAACAGGTTCAACGCCATTTCACTGACGACATTGACTTGATCTGCATTGGCATGTTGTAAAAGTTGTTGACGTTTAAAACGATTGGCTTCTTTTAACTCAGAACTCTTTTTAACTCAATTACCTAAAAACGGTAATTGACGTCGAAGACGTTTCATACCACCCAAGGTCTTCGTCTGTTTTTTTCACCGACGACCACGACGACGACGATGACATTGCTTGGCTTTGTTGATAAAGCTTTTTCTACGTTTGTCCGTTTCCAGAGCCACTGCTTTGCCCAACCCCACTAAAGCGGGGGTCAATACGTGCAAAAAACCTCCTTTTTGACGAGAACGTCGTTGTCGCCGTTTTCTTCTTGCTCTCCTGGGTGATCTCATCGGTTCAACAAATACTGAAGTGCTTTGTTTTGCTTGATTAGGTCACGAGTCTCTTTATAGCCTTGACGGGTATTTCGTTTGAAATCTTCCCACCATCCACTTCCTTTTTGTTTTTTCTTTTTATTGACCAAAGCCAAGAGGGGAAAAATGCTTCCTCCCACATTCACGTGACCACGACGTTTTGTTCTTGTTCTTCCTCTTTTTCGTTTTCTGCTAGGGGGCCTGGTCCTGAATTCATGAGGGTGGGGCTGTGAGGGTTGAGCTTTTTATCCTTTTCCACCCAGTAACTTTTAGACGTCAAAGGACGATGACATCCATCCACGTAGCATTGAGCATTGATATCCACGGGTTGGTAGAAAAACTGTCGGTAGTATTTATGCACGCAGCGTTTGGGTAATGGTGGTGTAAAATCAATGATGGTGTCATCCAACGTTTGCATCTTGATCAAAAACCCTCCCAGTTCCTCAAAGGGAATGCCACGCACGTAGGTTCTCAATTCAATCAAGGCTTTTGCGTAAGTGGTGAAAGCAAAACGACTCATGTCCACTTTGAAACTGTATGTTTTAAAATCGTTCCATCCTTTGACCACGGTACCCACCGCTGTCAAACACGCTACCAACGTACTGTTTTCCAAAATGGGACCCGCAATCATACCGGCTGCCATCACTAGTAAAGCCATGCCATTGAACAAGGCGTTGTAAAACTTGAAATGATTCAGCATTTTCCGATAACACCACCACTGTTTGTGGTAAAAGGCATACAAGGAATCCATGCGTTGCAAAAGTTCCGGTTTGAATTTTAAACAATTGAGTTTGGACAACGGTCCATTCAGCAAGGATACCAGGGTTTTTTCTTTTTGGGAAGTCATGGTGGTGCCTACCCCTACAGGTGAAACGGTTGCGTAAGCTTGCGGAGGACGTCGGGATGCATCATCATCTGCCATGCTCGATCTTCTAAGGTCCATACCAGCTCACGAAAATACGTTTCGTTGTAACGATCGATCAAACGGTCAATGGATTTGCCTCGTCGGTTTCGAACCAACTTATATACCTCTTGCATGGCCTGGTAATTCATGTCGTCCAAACGCATGCTATGAAAATAATCAACGACAATTTTTTCCCAACAAATCCAAAACAACGGGGGAGCCAATCCCTGCAACCTTCTACTCGGTAATCGTCTACTTGGCATCTCCCAACAAATCCAAAACAATGGGGGAGGCAATCTTTTACTTAACATCCTGTGTATGATCGCTACGCTTTTGATACGTGCACGTCCATCCCTCGTCTTTTAAGACGTGGCTTAACAACCGTTTTTTTTTGTTTTTTGTTTTTTTTATTGCAACACACGAAAAGACGTCACTTACAAAAATACGAAAACGATACGTCCACTACTCACTACTTATTGTACAAATACTTAAGCTGTTCACAATACAATACTTACGCTTCTTACAAATTCGACACTGTATACTATTTACAACACTTACACTACTTACAATACAATACCTACGGTACTTACAATACGATACCTATACTTCTTATAATACCATATTTGTACTACTTACAGTGAAATACATTTTTTAAACTTACAATACATCAATAATTTTGTTGTCTTAGTACAGTATACAGTTGTATATATATAAATATATTTTTTATTGTTAATAATAATAAGAGAAAACGTACACTATATACGCGTATAAGATAATAGCAGGACGTAACGGAAAAAAAAACAAGGAAAAGTAGGACACAAAGAAAAAAGAAATTGAAAAGAAGAGCGAGGCCGCAATCCTAATGTGGAGGTTTAGGAAGAAGAGTGGAGTTAAAACAAAGATTGAAGTACAATAGAGGACTATCTGATAAACAGGTAGATCGAAGTCACAGTTCATTTGAAACGGTTCCATTTTGAGTTATATTTCTTAACAGTGTTCGTCTTATAAGCAAAACATTTTTCGATTTCCTGACACTTTAAGAAGGTTTGCGAAAATATATGTAAATTCGGCAGGGTTTTCTTTATTTTCGACAAGTAAATGTGATATCTGCCAATTAGAAGTGCATGATGTAAAAGTACATCCTCAGCATTGTCAACTTATCCCAGACAGGTAGGTAGGTTCAGAGAGAAATCTTGTGGCTTAACCTGATGCTGTATCAACCAGTATTGTATATTTTGCCAAAACTTTTGAACAGACTCACACTCCCAGAAGAGGTGGATCAGGGTTTCTGTGGTTTGTTCACAGAAAGTACAGGAGTCCGTTAAAGAAATACCTATATATTTAGAATTGTTTGTAGCAATTCTTCTGTGAAGGAGTTTAAATTGGAAAGTTTAAAGTTTAGTTGCTCTAGTGGAGTAAAAGGGAAGATTATACGACTTACAACATTTTATCGAATTTGCGTAATTTCCGCAGTCTGTTATCCATTTTGTCTGGCTTTTTGCAGGTGTTGAAGAGATTCTTTTAACGGTTAATTTATAAGCTTCTTTGCAAATGTTTGAAGCCGATAGTAACTTTTGGCCACAAGTGGGTTGGTTGGAATTCATCGTAACCTGATCTTGAAAAGACTTTTTCAATTTTGCCGTGGTGGACACAACACCATAGTACGTTAAAAAGGTGGTCTGAACTTTATAGCGGGATTTAAAATCCTCATACTTTAAAAAGTCCGACTTATGGTCTAAAATGTCTTTGGCCTGCTTAACTCCCGCACGTGACCATTTTCTATAAAAGATGGGTTGGTTTGCAATCCTTATAAGAGAATTACACCAAATCGGTGTATTTCCAATGTCTGTTAGGTTTTCTTCGTAATTTAGGCTTGACCAAATTTCGATTACCTCTTTAGTAAAAGTGTCTATAATATTTAAACCGGCTACATCCGCCTGGTTTAAGTTACCAGTCAGAAGTAATTTACCGTTATGTTCCTTAATAAAATAGTCAAAAAAGATTTTCCATTTTGCTTGGTTATTGTCATCAAGGTGCTTCTGTACCCATTTAGCTTTCAAAGCGCAATTGAAGGATTGGATATCTAACATTTTTTAACCACCATCTTTGTATTCGTTTATCATCACACTCCTTTTGATTTTATCCCCTCTTCCATCCCACAGAAAATTATACAAAATTTGATGAATTTCTTTTAGATATGATTGCGACGACGGCAAAGGTGACATGATATAGACAAGCTGAGATGCAGCTAAACCTTTTATGACAGTTATTTCGCCTAGCAAAGTTAATCTTCTTACCTACCAGCAATTTAGGATTTTAGAGATTTTTTCTTTTTTTTTCCTGGTAATTTAGCATGGCAGCTTCTTCCACACTAGTTGAAAACCATACTCCAAGGGATTTAACCTTCCGAAAAGTCCACTTAATGTTCCGTTTTATTGCTAGTTTATCCGTTCGGTTTTAAAGGATCCTATCCAGAGTGCCTCTGTTTTCTCATAATTAATCTTTAGGCCTGACAATTTGGCAAATAAATCAAGTAGCAGGAAGGATCTGAGCGTAGTGTCATCAGCATATTGGCTAACTTTACACTCCTTGTCCGAGATTTTAATACCATAGATTAGTTTATCTCGTCTTATTGCCGCCCCTAGAATTTCAGCACACAAAATGAAAAGATACGGGGACAGGGGGCAGCCTTGACGCACGCCTCTACTTAAATTAAAGAAATCGGATGTCCAACCGTTGTTTTGTATGCTGCTACTGATATCAGTATAAAAGAGTTTAATCCAAGAAATAAGAGAATTTCCGAAGTTGTAATATTTTAGAGTTTTTTCGACAAAGGTCCATTCAAGAGTGTCAAAAGCTTTCTCAAAGTCAATAAAGAGAAGAAGTCCTGGGAGTTTCTCGAGGTCTGTAAAGCTCAAGATACTATTTAGCAGTCTGATATTTTCTCCAATAAACCTAATTTTTTGGAAGCCTGTTTGATCGCTATTTATCACCCAAGGCAAAACTCTTTTTATTCTACTAGCGATTGATTTTGCAGCGATTTTATAATCACAGTTCAAAAGCGAGATTGGTCTCCAGTTCTTAATATAGCACAGAGATTTATCTTTTTTTGTAATTAAAGTTATTAATCCCCTCTGTTGTGATATAGAAAGAAGGCCTTTCGCAGAGGAAGCGTTAATGGCGGCGAGTAAAAAGGACTTAATGTCATTCCAAAAGATTTTATAAAATTCAGCGGGAATTCCATCCGTTCCAGGTGTCTTGTTTGATTCTATACTTTTTAGACTTTCCAAACATTCTGCAGCCGTTAACAAACCTTCACAACGTTTTCTTTCGTCGTCACTTATTTTACACTGATTGAAAGAATAGGTCTTCAACAGTAATTTCCTGTGAAGAGCTATTGTTTGAAGTGTAAAGTGTCTGATAAAAGCGTCTCGCTTCATTCAGAATTTCTTGATCTGTATTTAGGAAGGTGTTATCATCGATTTTCAGATTTCTTATTGTTTTGCTATTATAATGCCTTTTTTCGAAACCGAAGAAATACTTTGTATTTTTCCCCTTCATTGTACCAACGTGTTCTGGACCTAATAATAGAACCTTAGGTTTTATAGCTGATCACTTGCTCAAGGCTTTGTTTCTTAATCTCCAGTTTCGTACGAATTTCGCACTTCTCCTCATCGGAAATGTTATCTTCCAGCTTCAGTTCTAGCTTTAAAATTTCGGTCTCCAGGGTTTTCTCAGTTTGTTTTTGTTTTGCTTTTTGTTGTTTTGCATATTTAATTGGGGTTGCTCTGATTTGCATTTTCATCACATCCCATAAAAGTATTGCGTCTACTGTCTCGTCCTCTTTGTAATCATTGGACACTTCGTTTATGGTTTCTTTGATAAGGTTAATATATTCAAGATCCTTTAAAAAGTGGCTATTCAACTTCCAGAAACCTGGCCCTCTGGGGTTTGTTCTTGTGGCAAGTTTTAAAGCCCGGTAGAATATCCACCTCAAGTGCATCGGTCGATAAGCTCGAGCTGATTAAGAAAAAGTCTAATCGACAGTGGATTTCTGGCTTATTTCTTCTCCACGTAAAACGCTGTGTACTTGGGTGTAGATCGCGCCAAATGTCAGTCAGATCCATATTTTCTTTGAGCATTTTGATTTTCTAGTGATTTAAAGTGAGTGCTTTTGTTCCCTCCGTTCTCGTCTTTTGGAATGTTTTGTACTAGGTTAAAGTCTCCTCCTAACACTATGTGTTCACATTCGGAGGTGGACAGGTTGTTAAAGACGTTTTTTAAAAAATGGCGATCACCATTATTTGGTGCATAAATATTCTGTAGAGTTATAATTTTGTCTTGTGTTTTGATGTCGACTGTGATAAATCTTAAGCAAAATTATTATTAAACAAGATGCAAACCCCTTCTCTAGAGCTTGAAAGACTGCTGAACAGACCAATATAACCCCATTCAGCTAACCAGAGTTTTTCCGTTTCGTTTGAACTGTGTACTTCTTGCAAAAAGTAAACAGAGTGTTTTTTGTTCCTTAGCCAGTTAAAAGTTTTTCTTCTCTTTACATCATTAGATAGTCCCCTGACATTTAAGGAACATATTCTTAAATTATCTACTTTGGAAATATTCGACGAATTTATAGACATATTTCAAAAATATATTGACAACGGATCAGGAGTGCGGCATCGTAACATAAAAAAACCCAACAAATATCAACATAACTTAGCAACAAAAAAGGTAAACAAAAATTGACATTTAGCTAAAATTTCATACTTAGGGCACATTAAGTCTAGATGTGTCTATCAGCGAAAGGTTTCACTCGGCCATAGCTTGGCTGTACTTTATTATAAGGAGTAAATAGCCTAATTGTATAGCATATGGGTAGCAATTTATTAATAGGTGCAAAGGATATAAATTACTCGTCCATTGAAGCAGCTTCATTTTTCAAAGAGTCCGGAATATTGTCCGCTCGATATGAATTTCCTTGAACAAATAGCCGTCCGTTCTTGATATAAGCTGGAGTAAGGTTCTTCTTTCTGGCGTTTCGTAAGGCATTTGGCAATTTCTTCTGCTCCTTTGCGGTCTCATACGCCTAGTCAGGTACCACAACAACATTTTGATGATTCGAAGAGTTGGCAAGCTCCTCTCGTCTATTCCAGAGCTCATTTCTTGTTTCGCGGTTAACAAAGCGAGCGATTATTGCTCGAGGCTTTCCATCATCTCTTTGTTTACCAGTACGGCGAACTGCATGGAACTCGACCGTGTTCGCGCCATCCATTTTGACCGCGGCCATCACCTCACGTACAATTTCTTTGCAATTTTCATCTACGTTTTCTGGAACATTAAGAAGTCGTATGTTTTCTCGTCTTGTATAATTCTCCAGTTTTACCGCTCTAGCTTTGGCGGCAGACACTTCAGTTTGAAGGCGTGCATTATCCGTTTCCAATTGAGTCAGTTAAACCTTGTTTTGCTTATCTTGTTGTTTTAATGCTTCTATTTCTACCCAGGCAGCATCTAGAGATGTCTTTAAAACATCCGTGTTGTTCTTTAGGATCTTTAGGATGGAAAGTTGGGCGTTGACGTCTGCACGTAAGCTATTGATTTCACCCATGGCTTCCGCAAAGTTCGAGTCTAATGACTGTTGAATGGACTCTAATTTTTCTATTATACATTTAAGCGAGAGCTTGGAATCTGATATGCCCGACATGCTAGAACTTGTGCTACCCTCACGTAGGCGTTTGTTGGCGTTCATGTCAAAATAACTAGGAAAAAGCCAGACCTTGCCTGATCCCCCAACCGTTGTTGATCGGACGAAGCTGGGTATAAATCCAACACCAAATACCAATAAGGCCGTGCGGTGGCGTGATGAAAGGTTTCCAAACTGTCTTTACAAGTAGTGGGAAACGATTGAAGCAAGACGTTGCGAACCCCCGGTTGATCCGGCGGGTTCTTGAAGGCCACGATGAATTGGGCATTGCGGGAAATACTTTTGGCATATTTACCCACGAGAAACATGTCTTGGCACAAGTAAAGGACCGTGACGTTTTGATGATGGGAATGTTTGGTGAATAAATCCAACACGCGTTTATCGTTGCTGCCTTCGTCCATCAAATCATCCAAGACCAGGACGCCTTGCCCTTGGGGAAACCATTGTACCAAGGCTTGGTGATCGGGAATCTCTTCGTGAAACATCACACCGCGATCTTGCATGGGTCGAAATCCGTCTTGCCACGCTCCATAACAATAATGCACTTGGATAGGAGGGGTTTCAAACAACTCAGGATCTTCCAACAAGAGTTTTTCCATAAACGCGGTTTTGCCACACCCGGAAGGACTCACTACCAAAATACTATAAGGGGAATGGAAGCGAAAAGGATTTCCCACTTGCATGACGAAAAGAAAACAAAAAAGGACACCCATTCTTACATTTTCATCCTTTTATTACTTTTTTGGGTCAAAAAGCATGGCAATATGGTGGAACGAGGAGATTGGGGCCATGGTAGGAATTGTACCTTGTTCATGTTTGACAATGTAGCCAATGGGTGTGCTGACAGTCAAAGACTCAGTCCCAAGCAAACTGGAGACTTACAACTCAGCTTGGAATTTGGAGCAGCTCCCAATACCAATATAACCGTGCTCGTGTATGGAGAATTTGAGAACTTGCTAGAGATTGACTCGAACGGAGCTGTGTTGCACCACATTTACCAGCATTGAAGAAAAAAAAGATGGAACAAGTGGCTTTGAATAATGTGCAGTTGGATTATTTGGCGCGAGACGATCCTCAATTGAAACCTTATTTTTATGGGACCGTGGCTTGTGATCGTTTACCCAAGACACCCGACAAGAAAACACCCAAAGGATACATTGTGAACACGGACCCTCACGATCAACCCGGTCAGCATTTGTTGGCGCTCTGGACGTATCAGAACGTGTGTGAAGTGCTGGATAGTTATGCGTTACCCCTGGAGAAATGCGAGCAAGCCACTCCATTGAGAGACTGGATTGGGACTGTTGAAATAAAATTTCATCTTGATTTCCACGCCTGGTACCAGTACTTTACCGGTGTGAAACACTTCCAAGTGAGGAGTGAACATCAAACTGTAACGGGCTCCTTCCACATAATTGGCAGTTTCTGCTATAGACTGAGCCAAGGCGGCTTTGTGATTCGCACTAAGTGCTACTCAGTGTGCATGTCCAGCACCACCATTATCAGTAGTGTTGGTGTTGGTGGCTGTCCATTCCCGTGGGAAATCCACCGCATTAAACCAACCTTGAGGTGCCAATACGGTTTTTCCATCCTCTCGATTGAAATTCAACAAGTGTTCGATGTAGGCCTTGTAATGATACGTGTCTGATTGGGAGCTGATCAAAGTCCCATTCAACTGCAAGTCAATCTGTTTGATGATTGTATGAGCCAAATTGTTGGTAACCCAGATTTTGTCAGCAGCTGCCAAGTTATCATTGGTACTCTTTTGCAATCGGAGATCCATGGTTAAGTAACTGCGGCCCAAATCCACATAATCGTCCAAAGCAAGGAATGATAAATTCCATGGGATTAATACCCGTGGTCGTGGATTGAATGGTGACCATGCGATAGGCATTGATGCTAATGTCGCTAGGGGGAACCTTGAAGACTGTCAATGCCGGGTTGATGGCTCCTTCGGAACGAGCGTGAGCTTGCACAGCTTCTGCCATTTTTTCCTTTAACGTCTTCTTCTTCTTCTCGCTCTAGTTGTAGAGGGACCACGTCGTCATGGGTTTTTATACCGTCGTCTTTGTCGCGCTAAGCGTTGCGCCAAATCAAATCCTGGAATTCTCACGACACTTTGACTCAACCACCCTCCACGTTGTTGTTGTCGTCGTCGCGGTCGTCTTCTCTTCAATTTCCAAAACGGAAACAATCCACCACGTTGAGGCAAACCACGATCACTACAAATATGTCGAGGCCGAGAATGCACTGGAGCCAACGGCATTGTTCTTTTCAAACACCAAAAATGTCACGGGCTCTTTTCACTTGTTTGGGAAACAAAGCACTGGCCACGCGCACGGCTTTTTTTCACGTTTTTGTTGCCCAAGGCTTTTTTAGCTCGTTTGGTAATTTCCTTTTTGATCACTTGTTCGGCTTTTCGTTTAACACCGCGTGTCAAGCCTGCTTTTAATCCACTCAAGGTATTACTAGGTAGTTTCAATGGATTTCGGGTTCCTTTTAAGTCCTTGGAGACCACCACGAAATATGTCTACCAACATGCCTTTCCCATCTTGATTCCCAACTTGATCATCGTATTCGTCAGGACGAAATCGCGTCAAACTACCGCCTCGCATGTTTTCGTCTTCTTATACACTCGTCATCAATGATCACTTTTTCTCTTTTTCACGTGACTCTTCTCTTTTTATACACGACAAAAACTCACATGATACTGCAAGTGAAGGATTCCCCTGCATACCGTTTTCGTTTCCCACTTTTGATTTCCGCCATGCGTTTCAAATGACTCTTTCGAGCATTCTTTTTTGCCAACGTTTCCAACCCTTTGGTAATTTTCCAAGCGGCTTTGGGAATCCCAGCTACCACTGCTCCTATCCCTTCACCTAATTGGGTACGTTTCCGCCGTTGGGTTGGACTTTTTCTTTGTCGTCGTCGTCTTCTTCTTCTTTTCTGAGGCATGATTGTTTTGTCAACTTGTTCTTTTTCTTTTTATGTCTTTTTGAAGTGCAACGTGACAATGGTGTTCCCTTCTCCAAACTTGGCCAGATCTCTATTGGTTTCTGCCACTTGCGTTTGAATGATTTCGATCACCTCGTTGGGAAGAGGGATGTATTGTATGTGCAACGGTTCAAAGTAAATGGTCCCCGTCCTTCCCTCTTGTACTTGACTTCTCGCAACAAATCGGTCACGCGATTTCCCACAATGCTGCTGCCTGCCACGTCCGACTACACGTGTAGAGATCACGTGGGTTCTCCCACCACCGAACGAAACGCTACATTCAAGTTAGTAAAACGCCATCCACAACTCATGCTAAATTCCAAGTAGTCTTCAACTCGAGAGGTGGTCCAAAACACGGGGTTGCCATCTTTATCGCTGATATCCTTCCAATCACTTTCGGTTTACATGTTGGGCATTTGATCTCCCATAAATTCTTGTTGTAAGTTGGGTCCCAAGATCCATCCACTGTCAACTTTACGTAACCACCCCATCTTGACTGCTAACTTGGTGTGAACGGCCAAGGAGGGGGTGCGAACGGATCCACAATGACGAACATTGGTGTTGCCAACCACCAGATCCTCACCCTGCCACTGAAACTTGACGTAAGTGTGTTTGCCCTGATCGTTCAAAAAGTTTCCCCCCTGGACCGCAGATTCCCGTCGTTTTTGTTCCACATGGGCAATAGCTCCTTTCATAAAACTTACTCCGTCTATCACCCAATTCCAGTCTTTGATGTCATCAATTTTGGTCACCGCAGCTCCATATTGATCATTTGTACCTCCTTTTTCACTTTGGCTGGGTACTTTTTGGTGCCATTTGATTCCCAACACGTGAACTCCTTTGGCTACCAACTCGTACAAATTCACACGGGTATTCGGTAAAGAAATCGCACTCAACCCTGCTTGCCATTGACCACCGGGTAAACGTAAGGGATGAGGTAAACGAATCTTGAACCAATTGGCTTGGTTGTTAGGAAATTCTCGTCGGCTGGCATGACTGGGTAACGTCACGTAGAACAACATCCTGTCTTTTTTTTTCTTTCACACGACCTCCCTTTTAAAGTGTAAGGTCAGGATGGTGTGACCTTCTCCAAACTGAACGAGATCCCCATTGATTTCTGCCATCTGTGTTTCGATGATTTCCACCAATTCATTTCGCACCAGTAAATGTTGAATGTGGATGGGTTCAAACTGAGTGGTGTTTTGAGGGTGATACTTGATTTCTCTCAAGAGATCCGTCACGCGATTACCCACCATGCTGCTTGTACCCACATTGCAATACACGTGCAAAGGACGGGTGGGTGCAAATTCCGTGGAGGGACGAAACTTGTCGTTCAAATTGACAGAACGCCAGTTACACGTCATGCTCAACACCAAATAACCCCCATCCACTTTCCAAAACGTAGGTTGCTTATTAGCATCCTGCACATCCGTGGGGGTGGGAATAGTATCCGACCGAAATTCTTGCCATAAATTAGGTCCCAGTCGAAACGTACCAGAGGAGGGTTCTTCGATCCATCCCATTTTCAGTGCCAAGGTTTGTCCCCATGAGACACGTGCCACTTTGTCTTTGGTAATCCACAGTGGTCGTGTTCAACAACAAATCTCCTCGGGAGGTCCATTCAAAGGAAGGGTATAACTTGACCCCATTCTCCTCAGCCCATTTGTTTTTTGGTTTGGTTCGATTGGCTCTTTCTTGATCGTAGCGATGAATCAGTTTTTGAAAAAATTGATATCCGGCGGACAACAAAAAACCCTCTTTCATGTCTTTACCCAAAATCTTCAATTCGCGGCGTTCATGCCACCAGCGATCATTGCCTTCGTCATCTTGATCATACACCCGTTCGTGCCATCGCACAAAAAGCAGTGGATCCTTTTCGTTCACAAATTGTTCCCCTACCACCGGAAAGGTGGGTAACGACAAACTGACCATTCCTACTTGCTATCCTCGTCCCACAAATCGAATGGGTTTAGGCAGACGGTTTTTGAAATGACTGGAATGGTTGTGAGGAAACTCGCGGGTACTGGCATGACTCATCAATGTCACGTAAAACGACGAGGTGGGTACAAACGTCATGTTTTCTTCTTGTTCTTTTTCAGTGTGGTCACGTCTTGACTGGCAATCCAACCATTGTACTTGTCAGGCCAACCTTTCCACTTGACCAACACTCGACCTTTTTGACGCTTAAGTACTTTTTCTATACGAAACAAAGCATCGTCGGACATGTGGACTTTTTGTAAATCGGCTTCGTAAAAGGTGCCTTTCACCGGGGTGTCATCCTATTCGCGAATCTTAAGGGTGGGTACGACGCCGGGCACCACGTGATGCACCACAAACACTTCTTCAGTCCAACCGGGCAAATACCCTGTTTCAAAGGTACGATGAATCTTGTTAAGACGTACACGACCCCCACCCTGAATTTTGGTCGGGGACGTTTTTTTCAAACGTTTTTCGTAGAGACGTTTCCACACGGCCTCTTCGTTATCCCACGTCACATCCTGGGGTGCCATGCCAATACTGCGATGACGCGTAGCATTGTAGCATTGTAGCATTGTTTCTTCGTCATCAAAACGTAACGTGTTGGCCGCCGTGAAATAACGGTACAGTCGCTCTTTCAATGTGCAGATAAACCGTTCCACCACGGCAGCTTTGGCATCCGCCTCGGTGGAAAAATGATCAATCCCATGATCCCTGACCCAGCGTTGAAACGTGCGATTGTAAAATTCTGTCCCTCAATCCGTTTGCAAACGGTTGGGTTTACGACCTTGTTTCAGAATCTTGTCAAAGGCTTTGACCAAGGCCACCCCAGTTTTGGCTTTCAAGGGTTGCACCCACGCGTACTTGGACAACACGTCCAAGACCATCAGTAAATAACGAATGCCTCGATTGTACTTGGCCAAGGGTTGGACTTCCACCAGATCCGCCACCCATTGATCGTCCAATCCACCCACAATCACCAGGAGGGTGGGAAAACGACGACGTCGAGGCTTATGCAACGTATAGGCCAAATCTCGTTCCAATACGGGTTGAGCTTTTTTCAGGGGAATCTTGTGAGCACGGGCAAATCGTTGCACGCCGCCTAAACTGCCTTCGGCTCTGGGATCGTGGTAATGGGAGAGCCACTGCTCTGAGAGGGAGGTTGTCTTTCTTTTTGGTTTTTTAGGTGCTATACCTTCCAGCAGTGATCCCATAGGGTTTGTATGGTAGGAACACTATGAGGGTACGCCTTTTGAATGATTCGATACCATCGAAAGGCATTCAGGTGTGGTTTCAACCACAATACAAACACAACCCATCTATACACATTTTTTTCCACGTGGGTTTCTTCAAATACCTTCAACGGATGTGTGTGTGTCCTAGGGACATTCAGTAGGAATGGGGACTTTCTCTCCTTCTTGGTGGTCATATAAAAAAGTGCAAAGGGTTTGATGACAGTTCCATCGCATCACATCCCATAAATATTTCCATACATAACACACAGCAACAGAGTCCATGTTTTTGTTTTCAAACTCAGCTTTTTTATTCTTACAACAACACTCCTTTTATATAATTTTCTTACAAGTCAAATAAGATTAAAAGAAGACCGCGTATTTGAAAAAGTACCGGCGCCCCGGTCGATAATTTTCCTTTTTACGGACCTGCTTTTTTTCTAAACAAGTTTCTTTTCTTACAAAGAAATGTTTAAAAGAAACCGTCACTGTATAAACCAGTAGAGTTTCTTGGCCTTTCTGCCAGTTCTGCACACTGTCACTGTACTTGGGCGGAGGTGATGTATTCTACGTTACGTCTCAGTCAAGCTTTAAGTAAAGCTGCTTATAGTGACAAAAAAACAGCAAATCAAAGAACGTTTGCAAGGCGCTAATGCCGCGTGGCAAGATAGAGACACGGACACAGTTTGATGTTGTTGTACAAAAAGTAACTTCTGTTTAATTTCACAAATAAAAAATATTTACAAATATTGTCTCGTTTTTTTCTTCTTTGAAAAATAGGGGAAGGGTTACCCACCCCCCTTTTTTTAAAAAATCACATGACTTTGCCGTGCCAGAGGGCTATTCCTATACGTCATGTAAGCCTCACGAAGTGTCTCCACTTTTTCGACCTTCTGAGCACGCGATCCACTTTTCACCTACTGGTCAGCGGTGTCCCACCCTAGCCAGAGGGCTATTCCGATACGTCATGTAAATGTCACGAGGTGTCCATGGTCACGTTGTAAGATGGTTGCTATGGTGATTTTTTGATTCTCCCACAAGGGGGAAAGTAAACAAATGGGAAAGTGAACACATGGGAAAAAAATGAACAAATGGGAAAAGTGGGGTAGTTGAGCCGATATTACTACTCTAGTTGTCCAGACTCACCTTGGAAGCCCACCACAAGTTGAAATGAAATTATTTTCGACTAAGCCACCTGAGTTTCCGTCTTAGCCTTGGGTCTACTCGTTCGGTAATGGACTCTAGGAATCTCCTTTTGAGTATAAAGAGAAATTGTGAAGTTTGCAGTAGTTTCAGAAGACTTGGGACAACCTCGACGTTTGCTTTCGTCACAATTTGTTACACAGTCTTATCAATGTCGCGCAGCTAACATAGTAGCGCGCAAATAGAGAACTGTGCACCTTATGATGATTTATGGAAAGTGGTGAACAGATTTTATCTAGCAAGTGAGCAAAAAAAAGTGCGAGTGTGTGGGGGCGCATTAGCATTCACCCAAAATTTATAGAGGATATTACAGGGCGGCGCGAAGATAGGAATTTTATTTCCGAGTGGTAAAATAGTGTCTTTTACCAACTGAAGATAAAATAAAATTCATATATTCAAGCCACCATGTAATTTTCTTTTTATTATATAGACAGGATTATTTTTGTACGAGAGTAAGAGAGTGAAGAGCGGAAAATGACGTCATCAATATCCTCACTAGTGAGGATATGGAAAATTTGCCACTCGAATCCCAGATGTAGTTTCGTGTGAACTTTACGGGTGGTCTACTTTCCACTAAAACACTTTTGCCTATGTCATAAAGAGAAATACGTCACAGCGCACGGTACAGAGTCAAATCTGATCGTTTTTGCTTTCAGTTTTAAAACAGCTATAAACGTTAAAAGTCATTGCGCTTACTTGGTGCCCAAGTTAACGATGCATAAACATCCACCTAAAAGATAATGAATGCGCAGGCAAAGTTTTGCTGAGTAGAAGCCATTAACACTCCACAGGCCCTTTCTTTCAAGTGCGACTGAGAAGTTTTTCCAAAATGCAAAAAAAGAAATTTCGTAAGAATAACAAAAGAAACAATTCTCAAATAGACACTGTCATCCTTAGCACTTAAACCAAAGTCAGGGCTTATAAATTCTTGTAACAGGTCAATATATCTTTCGAGTCCCTGATTTGCTTTATTTCATTTTTAGTGATAAAAGAGAATATGTGAAAAAGAGACAATAGCAATTGCACTTGAAAAGGGTGGCGCTAAAGAAACAAGTCAAATTTGCAAACATTGTGGCAAGTGGTTTCGTCGAACAGGAGATCGAAGGAGACACGAAAGAGTCCACACTGGGGAAAAGCTTTATAAATGTAAGCTGTGTGCCAAGTACTTTAGCCAAGCAGGGCATCTAAAAAGGCATGACAGAGTCCACACTGGAGAAAAACATCATGAATGTAAACTGTGTGGCGAGTGCTTTAGCGAAACAGGACATCTCAGGAGGCATGAAATAATCCACACGGGAGAGAAACCTTATGAATGCAAACGATGTGGCAAGTGTTTTAACCAAGCAGGAGATCTAAGAAAACATGAAAGAGTTCACAATGGAGAAAGTCCTTATGAATGTACACGGTGTGACAAGTGTTTTCACACGACAGGAAATCTTAGAAAACATGAAAGAGTTCACACTGGCGAGAAGCCTTTTCAGTGCAAAAGGTGTGGGAAGTGTTTTAGTCAAGCAGAAAATCCTAAGACAGATGAAAGAGTTCACAATGGAGAAAAGCCTTACCAGTGCAAAGAGTGTAGAGTGTTTTAGACGAGCAGGAAGTCTAAGAACACATGAGAGAGTACACACTAAGGTAAGGCCTTATGAGTGCAAAACGTGCGGAAAGTGTTTTCGAGATGCTGGGACATTATGGAAACATAAAAGAGTCCATACTGGAGAGAAGCCATATAAATGCAAACAGTGTTGCAAGATGTTTAAGAGAGCGGAACATTTGCGAAAACATGAAAGAGTCCACACAAGGGAGTCAGAAGTATCAAATACACAAAGCAAAACGCACTGCAGGCGGAAACCGGGCCGAGACGGTACTAAAAATAGCAGAAATGACATCAGATCAATACCAACCTCCACTTTTCCTCAACCAGGCCATGCTGAAAAACAGACCTGTTGGATTTGTCAAGAAGAGATGACTAGCGAGGCCGGACTTCTCCAACACTAAGAAAATCATACGAGAAATGTTTGAAAAGTACCTTTTTGAAGATATCACATGTGTTTAGAATATCTCGAAAAAACGGTACAATCAAAAGTGCCTTTCGGCAACGCTCGTGTCTTATTGCGAAATTACATTATAGCACTCCTGGTCGTGTACGACAAAGATTTCCAAAACAACACTAGTAGCTAACGCGAGCCGTTTTGCCTTGTTTCGTTTCGCTTTTGACTGATTGTTGGTTTGCGTGAGTGAGGAGGTAAATAAAGCCCCTGAAATGAAATATTCCATGGACACTGCCGTTACTCTTAACACAAGAACCATAGTGAATTCGAGTGTGGTTTCTCGTGGCCTTTTTTCCCTTTATTTGCTTTGGAGTTTCATGTTTTTGGACATCTCAGATTAAATTTAAGTGAGTTGAATGCGAGCGGTTAGCAATGTTTGCTTTGTTTTGCCTTTGACTTAATTGATCTTTTGTGCAGTCTTGAATGATGATCTTCGTCTCAAGAACGTGGAACTGTCAGTTAATACTGAAAAACAGAACAAAGGCTGTTTCTCAACCGCAGTGAAATCGCTCAGTGTAGTTTCTGTTAGAACACATAGCATTTATTTTTGGTTCATTTTATGTGTGGGAAGGTTTTGGCGTTTTGCATTTTCGAACAAATCGGATTGATATGAATTACCTCTATGTTGTATATTTCAATTTAACTTGCTCAAGGTCTTTACCATTTACCACATTCTATAACGTTTATGAATTAGATAAACCGTAAACCAGTTTACGATGTTTTATAAACTTGTGCCTCGGTGAGGAATGATCAGATAAATAACCGAATAGTGCGCCGTGTAATTTTAGTGCCCGTATTTTTTAGTCTAAACTAGCCTGCTCCACAGACAATAAACTAGCGAAAGCGAGCGCAGGTCTGAAATGTGTATGCACAAGTTATGTTGCGAATTTGTTTTAGGTAACCACTTCCTTTCCTTGGTCGTCTTGCATGGTCTGTTTGAATAACGAAGGTCAACAAATACAGCGAGACTGAGAGCCTAAGATTTCCTTCATGACACGTGGATATCGCGGAAGGCCACGTTTTGGACATCAGTATGGACAAGAAAGCCCGATGTGCATTTTAACCGGCTGTTCTGACCAACCCCACCCCCAGGTTAACAAATGTACATTTTAGCGCGATCCCGTAATACGAACTAGCGTGACGAAAACTGTGACTGTGTGACACAATATTTTGACTATAGCGTTACTGGATGACGTATTTTTTGAACTCTGATGACTCAGCTTATCTTTGTTATCGCTTTTTTTTTATTCTGCTGAAAAAAAGCAAATTTAACTAAAACGTTGAACTTCGGTATAAATTCGCCCACAACTGAAAATGCTTACACAGAGACCAGAAAATATTTTCTATTGTGTCTAGACCGTGAATACAAATAGTGAGGATAGCAGTAAAATCAAAATATAATGGTTGACACACACGAGCAGATCATCAGTCTGGGGAAAACGAAATGGCCACTACACGGCCAAACACGTTCAGTCGTATCTCATGACGTGACGTTTATAAATCCGGATTGCTGACCCGGGAATCCCCGCAAGGTTTGGAAACGAAACAGAATAAATATGTGCTAAAATTGCAAAATTCAGAGTGGTGCTTTCTCTTCTCTGTGATGAAACGATATGCAAGTGTCACGATGTGACGAGTCCGTCTTTATCACGCGGTGAAATATTTATTTGCTTTAGGCAAAGTTGCATGTATTGGCAAGAATTGAGTCGAACTTAGTTGCGCATGTGTTGTATGTAAGGATACGCTACCTAAGACTGCTGCCACATTGTTAACAGCAAATTATCTGTGTCATATAAGTAAGGAGCGTAGACATACCAGTAGCAATACCTTTGTTGCGCATGCGTTGTATGTAAGACACGAACTGCTACTTTGTCTTTGTGTAATAAGTATGGAACGTTGGCACGAAGTAACGTTGTTGGTGCGATGTGACACATTTCAGTTTGTTCACCTTGCGTGACGAAATCACGATGTAACGTCTCCGTGACGTCATAACCGGAACCGGAAGTTTGGGGTAATCGTTAGGAGAAAACTGGAAGTTTATGGAGACTGTGTTGGCCGAGACAAACCGGATGACTAAGGCACATGACCAAAAAACCCCGCCCAATTTATAAACCGGCGGTCGCTATGGCGACAGCCGGCTAAAACGGGAAATAATGAACATGTAATAATGAACACTGTACAGGGAATAATGAAAAGGAAATTTTCAGAGATGATAGTAGCCTTTCTGAAGTAAAATCGAAGTTTGTGTCGGAGATGTTAACAAAGTAACGACAGGTTTATATCAATTGTTAGTGTCTCGAATGTTTCCATTTGATTGGCTACAGAAAATAACTTTAAGTCCACTCCAATAACTGTTATAGTGGAGGTATAACGTTTGCGCAAATTTTAATAACTGTTAGGAGGACAGTTTGAGTTATTTCGTTAATTTCGTAGAATACATGGCGCTTGTAACAACTCTTCTTTGATATGTGAGAAGGCTTTGGCGTTCGACATTTTCAGACATCTCGGATTAATATTGATAACCAATTTGTTGAACGTTTCAATTTGATTTGCTCGCTACAATACCATATGCACGTAGGCTAACGTTAATAAATATAACAATAATAGCTCACTCCGTGAGAACTTGATAATAAGATATTAACGCGTTAAGCTAATGCGATTGCGTACGCGTATTTCTGTGAAAGCAGTCAAACCAGTCTGCAATACACACACAACAAAATAAAGAAAGCAGTGAATGCACTTTCATCTTTCTGTACATATATGTTCAAGTTGTTTTGCGTGTTTTTTAGCGAACAAAGTCACGTCCTTTGCCATGTTCCATGGTCTGTTTCCATAACATTACTGAGAATCTAAGATTTCCTCCGCGACACTAGATAGCATAGAAAGCCAAGGGAAACGAACAGGGAATTGTAAAAGGATCAAAATTTTAGGGCTGAAACAATCTTTCTGTCAATTCATCGCATTAGCTATGTCAACCCACTTGAGGCATTCAAAACACGTTACAAAGATGTTTGGGTTGCAAAGTCGACTCATATTAAAATCAATTGCCAGTGTGCCAAAAGTTGCCATTTGATTGGCTGAAGAAAATAAAGTTTCGTCTACTCCAATAACTGTTAGGGACCGCTCATTATTTATCGGAGGGGAGTGGGGTTGGGTGAGAAAATGAGGGCAAATTTTAGCCACTGCAAAGAGGGGAGTCCTGGAGTAATTTTTGTGTTATGGAGGGGTTGGTGCTGGGCTTGAAATCTTAAAGAAATAAAATTTCAAGCAGAAATATAACTACAGTGTGCCACTTAACAAATCAACTCTATTGTTTCATGGTCTACACTCTCATGGATCATAAAAATTACGCAATGAAAATGTTCAAAACTCAAGTGAATGGTAGCCATCACTAACTCAAGAAACTATGCTGTCGAAAGCAAGTTTGTTAAAAAGACATTTGAACACCTTTTTGACATCAAGCGACGAGAAACTATCCGAGCAAATCAGAGAAAGTTAAATCAACACATAAAAAAAGAAATGAAAAAAGCTATGAGAGTTATAACTGGGGGAACTAATTGTAAACGGAGGCTTAAAAATACTGAATGTAAATGAATTAAAAAATACATCTTTATAGCCACCATAACCTACCAAAATAATGGGAAGAGCTAGACAAAATCAAGGGTATCAGTTGTCACGTCTGTCGGTCAGACACTGTACCGCAGAAAATAAAATCCTTGGCTGCTACACAGTAAGCAAGGAGTGTACTTTCATCCGATGAGGAAACAAATACTGGCACTTCAAGCAGTGACTCAGACTGGATAAAGTTAGAGAGGAATTTGGCAGCTCAGATGTCACATCTAGTGACGAGCTACTGTTTACGACCACTACACACTGTGGTAAAGTAGCAGGCTCTTAGTCAGTTCCGTTTACTCGGTTGTGACAGTTGCAATGATAACCGTGTTTGTTGGAGAGTGGACAGATTCGGAGCAGTTTGATGCTTCCAATTCTGCGCGTTCAAGACAGTTTAGATCGGTTCAATTTTATACGGAAAGCTTTTTATCCGAGCCAACCACATCAACAAAACCCTTCAAACTGTACACGTAAAACATTTTTCATATTCTTGCGCCGTCTTCTTTGGATTTTACAATGTTTCAGTAACCTGTCGTTTAACTGTCAAGGTTTGTCAAAGGTCGCCTATCTACAACTGTCAAATATAACTGACTCTACACGGGTCATCGTTTTGGGTTTTCATCGTGCTTGTATCTTGACATATAACACGAAATGCCACTTAATCGGAATCAGTAGCACTCAGAAGCGAACTGACCTGTTATGGAAAGTCAAAATTTCGAGTTGTTACAGCGGTTTTCTCTAACACGCGCCCTTCAAGGATTTTTTCCCAACGGCCAAATGTGATTTTGGTGGACTTCAATCATCTGTTTCTACGACAATTTTTCGAATTCTCGCGCTCTGATTGGCTCTTGCTGATTGTCACATGTAACGCAATCCTGTCTGGAGCCGTGGATAGACTGATTTTGCGAATCTGTTGTGCCCTCCGCTTCTTAAAAATTTTTGTAATATAACCACAGCAATTCTGGAAATATTCATTGAGGACACAATCGGTAATCTGTAAATTCCGACTTTCAATTGACCCACTGACTTCTCAGAAACCAACTGCGAAGCAAAAAGAAGAGATCATTTGTGATAGTTTGACAGCGAAAACTTCTGAAGGGCAAGAATCAGACGTTTGCTGACCGACATGCGAACTGAGAGAAGTAATTCAGTGGATTTAAGCACTTCTTCGAATAGAATAAAGGTCAGTTTTATACAGATTTGCTTCCGAAGTCTACTTTCGTTAATACATGTTTGCATTGCGCATTTTCAGGCGCTTCGAATGCATTTGTGAAGCCATGCTCGATTCAATGAATAAAACCTTTGCCGAGCGATTTTTTTGGCACTTTTCAAGTAATAATTTAAAGTCTGCCACATTTTGTTGTCGGTTAGAAATACACAAAATCGATCGTCAAAGCGTGGCTTCGCGCAAGATTTTTTCATTATTTCATTCAGTGCTAAGTCTACTGCCAAATTATTGTTTTTCATTCAGGGCGCGTTCTTGAATTGTCACAGAAACAGATGATTGTCATCCACCAAAAACACATTTAGCCGTTGCAAAAAATTCCTTGAAGGGCGCGTGTTAGAGAAAACCGCTGTAAGTTAAATTTCGAGTTAAGTTAAGTTAATTATCGAAATCGGCTACTCACTTCTGATTCGTCTGCTTCAGCGTTTGGTTGGCCCGGTTTTCATTCCATCGGTTGCTGTAGCTACTGTCAATTTTCTAGACCAAGAGGAGGTAGGTATTCTTTTAGGATTTTATAAACTAGGAGCCGGTTAATTAGGTGCTTGATGTACTTTACTTGCTTGATGTACTCTATGTGCTTGATGTACTTAACTTGCTTGATGTACTTTACTTGCTTGATGTACTTTACTTGCTTGATGTACTTTACTTGTTTGATGTACTCTATGTGCTTGATGTACTTTACTTGCTTGATGTACTTTACTTGCTTGATGTACTCTATGTGCTTGATGGACGTCACTTGCTTGATGTACTTTACTTGCTTGATGTACTCTATGTGCTTGATGTACTTTACTTGCTTGATGTACTTTACTTGCTTGTAGTACTCTATGTGCTTGATGTACTTTACCTACTTGATGTACTCTACTTGCTTGTAGTACTCTAATTGTGCTTGTAGTACTCTACATGCTTGTAGTACTCTATGTGCTTGTAGTACTCTACATGCTTGATATACTCTTCTCGCTTGATGCACTCTACTTGCTTGTAGTACTCTACGTGCTTGATGTACTTTACTTGCTTGATGTACTTTTCTTGCTTGTAACACTCTACATGCTTGATGTACTCTAGGTGCTTGATGTACTTTTCTTGCTTGTAATATTCTACATGCTTGATACTCTATGTGCTTGATGTACTTCACTTGCTTGATGTACTTCACTTGCTTGTAGTACTCTATGTGCGTGATGTACTTCACTTGCTTGATGTACTCTATGTGCCTGATGTACTTTACTTGCTTGATGTACTTCACTTGCTTGATCATGGTACGTCACTTGCCTGATGTGCCTTGCGTGCTCGGAGTTTTTTACTTGCTTTGAGCATCTGTACATGGTCATGAGGACTGCGACTCCGAAGCATTTTATTTAGCAATTGTGAAACGCATCTGAGTAAAAGGAGGGCCACGAAATTGTATTAGCCTTGGCTTTAAGAAGTTTAGCTTGAACAAGTTTATTATCTGCCTCAATTGTTTGCAACTTCTTATAATACTATATATTATATGCTTCTCGGAATATCTCAGGAGAAAATTTTTTTCGAAAACAATTAAAATTTTTTGGGGAAGTTGAGGATTTAGTAAACTAGAACAGTCCCACATTTTTGAAAGAAGTCTAATTTTCCTGTATTGCTCTGTCTGACCATTCATTAAAAGATTATGAGGGGTCAGAAAGGGACACTGGCGTTAACCAGAATATGTCACTTTCACAAAGATATTTATCAATTGGCTCTGAAACAGGTCTATTTCCCGAGACGTACGCCACCAAACATTTTCTCTGGTTATGGAAATCATCATGGAAGTCATTTTCGTCGACAAAACTTAACGCAACCGCTCATGGACGTGACATTTTGTTTTCTTTCCTAACATTAAATAAAAATTGACCTCTATGCAGACGTCTTGGCCAGGGGAACAGCGTTCTCAAAGGCAGTATCTCTCTCCTTTTAAGTGTCTTTTTCTTTTCCTCATTTTCTCTTGTAATAACTGTCCTTGTTAGTTTTTTTAGCATTCCCAATTTAAGTGTCCCCAATTAAACTGTTAAATACTAAATACATTTGACACTTTTAATTAAGATTTTATCTACAGGGGCGTAGCCAGCTTTCTGAAGAGTTGTAGGCCTGGCCACCTCTAGGTGGGGGGGGGATATCCTACCGATGAAGACCCTTAAAAGTGCAATTGCACAGCACCGAAATTTTGACATTTTATTACAGAGAATGGGCCAACTTTCACTCATTACTTAATATATAAACGCACTTGCCTTTAACGACACATTCCTATCACTTGGCTTTTCCAGAAGTCTCCCGAGTTTCTACTTGCTTGCATGAGACGAAAGGTTTTTTGTGGTATGTATAATGCCTATTGCTTTCTATTTTATCTTGAAAGTGTTTTAGCCTGAATTGCTCTCTATTGCACATTTTAAAAATACGAGCGAGCTAAAAAATTTGTACTATAAACAAAAAAAACTAAAAAAATGGTGTAAAAAGTGTCATTTTGTGTAGTTTACAAACACAAACATTTCGGGCATAGCCCTTCTTCAGTATGAAACCGTTCTCCATATGTATACGCCTGAGAGATTGGTTAAGTCTCATGCAAGCAAGTAGAAACTCGGGAGACTTTTTTGTTGAAAAATGTGAAGAAATGACCACCTTCTTTGAAGACCGTGGCTATCCTTCCAATCTACTGCGCAAGGATCGGGAAAGAGTGCATTCCATCTCAGGCCAGGAAGCACTCGAGAAACGTGTCAGGCACAGCGAAGAAAGGACCGCTCTGGTACTCACCTACCATCCTCTAAGTTCACGCATTAAGCACATTTTGCTTAACAACTTTAACATCCTGATGAGTAACCCAACGACCGCAGCAATATTTCCAGCACCACCTATTGTTGCATATCGACGCCATTGCAGCCTCAGAGATCTCCTAGTACATACCTCCGACCACTGTGTAACAGACGAACCAGGAACATTCGCGTGTGAACACCCACGCTGCCGCACCTGCCAGTACACCACGTCCGATGTACATGTACGCGGGGGGCATGCTAGTCCGGGAGATTTTCAATGATGGGGTCTCTAAAATAGCATTTCTAGCTTTCTGAAAAAGTTACCAGCAATTTTAAAGTGACTAAAATCATTGATCAGAAATGTTGCTTAAACGTTGCACTGTTCTTATTGAACGGGTTTATTTAATTCGAAGTTCCTGCTGCCTGTAAGCCAAAATGCCTGAGATGTTACTTCTAAACCAGCCTATTCTTTACGGTTTTCTTTCTTTTTTGGGCATGACTCGTGATCGTTTCTCACCAGATTTAATGGGTTTCTCACCCATTTAAAGCCATAGAATTTAATGCTTACTCAAATCGAAATGAACATTGGATGTTTGCAAAAATTAAGAAGCAGAAGGAGCGTCGCCACTAACCAGACGTAACGGTCATAATTGTTGGCTCAGTTCACAAGGGTCAAACGCAAAAATCCAATCCACTTCTAGGTTTTGCTACCAAAAGCTGTGTAAGAGTTGGAAGAGAAAATGTGCAAAACTTTTGCTGGAAAACGTTATACAAATAGCACTGGAAAACAGAATTAGGCTAACCGCAGTGTTAATTAAGCTGCCCTAATCCAACAGTATGCTAACATTGTTACTGTTCTACTCTTTTGTGTTAACCCATTTTTTTTTTGGGGGGGGGCTCCCCATGCTACGGCACTATTATATCAAACACGAGAGAGAGAGAGTGTTTCATGTAGTATGTCAAAAAACAGGGCGAGTGCTTCATCACAGGTTCCCGTAGACCGAGTGCTTTTATGGTTTCGAGGTGTTTGGAACCCGTGATGAAGCACGAAGCCCGAGTTTTTGACATGTCTTCTCAAATGAAACAATAAGAAATTATGCAGTGACATGTTTTCTCAAATCAACAATGATAAATTATGCAGTGTTACATTATTGCCCTCCACCGAACGAACACGTTTACATGCATAGTGAGTTGTTGTTGTGCAGTTGGTGTCCGACCATTAGTGAAGAAGGGGCGTAAGGTCGCGACGCTCTCAACAGGTATCGAAGAAATGGAAGCGTTGAGTCTAAATTGCAGGTTAAGCAAATTCGTTATGGAAGTGGCTAAGAAGACCGGTGAGAGATATCCTGCGAAGATTATTTACGGAATAGTTGTGGAAAGTTGTTCGCGTCTCAGACCAAGCTTATCTTCGCGCCAAATGGAGGCAATTGTTTATATGGCTGTATATAGTGTAGTATAGTGGTGTATAGTGTAGTATAATGGTTTATGTTGCGCTATAACCGTGTATAGTCTAGGACTCATACTCCAAGTAAGTAAAGTGCTACAAGCAAGCAAAGTAATACAAGTAAGTTAACGAAAAACTCCAAGTAAGTAAAGTACTCCAAGCAAGTCAAGTACTCCAAGCAAGTAGAGTACTCCAAGCAAACAAAGTACTCCAAGCAAGTAAAGTACTCTAAGCAAACAAAGTACTCCAAGTAAGTAAAGTACTCCAAGTAAGTAAAGTACTCCAAGCAAACAAAGTACTCCGAGCAAGAAAAGTACTCCAAGTAAGTACTCCAAGCAAGTCAAGTACTCCAGGCAAGTAAAGTACTCCAAGTAAGTAAAGTACTCTAAGCAAGCAAAGTACTGCAAGCAAGAAAAGTATTCCAAGTAAGTAAAGTACTCCAAGCAAGTCAAGTACTCCAGCCAAGTAAAGTACTCCAAGTAAAGTACATCAAGCAAGTAGAGTTCAACAAGCAAGTAAAGTACATTAAGCAAGAAGAGTACTACAAGCAAGTAGAGTATATCAAGCAAGTAGAGTACATCAAGCACCTAGAGTACATCAAGCATGTAGAGTGTTACAAGCGAGAAAAGTACATCAAGCAAGTAAAGTACACCAAGCACAAAGAGTACTACAAGCAAGTAGAGTGCATCAAGCAAGAAGAGTATATCAAGCAAGTAAAGTATATCAAGCAAGAAGAGTATATCAAGCAAGTAAAGTACATCAAGCACATAGAGAACTACAAGCAAGTAGAGTGCATCAAGCAAGAAGAGCATATCAAGCAAGTATACTATATCAAGCATGTAGAGTATTACAAGCAAGAAAAGTACTCCACGCTTGTAGAGTACTACAAGCACATAGAGTACTACAAGCAAGTAAAGTACATCAAGCAAGTGAAGTACATCAAGCAAGTAGAGTACATTAAGCAAGTAGAGTACATCAAGCAAGTAGAGTAAATCAAGCAAGTAGGGTATATCAAGCACGTAGAGTACATCAAGCAAGTAGAGTACCACAAGCACATACAGTACTACAAGCAAGTAAAGTACATCAAGTATGCAGAGTACTACAAGCAGGTAAAGTACATCAAGCAAGTAGAGTATATTAAGCACGTAGAGTACATCAAGCAAGTAGAGAACTACAACCACATAGAGTACTACAAGCAAGTAGAGTACTACAAGCACATAGAGTACTACAAGCAAGTAAAGTACATCAAGCATGTAGAGTATTACAAGCACGTAGAGTACATCAAGCAAGTAGAGTAAATCAAGCAAGTAGGGTATATCAAGCACGTAGAGTACATCAAGCAAGTAGAGTACTACAAGCACATAGAGTGCTACAAGCAAGTAAGGTACATCAAGCAAGTAGAGTATATTAAGCAGGTAGAGTACATCAAGCAAGTAGAGTAAATCAAGCAAGTAGGGTATATCAAGCACGTAGAGTACATCAAGCAAGTAGAGTACTACAAGCACATAGAGTACTACAAGCAAGTAAAGTACATCAAGCAAGTAATAGAACTCAAGTAAAGTTAGTTGATTACTATATTGGGGACATAATAGTTCCCCATACATAACGTACCTACCCCAGAAAGAATACTTTCTGGCGCTTTTGTCGCAGCGAAAGCATGAAGGTCAACGTATTTGGAAAGTACCTTTTTCCCCAAACTAGGTTGACTGCAAGACTTTTCCCTGATACTCTCTAATAGACGGATCGATTTTAAAGTCTAAAAGTCCTAAGCTTCGCTTGAAAGCATTCTAAAATGCCATTCGTTGATTTCATTTTCAAGCAAGTAAGTCTTCTCTTAATCATAAATAGTTTCCATGAAACGGGTCTTAATATACTAATCATGAATTGCTTTTATTTATATTTTATTCTGAGATTAGTAGTTATAGAGCAATATGATAGTAAAAACTTCTTTATTTTGCTAAACTGACGACCATCAAGTAGCGTGTGTACTTAATAAGTTGTTATTGTGAATTGAGCATAGTTAATGAGACATTTGAATACTGAGTACAATTTAATTAAAGCTATATACGGAAGAATACCAGCATAAATGTGTTTTGTTTTGTAGTTTGAAACTATTTTTTGTGTTTTCCCGACCCAAGAAAGCATTGTTTACATGACATTTGCTCCCGAGAGTCACGCAAAGGTTATGGTTGGTAATTTGCATAAATTAGAAATTCTGGTTTTTGAAAGCGGCGCCACAGTCTTTAATCTGTCCTGGCCGCACGATTTTATTTTATGATAAGTAAGACCAAGTCTTTATCTCTTTGTGGCTGCAAGAGAATTGCTTTACGAGGTCTCGCTTTTTGTTAACATGTATTTTTGTTCACCCATTTTTCCTGTATTTTTAAATGCTGTGAAAGTAGGTTGATAAAAGGAAGTGTTTTGACTACCGGAAACAACTAGATAACAACGTTAATAACATTCTAGAATAAAGAAGACTTGTACTTTTCAACCAACGTATCATTTAGTCCTGCATCAAATTATAAGTGTTGTGAAGAGTTACCAAAGTTACTGAAAATTTGCATTTTTGTACTAATAAAATATCAATTTTGATCCACCAAGGTACCCCCCGGTAAACTGAAGAACAAAGCATTTAGAACCCAAACGAAAAGTGTTTTTAAACTAATCAGACAAAGTGCAATTCACATACAAGATTTGAAGCAAATCTATTTTTTGACCATTTTGGGTTATGAGGATCTTAGGTAGACAGCCACTTAAAACAGTTGGAAATACCATTTACTGTTAAAGGCCATTTCCTGGTCTTTTATTACATTTTCGGTGAGTCGGATTAAAAAAAATATGGTTAAAATGTATTACATTTATGGTTGATCTGTATTACATTTATGGTTGGTATTACATTTATGGTTGATTCTTATTACATTTGTGGTGAGTATTTCATTTATGGTTGTTATTAAATTTATGGGCGGTACATTCCCGTTAGATAAGAGTAGTAAGGCAGGCCCCTTCACCCCACATATTATCGATTTGTTTGGTCCAATATCGATTGGACCACGTTTTGAGGGTTGCCATTGGTGGAGACGAGGAGTGACGTCATACAAGAAGGGTAAAACCGGAAATGACGTAATCAAAACATCCCATAATAAAGCAAAGCTGTCAAATCAAAAAGTCACCAAAGCAATTTTGCAACGGAAATAGACTTAGTTACAAACGTTAGCGTGTGCCTGGAACCGGGTGGTCAGTGGCGTCCCATTTGACAAAAGTTGAAAGTGCAAATGGCTATGTGCAAGTTGGCAGCGTAATGCCTGGTCAGCGGTGTTCCATGACAGAAAAGTTCAAAGTCCAAACAAGAGCATGTGCTTTTCAGAAAAAACTTAAATAGGTGTTCATGCGCGGAATGACGTGGCTCTTTGTATAACTAAGAAAATAGAGTGTTTTTTGCCTAGGTTCATACAAGTCTTTGAGTTCTCCCCAGATTCCTACTTTTGATCCAAATTGATCGTGACAAGTACCATACCAAAGGCGGCTGTCTTTCCACACGTTTTTTACTCGGTTCACAAAATGTACGTCTTCTTTCCACAATTGGGGATACATAACTTCAAGTACGGTGATTGGAATCACCTGTCGACAGTGAGGGCAAGAGTTGGTGTGACGCGTATTTTTCCATTGGTTGACACAATGTCTATGACATGGTTTGCGACAACATCCCAATACAGTTTGACTTGTCACTGGTTCGAAGCAAATCACACACTCCGCATTTTCTTGATCTGCCATGAGGATTATTGCTTGCTTGCTTGGTTGGTTGGTTGCTTGCTTGGAGTATTGAATGAAATGGGAAGGACGAGTTGCTTGGCTTTATAAAGCAAAAGGGGTCACGTGTCAAGGGTTGAAAAACCAACGACGAGAAAGTCACGTGAACCCAACAAATAAATAATAGGATGGTGGGGGTACCCACAAGAAAATAAATCATAGGGTGGTAGGGGTACCCCCTCCTCCCTCTCTATTTTTCCCATCATCCTTTACGATCTTACTGTGCATTAAACCCTCACCACGCCAAGGGGGCTTTACTCACAGCCTTGGTTTGACTAGAGAGAACTGTTGTCGGTGTTGAGAAAAAAATGGGAGAAAGAAGACCTTTGGGCGACCTGTCCAGCTATGGGAATGTAAATGGTTATGAAGCGCTTGGTAGAAGAGTGAGAGAAAGAGAATGGAGTTGGAGAGAACGGAGGCGGAGAGGGAAGTTGACGTTCTGTTGTTGAGGAGAAGAAGAAGACTGTATCTAGATCAAGAGGGTGCCCATTTATTTGCTCGTTATTACTGGTGCATCATGGCATATGACGAGAATTCGTTTCGCCACAAAAATCAAAAGAGAGTGCTGAGAAAGATGCTGGCGAAGGAACTGATTCCCTTCATTTACAAGAACATGACAGACTTTCCGTTCGAAGAGTGTTGGCCAATCACAGGGGACCAGTTCGAAGCACTGGATCATAACCTGTCCATCAAGTTTCCCAAGCTGCATGCTGGTCGTCCATGGCGTGCGATGGCCAAGTGCTACAACCACGCCAAACAAGCCCGAAGTGAATTTTGGAAAGCGGCTTTAGTCAAGATGGCCGGAGAGGAAATGGGAAGAGGGTTGTCTGACCTGAACAGTTTTGTGAACGTCCATGGGTACGAGTCCTTGAACGAAGGTGTCGCTGAGGAAACCACACGGTTAGAGAGGTCGACAGATTTGGAGGAAGCGTGGCACGCGGATGCCATATTGTTTCGACGATTTTGCAAGATTCCGTTGGACCAAGAGGGTGCCCATGTGTTTACGAGATTTTACTTGGCCGTCATGATCGGCGATGAAAATGCTTTTCGTTTTCGGTGGCAGGAAAAGATCATGGGAAAGATGTTGGCCAAGGTCCTCATCCCATTTATTTACAAGAACCGTGTGGAGTGTATGGACGAGACCAGATGGTCCATTACTATGGAGGACTTTGAAGCACTGGACTATCACCTGCCCATCAAGTTCCCCAAGAACCATGCGAGTCGTCAATGGCGGGTGCTCGCCCAATGCTACAACGACATCAAACAAGCCCGAAGTGAATTTTGGAAAGCGCAGATGATCGGAATTTGGGTGCTTAGAGGAGGGGGTACCTTCCACACCAGTCACCATATCAAGTGTGTCAAAAAAATTAGAAAATTACTGCCACGCTCGTTCGAAAGTGCGGACAATAATTGGGTGGTTAGAGGAGGGGGTACCCCTTTGGAATACGTAAGAGGTGCTGGGAAAAATATGGAAGAAAATAGCGGTGGGGGTGCCCCCCTCCTTCATTAAAGGTCAACCAGGTATCTTAATGGATATGACAGGTGTCACTCAACCAATCTCCATGAAGTGGGTGAGTCACGTGATGTCTGTCACGTCATGCCTTTCATGTAGGCGAGACCCTTCACGTGGCAACAAATGAAGGGATAGCTCCATCCCGCTTGTCTTTGCCCAGGATTTTTGGCGAGGGTAAAACAAAGGGAAACGATTTTACTCGGAGGCGCAATAATAATAATAATAATAATAATAATAATAGATCACGTTACTCTGCTGACCTGTTGGGGATGTATGTTCACATATTTTATTAAGCTTTTTTTTTACATTTTGACCAGCTCCCGTGTGGCGGGAATGACCCTATGCTGACCGGTAGGGATGGCAGGCTCACATTTCAGGGAAAATCGACGTCTATTTAGGTTGCAGGGTCCGGTCTAAAAGAAAACAACTGTTGATTGATAGAGATTACAGGCTCAGGCCTTAGGATAAGACCGTTGACTAGGATCAAGTCAGAAAAAAGACTGCTATCCAGCAGGCTAAGCTCTCTGGAGAACTGCAATCGTGAGCTCTCGCCTGATGGGGAGTAGTGCTAACTAGGTCAATTAGAGAAGACCCTTCCCAAGTAAGGCTTTGCGGGCTTAGGCTTCAGAGGAAGACTACTGACAAGTCACTAAAGAACAAATTTATGGCGTTTTCTTAGGGCAATTTTTGGCGATATCTTGCAATCCCTTGCAGCATACCTGACCACTTCCAACCCTCCCCTTAGGGGGCCCATATTTGGATGGAAACTAGAGCAAGGGAGGTACCCCACCTCCGGTCTTTGTTGATCCCACACCTCTCTCTGCCAAACCTCTGTAGCTACAGACAGCTCAGAGTACCTTCAAGTAGCTCAAACATGAACATTTCTCAAGACAATAATTGTAGCAAAAGCAACTTTAGAGAGTTCACGTGACAATCACTTTTATTCAGGTTCTTTAGAATACAATTTAATCTGTCCAACTCGGTTTAATTCTTAGTCTCAAGGTCAACTTTGGTTGTCTTCTTCGTCTTCTTCCTCCTCCTCCTCCTCTTCTTCTTCGTTCTTAGGGACTGGCTACGGTTGAAAAATTCTGTTTAATAAAAATTTTGGCCTCTCCACGGCTGCGTCCACGGCCTCTTCATAATCCATACCTTCTTCTTCGTCCACGAAACGACGTAAGGTTTTCATGACTTCTTCGTGGACGGGATCACGTTTGAGAAGACGGAACCACTTGAGATAGTGCAGGTACAGCCTCTGTAACTTTCCTCTGAAAACTTGTTTTTGACAATACTGGCAGGGATGTGCCATACACTAGCCCATACTTACTCGGCGCTCTTTTAGTCAAAATGAGCACCATGCGCTCGGCGCCTACTTATATATGTTCACAGCGAATTCAATTTGAGTGAGTGACTCAAACTCATAATGAGTAACACATTTTGAGTGTAAGTAACTCAGTTACTCGATGAGTTGCTTACCCATATGCTCATAGTGTATGAGTAACTCATAATGAGCAACTTATGTATGAGTAACTCATGATGAGTTAACTCCTAATGAGCAACGCATTTTGAGCACGAGTAACTCAGCTAGTCGATGAGTTGCTCACCCATATGCTCATAGTGTATGAATACCTCATAATGAGCAACTCATGTATGGGTAACTCATAATGAGCAACGCATTTTGAGCGCGAGTAACTCAGTTACTCGATGAGTTGCTCACCCATATACCCAAAGCGCATGAGTATCTCATAATGAGCAACGCATTTTGAGCGCGAGTAACTCAGCTAATCGATGAGTTGCTGACCCATATACTCATAGCGCGTGAGTAACTCATAATGACTATGAGCCCGTGTAGCTCTGAGGAACTGAGTAGGGCACGTATACAAAACTCATTATGAGTTACTCATGTGCTATGAGTATATGGGTTAGCAACTTATCTAGTAGCTGAGTTACTCGCGCTAAAAATGCGTTGCTCATTATCAGTTACTCATACACTATGAACATATGGGTGAGCAACTCATCGAGTAACTAAGTTACTCGCGCTCAAAATGTGTTGCTCATTATGAGCTTGAGTCCCCCCTTCAAGTGGAATTCGCTGTGAACATATATAAATAGGCGCCGAGCGCATGGTGCTCATTTTGAGTAAAACAGCGCCGAGTCAGCATGGGCTAGTGTGTGGCACATCCCTGCCAGTATTGTCGAAAACCGTTCACTCGAAGCTACAACAGAGACCGTCACGAGAAGCGGGGTTGTTGGAAACGTTTAGAAAAACAACAAGGGGAAAGTACAACCATGACTACCGCTTCCCCAGAGGACGTGGCATCTGACGTCGGATCAGACAAAGAAAGCACAAATGAGGATTCAGAGGATAAAGAAAATGACGATGAAAACATGGAAATCGATTACGAGGACGAAGACGACAGTGATTTGGAATATGACAACGTTGATCCATGGGAACATTTCCGTGCAGAAGTTAAAGAGTCCCTTAGTTCACGCTTCGGAAAACAAGTGGAGCGGTCACTGGAAAAGGGGTATGTGAAGCCGTTGCTGAAGCCAAAGCTTTTAATACTTTACAACCAGTTTTCAGAGGAAAGTTACGGAGGCTGTACCTGCACTATCTCAAGTGGTTCCGTCTTCTCAAACGTGATCCCGTACACGAAGAAGTCATGAAAACCCTACGTCGTTTCATGTACGAAAAAAAAGGTATGGATTATGAAAAGGCTGTGGACGCAGCCGTGGAGAGGCCAAAATTTTTATTAAACAGAATTTTTCAACCACGGCCAGTCCCTAAGAACGAAGAAGAAGAGGAAGAGGAGGAGGAGGAAGAAGACGAAGAAGACAACCAAAGTTGATCTTGAGACTAAGAATTCAACAGAGTTGGACAGATTAAATTGTATTGTAAAGAACGTGAATAAAAGTGATTTTCACGTGAACTCTCCAAGGGTGCTTTTGCTACAATTATTGACTTGAGAAATGTTCATGTTTGAGCTACTTGAAGGTACTCTGAGCTGTCTGTAGCTACAGAGGTTTGGCAAAGAGAGGTGTGGGATCAACAAAGACCGGAGGTGGGGTAACTCCTAGTTTCCGTCCAAATATGGGCCCCCTAGGGGAAGGGTTGGGGGTGGTTAGTATGCTGCAAGGCATTGCAAGATATCGCGAAAAATCGCCATAAGAAAACGCCATAAATTTGTTCTTTAGTGACTTGTCAGTAGTCTTCCTCTGAGGCCTCAGCCCGCAAAGCCTTACTTGGGAAGGGTCTTCTCTAATTGACCTAGTTAGCAGTACTCCCCATCGGGCGAGAGCTCACGATTGCAGTTCTCCAGAGAGCTTAGCCTGCTGGGTAACAGTCTTTTTTCTGACTTGATCCTAGTCAACGGTCTTATCCTAAGGCATGAGCCTGCAATCTCTATCAGTCAATAGTCGTTTTCTTTTAGACCGGACCCTGCAACCTAAATGGACGTCGATTTTCCCTGAAATGTGAGGCTGCAGTCCCTACCGGTCGGCAAAGGGTCATTCCGCCCCACGGGAGCTGGTCAAAATGTAAAAAAAAAGCTTAATAAAATATGTGAACATACATTCCCAACAGGTCAGCAGAGTAACGTGATCTATTATTATTATTATTATTATTATTATTATTACGCCTCCAAGTGAAATCGTTTTCCTTTGTTTTAGCCCTCGCAAAAAACCCTGGGCAAAGACCAGCGGGGTGGAGCTACCCCTTCATTTATTGTCACGTGACAGGTCTCACCCACATGAAAGGCATGACGTGAGAGACATCACTTGAGTCACCCGCTTCATGGAGATTGGTTGTGTGACACCTGTCATCTCCACCAAGATACCTATTTTCTCCTCTATTTTTCCCAGCACCCCTTGCGTATTCCAAAGGGGTACCCCCTCCTCTAACCACCCAAATATGGTTCGCTCTTTCGAAGAAGCGTGGCAGTACTTTTCCAATTTTTTGACACTGTTGCTACGGTGGCTGGTGTGGTAGGGTACCCTCTCCTCTAACCACCCAAATATGGTGGTGGCCTTACAAGGAGCGTGGCAGTACTTTTTCAATTTTTTTGACACTGTTGGTATGGTGACTGACGTGGTAGGGTACCCCCTCCTCTAAGCACTCAAATACAGATGATCCTCGCTTTCCAAAACTCACTTCAGGCTTGTTTGATGTTGTTGGAACAGTGGGCGATCACCCGCCATTGACGACTCGCGTGGTTCTTGGGGAACTTGATGGGCAGGTGTTAGTCCCGTGCTTCAAAATCCTCCATAGTAATGGACCATCTGGTCTCGTCGAAACACTTCACCCAGTTCTAGTAAATAAATGGGATGAGGACCTTGGCCAACAGCTTTCTCATGACCTTTTCCTGTCACCGAAAACGAAAGACATTTTCATCGCCGATCATGACGGCCAAGCAAAATATCGTAAACACATGGGCACCCTCTTGGTCCAACGGAATCTTGCAGAATCGTCGAAATAATATGGCATCCGCGTGCCACGCTTCCTCCAAATCTGCCGACCTCTCTATCGCACGCCATGGACGACCAGCATGCAGCTTGGGAAACTTGATGGACAGGTTATGATCCAGTGCTTCGAACTGGTCCCCTGTGATTGGCCAACACTCTTCGAACGGAAAGTCTGTCATGTTCTTGTAAATGAAGGGAATCAGTTCCTTCGCCAGCATCTTTCTCAGCACTCTCTTTTGATTTTTGTGGCGAAACGAATTCTCGTCATATGCCATGATGTACCAGTTATAACGGGCAAATAAATGGACACCCTCTTGATCTAGATACAGTCTTCTTCTCCTCAACAACAGAACGTCAACTTCCCTCTCGCCCTCCGCCTCCGTTCTCTCCAACTCCATTCTCTCTTCTCTCACCCTCCTACCAAGCGCTTCGTAACCATTCACATTCCTATAGCTGCACAGGCCGCCCAAGGGTCTTCTTTCTCCCATTTTTTCCCAACACCGGCAAAAGTTCTCTCTAATCAAACTAAAGCTATGAGTAAAGCCTTCTAGGCGTGGTGAAGGTCTTATGTACAGTAAGATCGTAAAGGATGATGGGGAAAATAGGAGAGGGGAGGGGGTACCCCTACCATCCTATTATTATTTTTTTGTGGATACCCCCACCATCCTATTATTTATTTTTTGCGGGTACCCCCACCATCCTATTATTTATTTGTTGGTTTCACGTGACTTTCTCGTCATTGGTTTTCAACCTTTGACACGTGACCCGTTTTGCTCTATAAAACCAAGCAACTCGTCCTTCGTATTTCATTCATCACTCCAAGCAACTAACCAACCAAGGAAGCAAGCAAGCAATAATCCTCATGGCAGGTCAAGAGAATGCGGAGTGCGTGATTTGCTTCGAACCAGTGACAACTCAAACCGTATTGGGATGTTGTCGCCAACCATGTCATAGACATTGTGTCAACCATGGAAAAATACACGTCACACCATCTCTTGCCCTCACTGTCGACAAGTAATTCCAATCACCGTACTTGAAGTTATGTATCCCTAATTGTGGAAAGAAGACGTACATTTTGTGAACCGAGTAAAAAACGTGTGGAAAGACAGCCGCCTTTGGTATGGTACTTGTCACGATCAATTTGGATCAAAAGTAGGATTCTAGGGAGAACGCAAAGACTTGTATGAACCTAACAAAAAACAATTTGTTTTCTTGGTTATACAAGGAGCCACGTCATTCCGCGCATGAACACCTATTTAAGTTTTTTCTGAAAAGCACATGCTCCTGTTTGGACTTTGAACTTTTCTGTCCTGGAACACCGCTGACCAGGCATTACGCTGCCAACCTCTACATAGCCATTTGGACTTTGAACTTTTGTCAAATGGGACGCCACTGTCCACTCGGTCCAGGGACACGCTCCCGTTTTATCTGTTTCTTTCTGTTGCAAAATAAATCTCGTTGATTTTCCTCCAAAAATTGTCTTGTTGCTCTGGTGACTTTTTGAATTGACAGCTCTGCTTTATTATGGGATGTTTTGATTAAGTCGTTTCTGGTTTTACACTTCCGGCATGACGTCACTCCCCGTCTCCACCAATCACAACCCTCGCATCAAAACGAGGTCCAATCGATATTGCTCACGTGGTCACCCAAACTAATCGATAATTTGTGGGGTGAAGGGGCCTGCCTTACTACTGATGAGAGATTGTTTAAATCTAAAACAGGTAGTTTGCCTCAACTTTGTCCTATATACAGTATCTTTTTATGACCTTTATTTTAAAAACAATCTAAAAGAGGGAAGAAGGTCGTGCAATCATAAAACGTATTTTTCTACTCTGAAATTTTTCTGCGTTTTTATCCTGATCGTGCTAAACACTCTTAAATTTAAAGAAATTAGAGTGCATTTGTGGATTGTAAAGATGAAATTCTTCTCAACTTATTGGCCCCTAAAATACAGTACAGTGCAACTGTGCAGTTATTCGCCGGAAGATGAAAAACACTACAGGGGAAAACATAAAGGCAAAAACACAATGCGGACCGCTGAGGAAACAGTGAAGTTGACTCATTTTTTTCTTATAAAAGAACACTTCAGGACGGCTTTCACCGACAGCTCTTCTTGCAGCATTCTTTGGAAAGCTAATTAAGTTCAAGAAGAGTACTGGTGAGACTAAAGTTGCTCTAACAACAACCATTTAAGTTGCTCTCGGTAGCGACTCCACAGACTTTTCAATGCAAATACGCATTTCTCACTGATTCGCATACATCCCGCTGGCTGTTAAGTTATGTCAACCATCAAACAATTTTGCTAAAATCAGTAACATTTCCCCGGCATCAGGCAGTTTACTAGCAAAAGTTTTTGCCCGCGAAGTATTATTCTGCAAGGAGTTTAACTCACGATCAACTGCTGTCCAATATTACTAATTGTCCAAAAGGTTTAGCGATAAAACAAGGGAATCTTGTCTAGAGATGTGCTGTTTTTATAATTAGCGTTTTTCTACGGTCCAAAAACAATAAATCGTGGGCCCTCATATACTGAAATCCGCGGTGACCGTGTCTGTTAACTGTACTGTGTACATAGCTTCGAAGAGTTCCAACAGTAAGACTACAATATTGGCGACCGAGCGATTTTTCGGTTGGTCAACAAATACGTCATCATCGAAACAACCTAATCCGCAGGGGTACCAAGGAACAACAAAATGGCTTGAAAAACAACACCAACTCAGTCTAGAGTAGTTAGTATTATTAACTTTCGAAAAAAAGACGCCATTTGCGAAATAAACATTGCCAAACAATTTTGAAATGTAAAATAACAAAAAAAACTGCATTAGAAGATTTGGGTAATTTTAACCTTACAAATGGCTTATTGATGAAATTCTTTCAACGAAATATTTTTAAACATAGCCTGCAAGCGAGCTCTCTCGGGGGTGTGGGGCCTCCTTCGCGCCCCCACCCCTGAGAGTGCTTGCTCTCAGCCTATTTTAAACACGGAAAACGAGACAACAAGCCTTCATAAACAAAAACAGTTATTTAGGAAAGCATTCGTTTGCCTGGAAAAGTAAAATCCATTGAGTTGCGGCCTTGAGAAAAAATTACTCGGTGGCTGTTCCATTCGATGGCGAGAATTTAAGCTTAATTCGCTTGATCATCTGAAGAAAAATATTTTCAACATATGAATTCTCTCAATTAAACAATTCTTATCATGTTAATCCACAATGAAATACGTAATTTACTTTACCGTGGAAGTGGAAGACGTACTTGAGAATTTAAGTTTGACGCTCCTGTGGTCTTTTGAGATGGTCGTTTTCCACACCTCCTCAAAACAAGTCTGTCCTTGAGCAATAATTTTGTACCCTCTACTGAAGCTCTCCAATATTTCTTCTACACGCCCTGTCGAGTATTCTTTAGGTCTTTTGCTTTTCATGTAGTAGTCTTCATTTCAAGGACACGCAAAAAAAGCCAGTGTACGAAAAGCCAGCGGCCACATTGTTGACTTAAGATGAAACTTCTCCTGTCACAACAAGCCATCCGAGGTTTGCTTCTTGTCAGTGTCCAACGTATGGGATATTGCTCCTTACTCCGTTATAACACACATGTTATCGTAACGGACGTCCGTGAAAGTACGCCTTTTTACTGCTCGCGACAACGTACGGCCATGAATGGCGTCATGACCGCAATAATTGAGTTGTATGGTTTGAAATATGTTCTGTTTCTAGAAGTATGGAGCTCCGCTCTGGAGGGGCCTCCTTCGACCCGCGAAGCAGCTCCGCTGTAATTTACTCAATTCAATTACACAGATGGTTAAAGAAAAAGACAATAAATAAATAGCTGCGTAGTAAGGTTAGTTTGTACAGAACCTATGATAAACATTATTCACTAAAAGAAAAAATATTCAAAGATCTATAAAAATTGATCCTTGTTCAAGTTAAACTTAGCTATATGAATTTATGTCCTAAAAAGACATATACTGTTTGGCACAAAATAACTATGTCCATGGGTTCCATTTCCTTCGATGGTACAGTGGTTAGATGAGCAAACAATCCGATTGTGTTTTGTGTCTTTTTCAGGTGGCGCGCGTTCAAGCCTCATATTTTCACTATTCTGTTTCTCCAATGTTTTCATTTCTTTTTTTAGGTTGTTGTCTCTTTTTGATTTTCGTACCTCCATTCCGTCACCTCCTTTCTTTGTAATGGGTTTTTATTTTCATTATTCTCGTAACAACAAACACAAATATCAGTCTCTCCGATAATTAAAGTATCTGGTAGTTATAGCCTGACTAAGGAATTATACTATCAGTCTACGTCAACTATATTTTTGAGCTTGGTTAGTGTAGACTAGCTAGACAACTAATGACAAGAGAACAATCAATTATGTTTGACTATTCAGAGATCAGTACCTCCATACTTTCCTCAGCTCTACATGGCTTGTTCCTCCATTGCCAAGACCAAACACCATCTGTCAGCCATGCGTTACGCTTGGTAACGTTATCAGCAGAGCAAAATACGATACGATTATTCCTAGAAGCTGAAATAAAGCAAAACATAATTATGACGAGTAACATCAAAACGTTTATTCTAAAGATGTGCTGATGGTTGTCGATAAAAAAAATTCGCCACTTGGTTCTTTGAAACGTATTCTATTCCAAAATGGCGCCCACCGCCCCTAAAACCGTGAGTGAGGCGTTCCCTTCCCGCGCTCTTCCTTGATTTCTGTCGCCCTTACGTGTGTTCCATAAATTCGCCAGAAGGCAAAAAGGAACGGGAGCTCAGAATACAAAAACCACGACTAGTGGTTTTTGTATTTTGAGTCATTGCTACGGGGAGTTGAGTCATCGCTACGTGGCCTGCTTGGAATAAGCAATTTGGAAATTGCCAGTTGACATCTCGCATTTGAAAGTTAAGGTGGCTCGTGTTTTGGAGAATTTCCCGGGGGAATGGTAAGGAGTATGTAGCTATGGCAGCTTAAGGGATAGAGAAGGAAACTTCGGCTGTTTAATAGAACTTTACATGAAAGTAACGTCCATGATAACCTTTTTGTTGTGACGTCATCGGTCACGTGACCAGAGCACACGAAATATTTCAAATCACTTTAAAACTGCCTTGAGCTCAATATATCCTTAATTTCTCCTAGTCATATTACAGAAAAAGTTATGTTATTCAAAACTACCGTTATTACTTTTTGTTTTGAAAAAAAAAACCAAACAAAAATGAACCTTTTACTTTAGATAATCCCCTATTTTGCGAGGTTTTAATATAAATGTAAAAACAAATCAGCATATTTGGTCTCAGACTATGCTCTTTCCAACTACGTTAACAGTGTTTTTGAAAGCATTCGTTTTCATATAGCTTAGGGATGTGAATTTGTATGCACGCGGAGTACTGGGCACCGATGTCACGGATTGTTGAGGGGACTGGTGCCCTTTAAAGGCGCTTTCGCTCCGCTACAAGGCAGAAAAATGGTTTGAAGAGATGCTTTCCTAGTTTTCTGTGAATTGTTAATAGTTTCTCGGAAAGTGGACAACACGTCATTTTTCGCTGCATTTCTCAGAAATTTGGGTCAACTGTCAAGTCAAACAGGTTACAATGTCAGGTAAGTACTTACGTGTAATTTTTATAAGTGCTGCTTTAAAATTTTCATGACTTTTGTTGTGAGATACGCTTAGTTGAACTCATTGTTTCTGTTCAGTGAACAGCTGTTTAGAGCATTTCTGGTCGATCATTAGCTTGATGTTTTGTATTTATCGTTTAACTTAGTCCAGTGCTTAAATAATTTAATCTCATTCCTGTTGTAAACAGCCGACAAATGTAGTTTTTGTTCACTCGACTGGGAGTCATATGTTATTTGTTGGCCAAGTAAAAGGGCAACAAAGCATCTTTTTGCTTTCAGTAAGCTTTAATTACATTGTTGCTGTTAAAAAAATATTTTCAACGGTTCTTGCTTAAAGGAAGAAATTCAGGCTATTCCCTAAATGTTGATATTGGCAGATAAGCGTAAATTCTTTTTTGTGGCATCATTTAAGTGTTGTTTTACATCTCCCACTCCATTGTTGTTTAGCTGGGCTTTTCTTGAGTGACTGCAAAATATTTATACATGTCTAACGTGTTACGAATGTTTATTATATCACGTAACGTTCAATACTTTGGATTATAGTTTAAGCCTGTTTTGATGACAATTTTGAATAAGGTATAGCTTTTCTTACAGGTTATCTGTTGATCACTCTTGGGAAAACACGTTTAAGATAATAGAGTTCAAAGAAGGTGAATGTAATTTTGTATACGTCTTCTCATCTTTCACAGATTATTCCATAATTTGCAGAGTTAAAAATTAACTTCAGTGATTGGTTGCTGTTCGGCTGGTATCCTTAAATTCTTAGTGGCCCAGGCCAAAATAAAGTGGCTTTTAATTTCCTCTAGTCTAAAGCAAAAAATAAATAAATAAACCATATTTACTTTACTAAAACCCTCCCAACCTGGGTGAGAAGTAAGTCTTTTATCAAGGGATTTTGTCAATAATCGTGTGGGAAACAGTACAACAAAAAACGTAAGTTCAACAAAAAACAAAATGGCGTCTTGATATATTGCGGATTGATCTAAATACTCCAGAATGGCTTTGAATTTTGCACTCCACGAACTAAACGTTTACTACAATAATATTTATGAAGTTAGAGTTGAGGAAGGGAAAGGAAAAAAGGTACTCCAATAAAAGTACATTTTATTTTTATTGTAACATTTTTTAATCGTAGTCGCCCGCAGGCGATCAAACCTCAACCTTTAGTGGGCCTGTTCAGTCTTAAATCGCCACTGGCAACCAGGAGACTGCCAATTTTTAGCCCTGAATTTGTTGTTTTCACTGATCCTTTTTTAAAATCTGTTTTAGGCCTGTTCTGTCAGCAGTGATCAGTGATGCAGCCTTTTCTTACAGTGAAGGTACGTGGAGTATATCAGTCATATAATTATCCCAGCTTACATACCTACATGTAACTGTTCAGTAAATTGAACTTGATCGACGCAGTGATCAGGTTAATTTGGGTTCGGTGTCGAACACCAAAAATATGAATACACCGGCCAGGAACCGTACCAGAAAGAAAATCATACTGGTGTCATGTAAACACCCCCTCAGACTAAAATCGAGCAGCTCTCAAGGATATTTAACAACATCCTCAGACCCAGGAGCAGTAACACCCTGCAGCTGATTTCATGGAAGCGATGCAAACTCAGACCAAAAGTCAGACTGGTATGGAGTGTTTACAGGAGACCAACCACCCCTAAAAGTTCAGTTTATCTATTATCCACCAGCTTGGAATGTTTCAGTGCCACCTATTAAATGTGCGTGCTCAAACAAAAATCTCAGACCGGTCTGAACTCAATTTATGTTTACTTAGTTCCGTGGTCTGATTTTAGACTGTTGTAAGTCAATCGAATTAGTTCTGCAACGGTAATGAATCAAACCAGCCCGAGATGACAATAATTTTATACCGGCTTAACATTTCATATCGCCTTTAAGTAAACAGAAGCAAGCGTTAGTATGGAGTTGATCTGAAGTTGCACCGCCCTATATTGGTACCATTCTCATAGACTACGAGCAGGCTCTTTATTCTCTTTGGTGCATGCACACCAACTGTTCGTACGTACGTCGCCTCAGATGAAATTGCAATCATATACAAAGTCTTAAGGTGTCTTTAAGAAGTAACATGCTTTTTAAAGTGAAATAACAGACAGCCTGTAGTTCTAACCCTTAAAACTTTCCTGGGGGGCTACAAGTAGAAAGGATATATACTTCCATGGGTATTTTACTAACTCTATTAGAGCTTAAAAACAGATCTTTAAGGTAATGAGCAATACTTTTACGAACGATATCTCAATTTTTTTAAGATTCCTTTGTCTATTGATTCCCAGAGGAGACTGAAGAGAAAGAAGACCAAACTAAATATAGAGGTTTGTCTGTAAGGCCTTGGAGTCAAGTTAGGATTTTGAGATATCTAACGTGGGCTATTGGGAATTTGCTGGACTATGAACAAGATCTTTTACACCATGTGGCGATTCCATCCAGGTGACAAGTTGTGCTTGTTTTGTGGCATGACATACTTCTTGCGAGCCCCTCAGTTAGGTTAGCATATATGTAAATACTACTTTGGTTTCACCAAAGTAATAAGTAACCTCCAAAAAGCCATGGGCTTACTATTGGCAATTGAGATAATTAAAATCTTCTTTGTTTTCCTTTTCAGGTTTTTATTCCATCAACCTGATGTCAGGAAAATATGGCAGTTTATTATAAGGCTTTGGTTGAGCAATGTGTACTCTGCACTATATTCCCAGACAAACATTATTAATTCAAATAAAAGATTTGACGAGCAGTTTTGAAGTAAGGTTATGTATTTTATTTCATTTTCTGCTAAATATTTTGATGTTTTTGATTAGTTTGACTGTAAACACCTGCACCGTTAACTCATAAGGAATTGAACAACTCATTATGAGGTTCTGCATACACTTTATGTTCCCTCAGTACTACTAAGTGGTTGATGTGTGAAAATGGAATGAATCCTGGAGTACCTCTTAGAAGTAAAAGTAACTTGGCTGAGCGACACCCAGAAAACAATAGCTTGGTACCTTTTAGGGCCTTACTTAAAAATATCTGATGAACACACCCATGACGTATATTTGCTTATTGGTGGCATTAGATACAGTGTCATGGTCTGGGGTAGTGACACAGTGAGTCAAAATCTGTGCATCGAATAAAGTCACTAGCGATAACTGGACCATTTGTTATTCTCATTGGCAACACTTTTAGTCATGGATTGGTTAATGGACTGAATTTTGATTTTTCATTGGCTGATTGACTGATTTGTCAATGAAGTGGTTGAGTGGTTGATTGATTGACAAATTGGTAGTGAAATAGATCAATGAATTGATTTACCTGAGGCAAGGTAAACAACAATTGAGCCTAATATTTAAGTTTAAGACCTACAACAGGGGCTTATTTGAAATTCATAAAACAGGTTCTGATTTAATGAGAGGTGTATTACTAATAATAAACTAATAACGGAACTCCTTTGCGGCCGAACGCCGCTGAGTGGAGCCCCATACTCATACAAAGAAGGCATGCTGGTAATTTTTTATGGTCGCGGCAAGCGGAATGGCTGGCAGGCGCGTGCGCCGCACGTCCGTACGTCCGTTGCATTTCATGACATTCTTGCATGAGGCAATTTTCGCCCACCTTCTTGACAATGCCGTACGAGGAATCGAGTAACTCTTTTGACGTGACAAATTGGACGTTAGTCTTGACTTTTCATGTCAATACGCTAAAGGACAGCGTCAAGCAGAATGGAAACGAAAACGAGAAAAGCGAAGGAACAGTACAGCAGAGCGAGAAAGGCAACGAGAAATAAGAGGGAACGGTACTGAAGAACAACGCCAGAGGGAAACTGAGAGACGCCGACAGAGCACTGTAAACATGTCGGGTACAGTTTTCTTGATTTTTATCTATTTGTGATTGGAAATAATTTTGTGCAACCGAATAATTTACTTCTTCGTTCTTGTATTTTATTTTACAGATGCTTTGACCCGATGCTTCGAGCCAGCGTGAAGATTTGATGCTGAGTTTCTCGGAACATTTCAATCATTTCACAGAATATTACGGTATGGTACATTCGCTTTTATTTAGATGGATCCCACTATCGCAACTCGCTCAACCCCGTTATCTTGAACAAACAGAAATTTGTCTTGGCTTTGGTCATAAATATAATATTTCCAGTTATTTACTTTTACGACGATAACCCACTTCGGTTATCTCAAATTCGTGGCACCGCTTTGAAGGATACCAGTGTGTTTTGTTTTCACGCAGCAAACTGTAGCCAGGCAAAGGAGAAAAACAGCTTTTAAAAGCATGCAATGAAGTAAAAGACGAAAACAAGTACCAACGTGAATAGTCAAGATGTTAACCCATTGACTAACAAAAGAATAACAAAATAGCACATATTTGTTATATGCCTCGTTGTTTTAGACTCTGAATTAAAAAAATTAATCCAGTCATTGTTTACAATATCCTCGGCAAAACCAGACCAAACTCCATTCAAGTAACGAATCGATGAAAAAGCACATCCTCATTTATGAATCCATTTCTGATTTCTGAATTGTTTGCCTGCATTTCAATTATTTGGCTTCACTTAAGCTCAAGACTTATGTGTGAATTAATTTTATTTAAGCCTTTTAATATTGGTTTCCAGAAGGCGACTGCGATTTGCTATTTTTTTCCATCTTAGTACCTACATGTATGAAATAAAAGCACTGCATTGTGGAAAGTGCTTTTTACTATTTTTTTCACTCATAATGGAATGTTCATGTTTTAGAAAGTTCAAATAATTACTGCATGCATTTTTTGGTTTTCTCAAAAATCATCGTATGCCCGAGGCGGGGGGGGAATCCGGATGTAAGCAAAGCATTTTTTTATGCAATTGACATATTTGTACTGATGTGTTTTTGCTTTCTAAAGGCAATCTGGCTTGTTTAACTGACAATTGTCTGCTGGGATTAGTTAGAACATGTTTGATTAATTGTGATTGGCTCTTTACTGAGTTAAGCAAAGGAGACTGGAGATAATTAAACATCTCGTAAACTTAAATGAGCTCCTGCCATTTTGCTGCTCATTCGATCAATTGATATTCAAGTGCTTTACCTTATCCGTATTCTACAGTAGCAATGAACCGTGCAAAGCGCGGAAGACATAACCACTTTTTAGACAAATGGCTGAAAGAGTTTAGATAGCTGCAAATGAGGGGTTCAGGTAATGATTTATTAATTATTTGTAAGGATTCCACAAAAGCTGGAAAGAAGAACACTTTCACGGGTGGATGCAAAAAGTTCCAACAATAGGCGCTTGTATGTCTCATGAATCAGGTGGATCACAAAAGTATAGCAAAGTATTGCTTCGGCAATAACATTTCAAAGCTAAAAGTCACAATGCAGCAAAGTGAATGATGACTCCCTTGATAACTGACATTGAGTATATTAAGTACTATTCTGTTCACCCGTTCTTTCTGTTCATTAATGTCACATTGGTCAAAAATTGTGTTGTCAATGCCTTAGTAATGTATGATACATAAAATATTAGTTATCTGGTGTTGTCAAAAGAAAATACAATAGAGTTAATATTCTTTTAAGGGTGAAAGTAATTTGCCAGTTGCTCGTTCTCATGAATTTTGCACTCCGAAACTAAAAATTTACTTCAATCTATGAACTTAGAGTTGAGGAAGGGAAAGAAAAGAAAGGTGCTCCAATGAAAGAATATTTATTTTTATTGTAACTACAGTGTAACTTTTATTCGCAGTCCTCTATCAGGCACTTAAAGTCCGCTGTTCACGGAGAAGCGCATGCGCGAGCGGAACGGCTCAAAAATAAATTGTACGGGTCGACCCTAAATTCGAACTGAGCTTCTGGTGGAAAAATCCGTTGAAATCGCACCCTAATTTTGCACATCCGCTCTTCGCTTTCCACTTTTGATAGACTTTATTTCCTGTTGTAAATATATGTTCGCTTTTTATAATGTTGAAAGTGATTTAGCAGCCGAAATCGGCATTTTAGTCAATGGATGGTCAGGAGAGACGTCGTGGTAGACTGGCGACGGGACGGCAGAACGCAATACATTCACGAGATTGAAGAATCCCTGAGTCTTACGAACCAGCCTTTTAACTGTTGCGGATTTGACAAATGTAAAATCGCTAAGAACTTTAAACAGACCATCACAAGCGGGTCAAACAATAACCTTTGTCCGAATTGCTGCTGGAGATCTATCAGTTGGATGCTAGTAGTTCGCCATAAGACAACAGAGGTGCAATGTTTTAACTCCAAGAATTCTATTTCTATTTTAACCACAACCACGAAAGTGGAGTTAAAACGATATCGCCAGAAGCTGTAGCTTCTTTATGACCAAAAGAGATGGCAACAGTCTCAGAATAATTAATCTGGATCTGACATCCGTGATAAAGAAAGTTACATGTCTTGCAGATAACCGCAAGCAAACATCAAATTACGTGCTAAGAAACTCGTGGATCCTTTCATAAATTAAACGTCACTCTTTTAAGCGGCAATAGGAATCTTGCTATTAAACTGAGCACAAAAACCTAACTAGTTGCCACAGAACTTGCACACATAGAGGCACAAAGATTTCAAACGGCTCTAAGAACATCAAACACTCCAGACAGTATCACAGCTTGAAGTTTCTCCCAGATCAATAGGTCAACCTCACAATTTACCGGCTCAATTTCGCTGTGTCGCCTTCAAATCATCTTGATCAAAGGGAGAAATCTTGATCAAAGGGACAAAGCTGTTACGATTGTACGTGGACAAACTCTATTTTGAAGGCTGGAATAACTTCAAAAACTAGCGGCAGTCGTGCTTGTCTATGTCATTTCATATACTATCGACAACAAGTTGTAACAATTTACCGCCGTATCCCGCCAGGGTTGTGAACGTGCTTCTAATTGGTCTAAAAATAATTATCTTGACAGTGCTCAAGTCATCGCTCGCACATGCGCTGCACCGTGAAACTCTGCCTTTAAGCCTCTACTTTTAGTGGCCCGGGTCAGTTTTAAATCGCCACTGGAGACTGGGCGACTGCCAATTTTTAGCCCTGAATTTGTTACTTTTTTTTACTGATCTTTTTTTTTCTGTTCTAGGCATGTATGCCAGCAGTGATCAGTTATGCAGCATTTTCTTACAGTGAAGGTAGGTGGAAGATGTCAGTTATATAATTAGCCCAGCTTACGTATCTAGCTGTTTAGTAAATTGAACTGGCTTGAATGCAGTGACTGGGTTTATTTGGGTTCGGAAATTGAACACAATAATTATTAACCAGAAATATGCCTACAGCTGTGTTTGATTCCATTCAATTTCTGAACCCAGCCAAACATAATTAAGCACAATTAAACAGTTTTAAAATCATATAAATATATAGATTTAGCCAAGCCTAAAAGTGGAGCTCCAATTTTCATTTGGCAATGCTATTATTCACAAAGGAAAATTAAAATTGAACCAACAATAAAATTGATCCATAACATTTACATGAGTTTTCCATCAGGACTTCCATTTGGGTGGGCAATGAGAGCCTTTACATGTGGATTTAAGGGGGGAGACTCTTAATCACCATATTGTTGCTATGGCAAGTTCCTCAGAACCATCATATCTTGGAAACCCTATTACTTCCACAGATAAGCTGCTTGGCCACATTTGTTTTATGGGAAAGGTTTTCAAGATTTTCAAGTCACAACCATATTCAGCATGTCACTTGACCTGAACAGAAAAAAATGCTAAATCTCAAACAGCATACAGCTTTCGCTATTGTAAACATTGCAAACATTTAAATATTATCAGGATGCAAAATTTGAAGCAACAGTTTCTAGAAATTCGCTTTATTATATTATTAATATAAAAGTTATGATGGCACAAGCACGTATCTTGGTACATTTTTGTGCTGTAGTTCTATTCTTTGTAAAAACAGTAATTGCGTGCTTCGAATTACAAAGAAGGGTGGGGCGATTTGCAAAAAAATCGGAACTTTACTAGTTTCCTTTTAGTCTTACTGATTTTCTTTTTAATGTGCAGTTGGGGACTGGTACTAGCTATGCACGCGCAATGTTGAGTTGTGGAATTCAGATGTTCTTCCTCATTATTTCACCAATATAGCGGCACGAAATGCTGAAAAACAGCGTATGATAAAATACCATCCACAAAAATCCCTTAGCAACAATGCGAGATCTGTAGTTAAGAATCTCCCTCCCTCAAGTTACAAAATCCTTTTTTCACGGTGATTTGAGATTTATTCTGGTTCCAGGCTATATGGTTAATTCACTTAATGCAGAATGAATCAAACAGTTATACCATGTTTACGTGATACCAGTATGAACTCACCCAGGTATGACTCGCACTGTTACGAGATTTTGTGCTGTAATCATGTAACAAATACAGAGAAGCAAGAAGGAACTGGAATGAACTTGTATCAGAATGACAACCATTCTATGTACTGGTGTCATGTAAACACCCCCTCAGACTAAAGTTGAGCAGCTCTCAACTATGTTTAACGACATCCTCAGATACCTAGGGGCAGTAAAATATGGCGTTCATTACTGCTCAAAACACTTTGAGGACATTTTGGAAGTTCAAACACCTTTTTGACGTCTGATAGGTCAGATTACAGTGCCTGGTATTATGACGTAAAATTCACGACGTAATCCCTGTACGTTTGACGATACGACGTAAACTAAATTAACTTCTGTCGTACAAAGAAAATTGACTCTCGTTTACATGTGGACTGAACGTCATTCAGACGTCTTCCTTCAGTTCGTTGTAAAGATGAAGCTGTACACGTTACGACATAAAAATTAAAGTCATCTAAATTACGGCGTAATGTTACAGAGCTTCGCGACATCATTAAGGCGCAATCTTAATTTTATTTCAAATACGGTTTACGCCGTAAATTTTATGACGTTAACTAAATTAATTGAAGTTGTCAATCAAATAAGGTTTACGTCGCAAAATTTACGACGTAAACTTAATACGTTATAGTCGTCAATCAAATAAGGTTTTACATCGTAAATACGACGTAAGCTTAATCTGTTAAAGCTGTCAATCAAATAAGGTTTCTTAATAGATTAACAATTACAATGTTTAATGAGTTAAAGTTAAAGTTAATTCATGAAAGTTACGATGTAACGTAAATAAGTCATCTTGTTGCATTTTAAGTTTTGGTAGGTTACCTTTCACAATGTTTAATATCTAATCGTCAAAGTTTTAATAGGTTAACGTTCAGAATGTTTAAAAAGTTAACGCCAACGAGAAAATGGTTAAGTTTAAATTGGTAGAGTTAATTAAGTGCAGCAAGAACAAATATCACCTCGCTTTGTCAGAAGTCCATTTAAATGAAGAGAGTGCTGGTTCAATCAGTCAATTTTTTTAAATTACTGCAATATATGGAAAAGCATCCGATTGAATGACAGTGTTATTGGTGTTAATGTTTTTCCAAGGACATAATAGACTTTTCAATAAAGAAAATGACATTCCAATGATGTTATTGAAGGTGCCAGTGGTGGTTGGACACGGTTCGCAAAGCATGATGGGGCTATCGATCGATTCGAGCTCAGTTGCAATGAACCTTCGTATTGTGCGGATTTCAAGAGCAAAAAAAAATTCAACTTCAAGAGCTGGAAATAACAAAGATGGAAGTTTCTGCGATTCCTGTGGTCTAATTATCCTTTGTTTACATCTGAATATTTGATGTAATATTTTAACGGCTGGTTTCATGCATTGATCGATTAAACGCGTACGCGCGGAGACTTCAATCCAGGATTTATCAGGAATAAGCCTCTTTAGTAACTTATATGTGCAAAACATCTTACAATGAATAGCCTCTTGGGCCATGAAGGACTTATTTCCAATCATCGAAAGTGAAAACACAGATGCTTGGCTTTCTGAGGTCTTGTAATTGCTACAGTTGTGTGAAATCGTAAGTTTTGCCCGATGGATAAGCGTCGAGTACGTGTGACGAAAAACCTTACCAATGTTCATTTTATAGCATTAACAGTCCTTCAACTTCCAGGGCGTCCAAAAGCTTCTGTTTCTCAAAAATACCGTTGATACAGGATGTAGTAATCCTGAAGAGCTTGTCTGAAATTATACTTTCACAGCTTAGTTTAACAAGGCTGTATTAAAATATTATTGTTCGAATTGCTAGCTGTCAATATGAATGAATTAATTTGCTTTGCTTTTGAAAGTAACTGATGCTGAGAAAGTTAGTCTGTGATTGAAAGAGAATTCCACTTTCTTTTGCAGTGGACTTGAAAATCTGTCTTTAAAAAATTTAACGAAGCTCTGTTCAGCCTGTAGATTGTGTGACAACATTACATACAGTGCACCCATATTTTTTTCTCAGCTACTTGAATGATTGATAGCCTCCCACGCAGTTGTTTTTAGGGGGTCTTATTACCCTCCTCATTTACCCAAAAGGACCTAAAGCAGAAAATAGTTTTTAACCCTTAATACAAGGTTGTTGGGGACTTTGCACTGACTATCATGACAAAATTATTGAGGTCACAGAGAACCTGTTTAGCTTGAATCCTTTTAAAACTAGTAAAGCACATTAGAGCAGTACATCAAATGTCATTTCTACAAATCTGTCAATTCTTTCAATGAGTAAAGTGATATTTTTATAATTATTAGAGTGCTGTCCCAACTACAGTTGAGCATTTACCTCTTGTAAACAATGGCCCCGTCCTTCATTTGTTTACTTCAGGCCTCTACCTTGTTGAAAAGTCAATGGTGGATCCAGAGGAGGGGCCAAGGGTATCCCCCCTTTTTGCTCAAAAGAAAATAAGGCTGGATAAAACAGACTAACAGACAGCAATATACATGAACAAAACAATTATGGAGTTCTACATTATTTTATTCCAGACTACAACGAAGCAGAGCACAGTTTACCTTGTGTACAACAGCGTACTCCACTCAGAAAGCATCTGATTTTTTTTGTCGATTTACTTATTGTCAGAATATAGTACAGAATAATACCAAGATATAACTCCACAAAAGTCTTGTATTTTGTTGTCTCCCCTCACCCACCATTAAACTTGGACCCCATCCTCCATGAAAGTCTGGACTCGTCACTGGGCACCAAGTCTGCCTGTTAAGGCGAGTAACAGAAACTTAAGGGGTGTTTACATAATACAGGTTTGATTTTCATTCCCTCTTATGGCTCTGTATAACTTTGTTTACATGACACCAGGGGTCAATTTAATAAAACATTTCCAAGTGTAATTTACAAGTGTAGCTATTGTTTTCAACCTCTGAAAAAATAAACTGGTTTTATTAAATCGATCCCAGCACAAGATTTCATAGCATTACGAGTCATACAAGTGCGGGTTTATTCTGGTTGTTGTACCAGATCAAGATTTTAGTTCCGGTGCAAAAACGTGAACCATAATCATGTAAACAGGGTAAGACCAATCAATTTGGTGCGAAATCTGTCTTCTGGAAGACAATTCAGCAGAAAGCAAATAAGGATTGATATCAATGTAAAAAATTGATGAAGAAAGCAAAAGTTGCGAGTTCAATTAGAAAAGGGATATTTAATCAATCACAGTTCTCAACTCTTTTATGGGTCTTAATAGCTCTAATTGTCATTAACAACAACTAAACTGACAAATTGAAAGGGATTTTCAATCAATAACTCACAGTTCTTCCTCAATAGTTCTGGATTTCGTACAGCCCACTAACTTGAAACCCACCCCCCCCCCCTCCCCCACCTGCTCACAACTGTATTGGACTGTAAATATTTTTATAGTCTTATTGCTTGATCTTGCTCACTTATTTACTATTGACTATCTCAAATTTTTGATATCTCAAACAATTTTTGGTTTCTCTTGCATCTCTAAGATAGCACCGTGAATTTCCAATCTGAGTTACTGATAATGGTTCACTGCACAGAGTTTGTAAGTTAAGAATCTTAAGGCTGCTGCTTAGGGGATCTTAGGAAACCAATCCACAACAGATCATGTGACTATATATTGAGACCCTAAAGCCCAAAAACTTTTGGTCATTTCAGCAAACAAAATGTGATTCTTGAAAGCTTGTTGCATGCAGGGCAACAGAGCAGACTGAAGAAACCATTTTCAATTGCCTCTTAACCTAAAGGCAACAAAACAAAGAAGGGAAAACACTCAATTGGGAAGACGATCACTCGCGTTAATATTTCGCGGGTAATTTTCACATCTCGCAGCGTGAGAGTAATATTGGAGAACAAATTCGACAACTTAAACAACCCGTAATTCTCAAACTAGAGGGGCGCTATCGGGCGCCATATGATTTTATAAAAGCAAATTTATCCCTCTTGATCTTGGTGTAAAATAAACGGTTTTAGATTTTTGGGTTAGCCTACAAATTCTCAAAATGTAAGACCTACTCAAATATCATGAAAGCACACGTTGCTCGATCCACCTACAAAGAAATTGTGCGCAAACTTGACTTACAAAAGATGACCAGATCCAGAAATTTCAAGACTTCTAGATACACACCAATCTAATTATTCTTGTTAAATGTAAGTTGCACTGGGGACAGATAGCACGTTAAAATGACGAGAAGTGAAGCTCGCATTCCCATCAAAGGCCGCCATGTTGATTTCTCGTCCTGGTTAAGAGACTGCTCGTGATTGGCTAATATAATGATCCACCATACCTTTCGGACCGTGTCCAGCCACCACTATGAAGGTGCATTAGCATGGTAATTGCGCAAATGAACCAACGGATGACTAAAATGTACATTTCGTCGTGAAAATGTTATTCCAAAGATGTTATTGATTTCCCGTGAAATAAAATGAATTTCTATTTTCCGTTAATGAAGGGCAAAAGGTGTACTTGGCCAACAAATAATATATGATTTTGCAGTCGAGTGAACAAAAACTACTTCTGTCGGCTGTTTACAACCGGTAGGAAAATTAAATTATTTAAGCACTGGACTAACAATAAATAAGAAACATCAAACTAATGATCGATCGGAAAAGCTCTAAAAAGCTGTCCACTGAGCTCAACTAAGCGTATTTCACAACAAAAGTCGTTACACGTACCTGACACTGTAGCCTGTTTCACTTGATTTTGACCAGAATTTCTGAGCAATGCAGCGAAAAATGAAGTGTTGTCCACTTTCCGAGAAACTATAACCAATTCTTAGTGGAAATACGTGACAGAAAGCTAGGAAAAACACCTCTTCAACCCATTCTTCTGCCAAGTAGGAGTGTATACCGCCAAGTACGAGTTCAGCTGTGGCGCGCCCGCGCCAGAATAGGGCACCAGTCTCCCTCAATAATCCATGACATTGGTGCCCAGTACTCCACGTGCGTGCAAATTCACATCCCTAAGCTATATGAAAACGATTTTTTTTCAAAAAAATTGTTAACGTTGTTTGAAAGAGTATAGACTGAGACCAAATACGCTGATTCGTTTTTACATTTATATTAAAATCTCACAAAACAGGGGATTATCAAAAGTTTCAGGTTCATTTTTAATTTGTTTTTTTTTTTCAAAAGAAAAAGTGATAACGGTCATTTTTGAACAACTCCCAATTTTTTCCGCAACATGACTGGGAGAAATTACGGATTTATTGAGCTCAATGCAGTTTTAAAATGATTTAAATTATTCCATGTGATCTGGTCACGTGACCGATGACGTCACAACAATAAGGTTTTCCTGGATGTTACTTTTATGTGAAGTTCTATTAACCAGCCAAACCTTGCTTCTCTCGGCCTTAAACTGCCATACCTACAGACTCCTTACCAGTCCCCTGGGAAATGCTCCTTGTTTGCTAGATGAACGCAGAAACTATAAATAAGAGTTGCATGACCTAAAGCATTGTGAGCCGGTCACCGGAAGTGTCACTGGAGAATGTCTGAAACACCCGCAGTTTACTTTCTTCACATTAACAGAATGGTTTTAGTCCAGGCTATCTCATTGTGATAGACAGGGAAAATTGCAGCTAAACAAAATATCGGGGGTAGAATAAACATGGCTGTAGTGCTTGATTAACTAGTATCAATTTTGACTGATTTTAAAACGTTTCTTATGCGTTCAGCCTTCGCTTTTTACCTCCTAAGTAATGTTTTACTCACTCAGGTATCGCTTAGGGTAGACTATGAACGAAAACTAAAGATTTATGACAATTGAATGACAATGCTTCTAAAATCTAACAATAGAATACAACATTCGATGTAAACATCTTTAGCGCAATTTAAATTACTATAGCTCTTATCTGGTTGTCTGTTTTAGCACGTTCTTCTTAAGGGCTCAAATAAGGCCTGAGCCACGCCCAGATTGGTGTCCTTTAGGGATTAATTCCAATCTTCCGACAAGCATCCCTGTCCCTTTCATATGGGAGTCCCCAGGTGCTTCATTTCAATTTAATCTGATGTCAAGGTCGCTGACACGTAACCAAAAAAAAAGGCGCTGGCCACTCCTCAGTTTCACAGCAATAAAAGTCAAGAAGAAGTAATTCTGACACATTTTCTTATGCATTTCAAAACACAAAGTTAACACATTTGCTCAGGATGGGACTGGCCCTAGTAATGCTTGCACTAAATAGCAATTTGGTCTGTCGTGCGTTTATAATATGGGCGACCACAAGAGGGTTCATTCAGTATAGCCCCTACGTAACAGGATAATTGAAGCAAAGCAGCCACAGTAATATTGTTTCTGTATTCTCCTGCGAGAGAAAGTCAAAGCAATAGACGAGAAGGCATTAGGGATTCGTCGAGCGTTTCGTGTACATATGCCATAAATTAAGAACTTGAATCACTTCTTACCAAGAGCTACTGCTTCGGTATATTTTTCTACACATCGTAGCCGAGAAAGATAGCATTTTACTTCTCCGTTAGTATCCTCAAACCATCGCTATTTTTGCCGCTTAAAGGAAGTAGAGTTCGCAACCCAGACCCCATCTCTTCAGCTTCTTTGGCTTAGGTCATCTCATTGGTAGGCTCGAAATGGATCGCTTGCGCAGGCTCCTCTCTGGCCTACCACGTAATCAGTTAGCTAGGCAATAGCGCATACCTGAGTAACTTGCACTGGATCTGGGAAGTAACTTGTATTGCCTAGAAAAAGGTTTATTTTCTAAATATGTGTACAATACTTTTGCAAAAAAATGTGCTTTCGTTTGCTCATTGTTTTCGAGGTGCCTTTTATCATTCGACAAATTGTAGTGAGTGTCAAATGGCCTTATTATAATGGCGCTGGAATCTCGAACCCTCATTGGAAGCGGAAGTTGACGATAGCTCGAGTTAACTCTTTACTAAAATGAGGGAAGCAAGTGAAACTGACTTTTTTCAGAGTCCGTTGTTGGTTAAACAATGAGTTGTGTTCCCAAACGCGACTAAAGCTATTGTCTATTTCTCTCTATCTCATAGTTTGATTTTGTTGCTTCAAATAAGGAAGAAAAAACGCTTTACAAGGAAGAAAAAAATCTTGGAAGTCATGGAAGAAGTCATGGGAGAATGGATTCAAAAGAAAACCGGCGTTATAGCTTCCATGGTGTTGTCCAAAAACAACACAGCCTCTGGAAATAACATTGCAACGACGTGGTGGTGCTTCTGGGAACCACACCCCCCAAATGTAGTCGTCACTTAGCATTGAAATTTTTTAAAGTGGTTTGGCTGAAAAACGCAAGGTGGTTCTCTCACAGGTGCACTTTCGTTTTGCATATTCCGTCAATTCCTAAAGGATGTGCCTGCGGAAAAGCCGGGATTGGTCAACGGCGTGCACTCTTAGCGATAATAGTGAGGGTTTGAGAATAAAAGTGTAGATGTTCAGTGCTACCTAACTTGAGAGATATCATGCAAAGTCTAACACTAAATTTGACCACACATAACTAATTGTCATTTCTTGCACGACCAGCGCCACTGCCATCCCGAGCAAAAACATGTGTTTGATTTTGTTACATTACCATAAGCATGGAGAATGTAAAAGGAAATATGCCAGAATTGCTCTTTCTTGCCTAAGAATCGCTAAGACTGACTACGGTTAAGGAAAAGCTATGCCAGCAACTTTTTTTGGTTAGGTGTCAACGACCATGTAAATGGATAACACGTTAATGATTTGACGCAGGAGTGCATCCGGCGGGGAATAGAAGGGGGGTGCCACCCCCGTCTGTGGGGTTGTTTAAGCTTGAAAAATCCTAGATCCGCAAACGGGAACTTCTAAAAACCACAGAGAGGCTAAAATGACGCCGGTGTAAATGATAAGGAAGCATTATGCGGACTGAGCAAAACCTTCCTTCAGGGTGTCTTCTTTTGTGGGTACCTACATGCGGAAGTAAGAAGCGAAGGCTCAAGGCATCAAAAGCATGTTATGATTTTAAAATCAGTTAAAATTGACATTAGTTAATCAAGCTGACCAAAAATAATTTTCATTCTTCCCCGGATGAGCTGTAATTTTTCCTGCCTATCACAATGAGAATTGCTCTTTCCTGACTACGGTTAAGGAAAAGCTATGCCAGCAACTTTTTTTGGTTAGGTGTCAACGACCATGTAAATGGATAACACATTAATGATTTGACGCAGGAGTGCATCCGGCGGGGAATAGAAGGGGGGTGCCACCCCCGTCTGTGGGGTTGTTTAAGCTTGAAAAATCCTAGATCCGCAAACGGGAACTTCTAAAAACCACAGAGAGGCTAAAATGACGCCGGTGTAAATGATGAGGAAGCATTATGCGGACTGAGCAAAACCTTCCTTCAGGGTGTCTTCTTTTGTGGGTACCTACATGCGGAAGTAAGAAGCGAAGGCTCAAGGCATCAAAAGCATGTTATGATTTTAAAATCAGTTAAAATTGACATTAGTTAATCAAGCTGACCAAAAATAATTTTCATTCTTCCCCGGATGAGCTGTAATTTTTCCTGCCTATCACAATGAGTTAGCCCAGTTGAAAACTTTCTGTTAATATGAAGAACATATAGAAGAAAGTGAACTGCGGGCGTTTCAAACATTCTCCAGTGACACTTCCACAGACCAAATTGCCTTACTAGCGCCAGTTCCATTATGAACAAATGTGTTAACTTTGTGTTACACAAGCCTTGGAAATGCACAAGAGAATAAACCAGAATTACTTCTTCTTGACCTTTATTGCTAAGACACTGAGGACTGGCCTGCGCCTTTTTTTTTTCGGTCAGGTGTCAGCGACCATGTAAATTGTAAGGTTTTAAACGGGAACTTAATCGACGAAGAGCCCAATATGACATCAGTTTAAATTCATTATTCAGACTAAGTAAAACATTCCTTGGGGGGCTGAACGCAAAAAAAACGTTTTGCAATCAGTTAAAATTGAAACAAGCTCATCAAACACTACAGTCATGTTTATTCTACCCCCGATATTGTGTTTAGCTGCAATGTTCCCTGTCTATCAAGAAAGTAAACTGCGGGTGTTTCAGACATTCTCCAGTGACTCTTCCGGTGTCCGACTAACAATACTATAGGTCACGCAACTCTTATTTATAGTATCGGAAGCATCAGAAGGAGAGGCAAGAGGAAAAAAGCCAAAAGATAAGAAATGCCTCTCTAGCGAAATTCTGCCTACACATTTTCATATTTCTGTCTCTAAATTATTTTCCTGGTGTTCCTTTTGGTTCTCGTAAGTAGCGGTGACTTGCGGTGTCACGCAATTGTTTACAATGCGAAAGCCATATTGTCCACAAAACAAAGCCCTGTGGGTCACTTAAAACGATTTCCCCAAGGATTTCTTTTCATATTCTAATAAAGCAGTATATAAATAATCCACAGAAAGTCATTTTATGAAATTCTAAGTTATTGCCCATAATCAAAATTTGCCATTTTTAGAGCTAAAATTTGGTTGCAAAAAACTCTCAATTACAGCGTGTTTTTGTAAATCTGTTTCGGCCATAAAAGTAACTTAGATTTTACAAATTTCTTTGTTAGTACAAGAAGACTTAGAAAAACCACAAATGTTATTTGAAGTTTCGTTTCTAGTTCTGGTTTGCTATGCGAACGGATCAAATTTTGGGAAAATTGCGTCTCACCGGAAGTGGATTTTGAGCTCAACTCGGGCAAAACAGTTTTTCTCGAATTTTCACGAAAGGAAGGCGTATTTGGAAAAACTTAAACTAAAGCCTGTTTTGTTTCTCACTTGGGCCTATCTATGAGCAAAATATGAGTGAAATCGATTTTTCCACTTGTGTCGCTGCTAGGTCGATATTTGTGGAAAGTCGCTCTTAAAACCGTACAATTGCTCAATAGCAATTCATCCACAGACTTAACATTTGAAACCACAGGATTGTCTCCAGGTTTGGCTTTGTGGGTGAAATAATTAATGCACAGATCCCGGTTACAAAGGCAATTTTATTTGCAGTTTGCGTGATGAGCCCGTGGGATGTCTACAATCTGCAGGTATCACGCAGCGTTTAGAACCTCAAATTCAATAAAGTTTTTATCTAATTTCATTGAACCTTGGTATCACACAGCTCCATTGTTTTCAGGGCTAGACGTCATTGTTTGTTTTCTTTGACTTTTTGTAATGCTTTAACTTGTTCCTCTTGTTAAGTCCAAATAACACAACATATTTGCAAATATTTTTCTAAAATGTTCACAGCAGTTCTTTAAACTATTAAAAAATATCAAACAATAGTTTCAGTCTACTCTAGAGGGATAATTTGAATGCTGTCGCCTAGAGCGGTAACCTTTAGAAATCGGCTTTAATTCGTTTTTGAACACTTTTCCAATTAAGGTAATCACTAAGCTGTATAAATTTTATGCACACTATTTAGACGTTCACAGCGTGAGATGATGGATAAACTAAGTGTTTTCCTTATGAGTTGTCCTAACCGTCTTAACAATGGCTGACGTACAATCTGTTCACAGACCTCTATTCCTCGAAAAATTGTCGACCTTGCTAGCCAATAAAATCCGTGGTGTCGTAGACACGCCAGGGTATAAACTATCATGCAAAAGTGACATGGATTGCAAATTTTTGGTTTAGACACGCTAAAGGAAAAGAATTAAAAATAGCCAACGATAGAATTCTTGATTTGCACGTGACGTCATCGCCGCCATGTTGGTGGTCATAAATAAAAGGTTTCTCATTAGCTCCTTTTGTTAGTACCACCAACATGGCCGTAACGCTATTGTTTGGGATCTCTAGGAATTGGTTGCAACGATCCCATTATTTTCGCCCTTTTTAAGGTAGAGTCCGGGAAACTACTGGAGACATAGGATTGGAAAAGAATGCAAATCATACCGACAAAACGAGATGCTAGCCCCCCTAAAGGGTACCTTTTTTTTCGTTCCTGTTACTAATATGGAAGCCTTGCCTGGGCACACACGTTTCGTCCGTTTTTATTAAGCAACCGCTGAATCGAATCACTGTACTATATGTCCTTTTTATCAACAGGCTAGTTAACTGAGAAAAATAAAGTAAATAGGCTATATTATCAATTGACGAAAATGCATGCATGAAAACACGAAAAGTAAGTCCACTGTCGCTTCAAGAACCCGATCAAAGAAAAGAAAGATCCTAAAGAAATTTACGCAGTCTTTGGCCTTGGTCTCTCAAGAGATGTGCACAAACCACTTGAGTTAGGGGCATCCAACGAATTATTTCTTAAGACTACCGCGTTCGGAAGATACTAATCGACTCAGAAATTCGGGTTTGATTGTGGTGAAGAACGTTGGTAAACACCATCTCAAACCTTTGTAACATGGGAAAATTAATTCACTTCGTTTTTGGAGAGAAAAGATGTCGCATACAATAGCATTTTTCAAGAGCAAACCGCAGCTCGGTAATTCGGCCGATAAGATTTCATTTCTCGTATAAGGTGCTGCGTCGTAAAAAAAAACAGTTTTAGCAACGGAAATCCAAACAGCTCAACCTCTTAGTATCTTACATAAAGTAATATCTCTTTTAAAGGCCATGAAACAATCTGAGAAAACAGAAATGACATGTCATGTATTTTGCTTACATTTTCCTGTCTGGTGCCCCTGTTAAGCGTGCTATACAGATTTACAATAAACAAAGGTCAAGAGCGTTTGAATCTCCTGACAGTGGCCAATTTACCTTATTTTAAACTCAAGTTGTTATCAACTGCATAGTGGTGTTTAAACAGCAAAGTGTTGGAGTTGGCACACCTCTTATTTGACGGTCTTGCACTTTTTAGTCGCTTCATTAGGTACCACGTTCGCTCCATTGAACTTTGCTATGTTCATATGTCTGCAGATTGCATCTCCCGGCAAGCGAGGTGTTTCCATCTGGATTGATCATTGCTGTTCCTTTTAAGACCGCGGGTGAGAGACTAGATCGTCAGTATTCATTTATTTAAAGCGTATGCGCGAAGTGCGACGAATGATAGCGACATTGCGCGAAATATTCATGAGTGAGCTGTGCAGTATAAAATCTTTGGTTTATGCATCAATGATTGCCCGTGCGTTTAATTGTGTGGCAGGAAATATTGTGCATTTTAAGTATTTTTAAATAAAATTTTCATAATAACAATAATAATAAATTCGTTGAGCACTCGCTTGTTGTATCTTTACCTTTCTTTTTATTCTTTATCTGTTAGTTGAAATGTTAATGGCAACTTTTTAGAATTTTTCCAGCAAAACAAAACGAAAATAAAATACTCTTTCTATTTTGTGTGTGGTATAAATATTAATTGCTTCAGCGCCAATGCTTTTTTCATTCGTTGGTTTTCGACGGAAAACACACGATTTTTTTAGACTGCATGAGTAGTAAGGGACGCTCACATAGAGAAAATGCTGGCTTCTGATTGGTCGAGAGCGGGAGGCATCTGATTGGTCGAGAGGTTGTCATAGCAACGGAAACCGCAGACCAGGGGGGATCGCGGGAGCAGAGGGACCGGAAGTCACATGACCGGAACCGGAAGTCACGTGATTTGAAAGGGAAAACTGCGGACCAGTCGGGAAAAAGGATTGCGGGCTCAGGGGACCGGAAGTCACGTGGTTTGAAAGGGAAAACCGCTGACCGGGTGGAAAAAGGATCGCAGGCTTAGGGTCACGTGGTTTAGGGTGGGAAAACCGCGGACCACCGCGGGCACAGAGTCCAAAGTCCAAATCAGGCACGGGGGGAGGTTGCATCAGACTAAGAAGATGCCATGTTGGAAACAAAAATGATTTTTATTCCAGACTGGGTGTTACAAACGGGAACGCGGACCCGTCCCCAGATATAGAGTCCAAATAGGCGGGGAGGTCTGGGACCAGATGGTAAAAGAAGGACGTTCCAAGATGAACGAAGAAGAGGCTTCCGAGACGCCAAACACTAAAAATTGTTCACTTTTCCCGATTCCAAGTGTATTCCATGGGTGCCGAAGACAGAGGTGACCAACAGAGGTTACAAAGAGTGCAAACAGGATCCAAGGTGAAGAAGAGGTCCTGTAGGTCCCCGACAATCCATCTCCTTTTGATGAGTGTTCCTTTGTTTTATGAGTGTTCCTTTTGATGAGTGTTTCTTTTTAATATGAGTGTTCCTTTTGATGAGGGTTCCTTTTGATGAGAGTTCCTTTTGATGAATTGCATTTTCCTTTTGATGAGTGTTTCTTTTGCTGCAATGCAGGCCTTTCAGCAATTCCTGAATACCGACAAATTCGACGTGAAAATATGAGTGTTGTATTTAATGAGTTCCATTTCCTTTTTAACATGAGGGTTCCTTTTGATGAGTGTTCCTTTTGATGAGTGTTCCTTTTTTATGAGTGTTCCATTTCTTTTGTAGTCGTCCTATTTCATTTTGATGATGATGATGAGTGTTCCTTTTTTATGGGTTGCATTTTGATGAGTGTTCCCTTTTAAATATTCCTTGTGATGAGTGTCAGTGCAGAAACGATCCATCTTGGCAAGACGAGGCAAGTAACACCTACGGATAGCAGTAAGCCTTTTTTTGGAGTGCAAGAAGGCGAGGACCAAACAGAGGGGTGCCAATGAAGGACCATGTCGACCAGCGTCTCATCGGTAACCGTACGGGTACGTGTGAAAGGTGTTTGGATCCACGACTCTCTTGTCGTACACCAATTGGTAATACTTGTACCCAGGTTGGGTTTCGAGTTCGGACTTTTTGGCGTTTCGAACGATCTGGTAGGAATTGACGACTTGGGTTTGACGCGGTTTCTTTTGGGGCTTTTGGATTTCGTCCAAGACGTTCTGACGCATCACGTTGTAATTTAATTGGGTTTTGCCTTCGCTGTTGAGGCGAAAGCCCCTGACTTTGCATTCCACGTGACCCTGCTTGGTTTGGTAGCCATAATTCTTGGGACCGCCCGACACAAATTCAACAATGAGATCGTCGGGGTCTAATTCACTCGTAAACTCGCCGAGGTAATCGCCCAAGACTGGGTTGGGTTGACCCTCCTCTTGTAGGTAAATCACCGAGTCGGTGTCATAGTACAAGACGCGTTCCCCCAATTGTTCCAAGGCTTCATAGAGGCGGAGCCGGGCCCAACAGGTGGTGAAACAGGCGACAAAAATGTTGAGGTTGGGTGACACGGGAATGTCTTCCTCTTGAAACTGATAATGGACCTCTACCATCTGGTCGTTTATGACGGAGACGTGACGTACGTTCATGGTATTGGTGTTGAGGAATTGATGAAAGGCTTGGGGATCATCAAATGGTTGGACTTGGGTCTTGTTGAGACGTTGTCCAAACTTGCCCCACATGGAATTGAGCATCATTTTGGCCAGGGTGCGCAGACCTGGGTTGTGTTCGATCTTATCGTACTCCAACCGGATGCCCTCGTGCTCATAGTATTCGCGAAGGTACTGTTGACGTTTGGTTTCATCGTCCCCGACCCACGACGGCCACCCGCTGGCTTCTTGCTTGATTTTCAACTAGGTGTTGACGTAGTCTCGGAAGAGTCCCTCACAGGTCTCGTCAAAATGCCAGGCCTCATAGACGTATTGAACCTCGTACCCCAACTCCACCGCTATGTGCAATTCCGGGCTACACCACGTGCCGGTCAGGACGCGTTGCTCGTCGGTGTGGATGCATTCGGCCGTTCTCTCCCATGGGCGTTTGGGCATTTCTTCTTTCACACACGTCGCACACACAGGAAAGGTGAGTTTGCCCTCATGGCGGTAAGGCAGCACGGGATGGTACAAGGCACGCGGAGGGAGGACTCGGCATTGGATGATACCAAAGTAGAGGTGGATCTCCGTGTGACCCGGTTGTGAAATGAGGCGAGGATGTCCTTTGGGGTACACACAGGTTTTGTTGACCCAAGGGTACAAGGAGGTGACATCGATGTAATGGATCTTTTGGCTGGGGGTGACATGATGGTAGAGTTTGACGGCATTGGTACGACCTCCACAGAAGGCATCACGGGGATTGAGAGGTTCCGTGAAGGCCAGGTCCTCGACGAACGTTCGGATGTCAGGCGAGGTGTCTTTGAGGCGGTCCCATTCACACCCCCACATTTCCATCACGTGGTACCCCATCGGTTGAAGCAGGTTGATTTTTTGTTGGGTGGTCTCGTACACATCTTGCATGGACCGATCATAGTGGCGCACATGTTTTTCGTGACGATTCGGATAACAGCGGGGACATCCATGGGTGAAGCAACCCTGAAATTCGTACGCGGTGTTTGTGGTGAAATCGAAACCGTCCACATGGAACTTGGTGCCGGGGATGCGATACTCGCCGGCATTGCCGACATGTTGAACGAAATAACACTGATTGGGATGCGGTCGGTTGAACAACTGTTGCTCCAGGACTTGCTGACGCCGTTGGTGATCGCACCAGGTTAACCATTCGAGGGCCACCCCGGATTGGTTGATCTTGTTACGCCATCCTCGGACGGGTTCGCTGGCAATGCTGTCCGGAATCATCCGGTTCATGCGTAGATCCCGGTTACAGGCGGAGGCATTAGTGATATGTTCAAATGGATTGAATCCCGCCAGGGTTTCAAACAACCGTTTGAAGGTCAGGCAGCCTTCTTTCAACAGACGCACATCCGATTTGCAGCACGCCACTAATTCTTTTTTGAAATCAAACACGATGTTTTGGACGCGTTGCTCTTGATGCCATGTTTCCAAGGCTTGCTTGGCTTTGGGGGCCATGGTTTCGAGCATGTAGTAATCGAGGGCCGGAAGGATGTCCACGTACGTTTGGTGCTCCGGAAGGTTGAACTTGTGAGGGAAGTAGCCCTTGCCGAGTTCCGTCAATCCAAAGGTTTTGGGAAAGGCGGACAAAGGCATCTGGAAGAAACTGAGAGAATCGATGAAACGGGTGCGATCGTGTTGGACTTCCAACAGTTTGCATCCGTTCCGGAGCTGTTGCACAAGGCGGTTGTCGCTGTGGTATTGGTGGACGACAAAGTACCTATCGTACCCTTGGAAATTATGAGCGAGCACATTGACTTGACGCGTGTCGTTCAACGTGAGCGTATCCAACCATTCCAGAAAATCGCGGAGACAATGCTCGCCTGGGAAACGAACGGAACGATCGTCGTCTTCCGTTTCGGCCATGACCAGATTGGCGATGTGCTGTTCGTGGGGTTGCATGGCTTCAATGTCAAAAAACACGTGCAGGGGTGGACTGTCGTCGTCGACTTCCTCCTCCGGCTCCGCTTCATTGGCTTGCAAGGTTTGAAGTCCCGCGGCCACCCCTCGTTTGGCACGAGGACCTCCTTGACGTTTCCTCTTCCTCTTCTTTTTCTGCTCTTGAGGCGTGGGGGCTCTTTGAATGAAACAACGGTGGGTGTCGCCGTCCACGTACTCGTGGCAGGAAGGACATTCCAGGTACCCGCATTGATGCCTTTGAAGGGCTTGGGGCCCCACTTCTTGCTTGAAGCAATCACGACAGCGACGTCGACGAAAGCACACGGTGGACTGGGGGTTCGTGGCGGGTTTGCCCGCATGGTCAACAGCGAGATGCGTTTGGAAACAAGTCTCTCCGAAAAAGTCCCGATGACAAGTCTGGCAACGTCTTGTGGCTTTCAGACCTCGGGGGTAAGAATGAAGGAAATCAGGGCACTCTTTTTGGCGACAGGCCCCGCAAAGACGTTTTTTGTTGCATCGATGGCGATCTTCGTGGTCATAGGGTTTCCAACAGTGGGCACACACGTAACTGGATCCGAAAAACCCCGGCAAACGGGTAATGACATTGTAATGGTCTTGGTCGTGCAGCAGGATCAATTGTTTGTCTTGGGTGTCTCCAAACGTCGTGATATGGAAGGACCGGTGGGCATCCATTAAGATGATCTGGTAGTTGGCGAGGGACGGTGCGGCACTGAAGGCCGTCAAGGCGTCGTACCCACAAGGACCCAAGGGCACGCGAGCTTCATGGTGGAGCTCTAGAGCCAGGGTTCGCTGGACTTGACTTCCCCGGCGAATGCTGTGCCATTTCGGGTGTTGGTCCAGGCGAGCTTTGGCCACCACCAAGGCTCTGGCACAACAGACCTCATCTTTATTTTGGATGCGCATGACCGATTTCGATGTTTTGGTTAACATTTGGAGCGTGGGATGCCCCGGTTTGTTCTGGCGTCGTCTGCCGGTTCCCTGAGGAGCATGATGGACTTGGGTGATGGACAGTTGAAAGGAATCGTCCATTTCAAATTGTTCGTTGCTGTTGAGCGCTTGGGCCAACCGATCGAAGAGGGCGTCCAAGCGAGCACCTCCTTCACGCCATTCTCCCGCACGTAAGCCCCATCCCTGGAAATTGTTGGTGAGACGGTTGGAACTGAGGGTAAAATAGAGTCGATCTTGATCGTGCAGGTTGGGGGTGGTGGTTAACACTTGATTCACCGCTCGACGTAACCCGTTTGAAGCGCTTGGGTGATGTTTGTTTGTTCAATTAAGTTCCCCCTTCTACGTAAACGGGTTTTGAAATGCCGTTCGCAAACGCCCATACGGCTACTGTGACGATCGACATAGGGGTCGAGTTCAAAGTCAAAGGTGCCCTCAGCATCATCCAAGGAACCACCACTTTGTTGAAGGAGTTGGGTTTGAAACGCACGTTGACGTTCGAAACGATCCAAGACGTCTTGACAGACTTCATCCTCCTGGCTGTCTCCCATCTCTTCCTCACAGGGGAGGGAAGGTTCCACAGGCGGGTCGTCTTCATCTTTCTCAGAATCGGATGTCTCTAGGCCTAGCAAATGCATCATTATAGCCTCTTTATAGCCTTGACGGGTATTGCGTTTCAAATCTTGCCACCAACCACTTCCTTGTTGTTGTCGTCGTCTTTTTCTTCAGCGTCGTCGTCGTCGTTGTTGGACGGCCATGGTTCTAAGAGCGTGGGGCTGGGAGGGAGCGGCTTTTTATCCTTGTCCGTCCAATACCCTTTGGGCCTCAACGGACGAGGACAACCGTCCACATAGCATGGCGCTGCCACGGGTTGGTACACAAAGTGACGGTGGTAATCTTGCACACATCGTTTGGGTAAGGGGGGTGTCAAATCCACGATGGTATCATCCAAGGTTTGCATCTTGATCAAAAACCCTTCCAGGTCCTCCAAGGGAACACCACGCACATGGGTTTTCAATTCGGTCAAGGCTTTGGCATACGTGGTTAACGCAAACCGACTCATGGCCACTTTAAAGCGGTATTGTTTAAAATCATTCCATCCTTTGACCACCGTGCCCACCGCCGCCAAACACGCCACCAACGTGCTGTTTTCCAAGAGGGGACCGGCAATCATGCCTGCGGCCATCAGGAGTAACGCCAATCCATTGAACAAGGCGTTGACACACTTGTAATGATTCAACATTTTGCGATAACACCACCATTGTTGATGGTAAAAGGCCTACAACGAATCCATGCGTTGTAACAATGCCGGGGGGAAGGGGACGCCAGGACGTCGGGATCCATTCAATAAAGACACGACGGTTTGAGTCATCTCTTCACGTCGAAATCCGAGACGAAGAGGTTTGCACGCTTGCTACTCCTCCCTGTTTATAACTGTCACGATGCTATTGGTCATGGTGACAGTGGAAATGTCCCGACCTTGCGCCAATTGTTCTTGATCTTGTAACATCATCCGAAAACGTCGTTGTAAATCCGCTTGACCCAAGGTGCGAGGCGCCGCTTGACCCAAGGTTCGACGCGGACTCCCAGAAGTCCAAGATCCTCGAGGGGTGGGTTGTTGGGAGGGTCTACGGGGTGTCCAGGGTAAGCTGGGAGGGTTTACGGGCCCTCCTCGTCGTCGTCCTCGTCGTCGTCCTCGCCCTCGCCCTCGGTCGGGTCGTCCACGCGGGGTACTGCGTCGACCCCTACCGCCACTGCCGTCATCATCATCACCCCCACCACCCGCACCCGCCGCGGCCAATAATCGGGCACTCCCCTGACTAAGCGGGGTTCGAGCACCGGACGATAAACGAGGACTCCCGCGATGCGGAGTGCGCGCTCCATCGGTCGACGGGGTGTAAGAGGCTTGACTTCCTACCCCGGCCGGGGACGCGCCCCCTGCAGGGACCATGTCCGCCAAATCGGGACAGCCCGCGACTGTGTTGGGGGAGGGGAGCTGTGCCAAAAAGGTCTGGAGGGCATCGGGTGGCATTTTCTCCATGGTGACGTCGATCAGGCCTTCGTCTCCTGTGAAATACAGATCTTACATGGTCGCTGGGGACACTTGATTGGTTGTGGTCGCCCCGACGCCCGCGGGGGACACCGTGTCGTACGCTTGCGGAGGTTGACGTGGGGATCCGTCGTCATCGGCCATGTTCGCTCTTTTTCCTGTTCAAAGGGTGTTGTCCCTTTATAGACGTTTTTGATAGGTGCGGGTCCATCCTTCGTCTTTTAGCAGGTGACTCAACAACCGTTGTTGATCAGACGACCCCGGGTGTAAATCCAAGACCAAATACCCATAAGGGCGCGTGGTGGCGTGATAAAAGGTCTCCAACGTGTCTTTCCAGGTGGTGGGAAACGATTGCAGCAAGACATTGCGCACCCCTAATTGATCGCGGGGGTTCTTGAACGCCACGATGTAATGGGCATTGCAAGAAATACTTTAGGCATATTTGCACACGGGAAACATGTCTTGACACAAGTAAAGCACCGTCACATCTTGATGATGCGAATGTTTGGTGAATAAATCCAACACGCGTTTATCGTGACTCCCTTCGTCCATCAAATCATCCAAGACCATCACCCCTTGACGTCCTGGAGGAAACCATTGCACCAACGCGTCATGATCGGGAATCCCTTCGTGAAACACCACTCCACGATCTTGCATGCCTTGAAATCGATCTTGCCAGGCGCCATAACAATAATGCACTTGGGTCGGTGGGGTTTCAAACAAGTCCGAGTTCTCTACCAAGAGTTTTCCGTAAACAGGGTTTTCGCACATCCCGAGGGCCCCACCACCAAAATACTGGACGGGGTATGAAAACGAAACGGTGGACCCGTTTGCATGATGAGGACTAACACCATGAAAAAAAGGCACCTTTTTATGGAGTCGGTGGGACTCGAACCCATGCACGACCCGACCCCTGCACGTACGTTTCCATGGGCAAGGCATAACTGTCTAGGACTTCACACACGTTTCCATCGGTCCAGACCGCTAACCAATGTTGTCCAGGTTGATCGTGCGGATCGGTGTTGACAATGTACCCTTGCGGGGTGGTCTTGCGAGGGCTCTTGGGTAAACGATCACAGGCCACCGTCCCGTAAAAGTAACGTTTCAATGACGGGTCGTCGCGGGCTAAATAATTCAACTGCACATTATCCAAGGCCACGTGTTCCATCTTTTTTAGTGTTGGTAAATGTTATACAACACGGCTCCGTTCTTGTCAATTTCCAACAAGTTCTCAAATTCCCCATACACGAGCACGGTTATATTGGTAGCGGGTGCCGCTCCAAATTCCAAGCTGAGTTGTAAATCCCCGGTTTGCTTGGGGTTGAGGGTTTGACTGTCAGCACATCCATTGGCTACATTGTCAAACATGTACAAGCTACAATTTTTCCCCTGGCCCCAATCTTCCAGTTCCACCATATTGCCTTTCTTTTTACACCAGGCGCCACTGGCTTGCAGAAAACGGAAGTAGCCTAGATTATCTCGGGTCCCATTGTCATGCACCAAGTGCAGGGTTTCATAAGGGTATTCTTCTCCTTTGACAATCTGTTTAATGGAGGTCAGACCAAATTTCTGGAAGCAGAAGGGATCTCGGGTCACATCCCCATTGAAGGCGCGGCTGTCTACTAGACCTACAATCAATCGGTCAGGTACTCGGTTTTGAAACAGGTTGGGAATGTCAAAGCGGACCAGGTTGCCTTGCATGCTGAAGGTCCGGATTTCACTGCGGACGGTCGGGTGGGAGGCGATTTTTCCTTCATTGTGTCTTTGGGATGACAAACTCGTGTAGATGGCGTCATTCAAACGCAGCTGACACAGATGAAACCGTAGTTTGACATCGCCTTCCCTCAAGCGGCCAGCGAGAGCCACCCCATTCAAAAACAGGTTCGGGCCATTGAAATGAAATTTCATCTTGATTTCTATGCCGGGCACCAACAGTTTGCCGGTGTGAAACACTTCCAAGTGAGGGGTAAACACCAGACTGTGGGTGACGCCTCCAGCATACTTGGCGGTTTCGGCTACCATGGCGGCCAACGCCCCTTTGTGATTGGCACTGAGATTCCTGTAGTCTGCATGCGGTCCAGCACTGTTGGTGTTGTTGTTGGTCCATTGGGGTGGGAAATCCAGTTGATTGAACCAGCCTTGGGGTCCCAACACGGTCTTGCCATCTTCTCGGTCATAATTCAGCAAGGTTTCTAGGTAAGCTTTGTAATGACAGGTGTCGGATTGAGGACTGATCAACGTGCCATTCAACTGCAAGTCAATTTGTTTGATGATGGAATGGGCCAAATTATTGACGGGCCACAATTTTTCATTGGCCACCAAGTTATCGTTCGTACTCTTTTTCAATCTCAATTCCATGGTAAAGTAACTGCGTCCCAAATCCACAAAATCGTCCAACCCTGGCACAATGAATTCCATGGGATTGATGCCGGTGGTGGTGGGTTGAATGGTGACCATGCGATAGGCATTGATGCTTATGTCCATGGGAGGCACCTTGAAAATCCGTAACGCCGGGTTCACGGTCCCTTCCGAACGCGCGTGAGCTGACGCGGTTTGCGTACTCACGTCAGGCATGTTTAACGTCGTCGTCGTCGTCGAGTGGTCGAACCACGTCGTCGTGAGGGGTTCTTATAGCGTCGTGCTAAGCGTTGTCTCAAATCAAACCCGGGCCCTCTCATCACCTCGGGACTCAACCATCCTCCACGTTGTCGTCGCATGCGTTTCCAAAAAGGAAACAGACCTCCCCGTTGAGGCAAACCCCGATCACTGCGAATCCGTCGAGGTCGCGAATGCACGGGTTCCATCACACCCCAAAAATATCACGAGCGCGTTTGACTTGCTTGGGAAACAAGGCACTGGCCACCCGCACGGCTTCTTTCACGTTCTTATGACTCAAGGCTTTCTTGGCTTGTTTGGTGATTTCCTTTTTAATGACGTCTTCGGCTTTGCGTTTGACGCCTCGTGTGAAGCCCGTTTCCAATCCTCTCTTTATATTACTAGGCAGTTTCAAGGGATTACGGGTGCTTTTAAGGCCTTGGAAGCCCCCACGCAGGAGATCTGTCACCAACCCTTTGCCATGTTGATCATACCACTCGTCCGTCCGAAATCGTGTCACACTTGCCCCTCGCATGGTGTCGTCGTCTTCACCAAGGACAAAATTTTGTCTGTGCTTCACGTGACCCCCTTTTTATACCGTCATCGTCGTTTTTTCCGAAAGGCCGCTTCCAACCCTTTTTTGGCGCCATAACTCGCCGCACCGCCAGCTGCGCCCAGCGTCACGGCTTTCCCCCCAGCGATCAAGGCTGGAATGAGCGCGGCGAGTGGGAATAAACCGCCTCGTTGACGTCTCTTTCTTCGTCTCCTTCGACGCACTCTTGTCTTGGGCATCTTGTTGTGATGGACACTCCCTTGTCAAGACCCCCCCTTTTTATGTCTTTTTGAAGTGCAACGTGACAATGGTATGGCCGTCGCCAAACTTGACCAAGTCTCCTCCGGTGCCAATCGTTTCGGCCACTTGAATGTGAATGATTTCCACCACCTCGTTACGAAGAGACAGGTATTGAATGTGCAACGGTTCAAAGTACAGGGTACCTCGTCCTTCTCGCTTGTACTGGATTTCACTCAACAAATCGGTCACGCGATTGCCCACAATCGTGCTGCCTGCCACGTCCGAGTACAAATGCAACGATCGTGTGGGGTCACCCACCACCGCCCGAAACGCCACATTCAAGTTAGTGAAACGCCAATTACAACTCATACTCAATACTAAATAATCCGGCAAAGACGAAAAAACGGTCCAAAAGACTGGGTTGTCGTCCTCGTCGTCCAAATCGTTCCAATCGCTGTTCTTGGTCATGTCGGGTATTTGATCCCCTATGAGTTCTTGCTGTAAGTTCAGTCCCAAGATCCATTTACTGTTTATTTGACGTAACCATCCCATCTTGACAGCTAATTTGGTGTAGATGTCCAAGGTGGGTGTCTCGTCGGCACAATGACAGACATTGCTGTTGTCAATGAGCAGATCCTCCCCTTCCTAACGAAACTTGACGTACGTGTGTTTGCCCTGAGTGTTGGTAAAGTGTCCTCCTTGAACCGCCCCTTCCACGCGTCGTTGGTCCAGGTGAGCAATGGTGGCTTTCATGAAACTCACGCCATCCACCACCCAATCCAAATCTTGAATGTCATTGATGAGGGTTTTAGCGGATCCTGGGCGACCGGCCATGGTTCCATCGCTTCTTCCCGGTGCGGGATAGGTTTGGTCCCAGGACGTCGACATGATGTACCCATCTTTTTTGACCAACTCGTGCAAATTGACGCGCGCATCCGGTAAGGAAATGACACTCAATCCCACTTGCCATGGACCCCCCCGTGAGCCGTAACGGTTGGGGTAAACGAATCTTGAACGAATTGGCTTGGTTGTTGGGAAATTCATGTCGGTTGGCATGACTGGGTAACGTCACGTGGAACGACATCTTGTCTTCTTTCTTCACACCACCACTTCCCTTTTAAAGTGCAGGGTCAGGAGGGTATGCCCTTCGCCAAATTGCACCAGATCCCCATTGATTTCGGCCATCTGCGTTTCCACGATTTCCACCACTTGGTTGCGTACCGGAACATATTGAATGTGTCGAGGTTCAAAGTGGGTGGTGTTTTGAGGGTGGTACTTGATTTCTCGTAAGAGATCTGTGATGCGATTGCCTACCATGCTACTGGTACCTACATCACAATACACGTGCAAGGGACGCGTGGAGAGAAATTCCGACGAGGGACGAAACTTGTCGTTCAAATTCACAAACCGCCAATGGCACGATAGACTCAACACCACAGACTCCCCATCCACTTTCCAAAAGATGGGCTTGTTGTTGCCATCGAGGACATCCGTCGGGGTGGGAATGGTGGACATGCCATGAAATTCTTGCAAAAGATTCGGGCCCAATCGATACTGGCCGGGGGACACTTGTTCGATCCATCTCATTTTCAGGGCCAAGCTTTTGCCCCATGACACGCGTGCCACATGTGTTTTGTAATCCACTTGGGTGGTATTCAACACCAAATCCCCTTCCGAGTTCCCCACCCATTTGTTTTTGGGTTGGGTTCGTTTAGCACGTGCTTGCTCGTAACGATACACCAGTTGGTGAAAAAATTGAACCCCCGTCGACGAGGCCATCTCCTCTTTCATGTCTTGACACCTAACGGTCCATTCACGCTGTTGAAACCACCATGCATCGTCCCCAAAGTCGTCTTTGACATGCTCGTGTTCGTGCCATCGCACGTACAGCAGAGGCTCTTGATCACCGACAAAATCTTCCCCGACCACCGGAATGGTCGGCAAGGACAAACTCACCATGCCCACCATCCATCCTCGTCCTACAAATCGTATGGGTTTCAATAAATTTAAAGAAGATCCTCGCAGTTATTAACGCAACTTATGCAGTTGCGAAAAGAAAGCCTGAAAAAATCAGGCTGGCCGGGATTCGAACCCTGACCTCTGCGATACCGGTGCAGCGCTCTAACCAATTGAGCTAACAAGCCAACTGGGAGCTGGTCATTAAATTGGTTCGTAATATACCCGGGAAAGATGAAGATGAAATTATAAATATATGAGATTCATATATTTGAACTGCGGAATGGAGAAATAAATTTAAAGAAGATCCTCGCAGTTATTAACGCAACTTATGCAGTTGCGAAAAGAAAGCCTGAAATTTATTTCTCCATTCCGCAGTTCAAATATATGAATCTCATATATTTATAATTTCATCTTCATCTTTCCCGGGTATATTACGAACCAATTTAATGACCAGCTCCCAGTTGGCTTGTTAGCTCAATTGGTTAGAGCGCTGCACCGGTATCGCAGAGGTCAGGGTTCGAATCCCGGCAAGCCTGATTTTTTCAGGCTTTCTTTTCGCAACTGCATAAGTTGCGTTAATAACTGCGAGGATCTTCTTTAAATTTATTTCTTCATTCCGCAGTTCAAATATATGAATCTCATATATTTATAATTTCGTATGGGTTTCGGCAACCGGTTTCTGAAATGATGGGCTTTGTTCTCACGAAACTCGCGTCGACTGGCGTGACTCATCAACGTCACGTAACACGAAGAGTTGGGGACGAACGTCATGATTATTGCAATTGTCTTTTTCGCTTGGGTGGGGGTTCTTTCGTACTGGCCTTTTTCCTCTTGGGTGGTCGAAGGGAGGTCACGTCTCCACGGGCAATCCAACTATTGTACTTGTCCGGCCACCTTTTCCACTTGACCAACCAACGGTGTTTTTGACGCTTAAGTACCTTTTCGATCCGAAACACGTCGAACACGTGCACTTTTTGTAAATCCGCCTCGTAAAACGCGCCTTGCACCGGGGTGTCATCCCATTCGCGAATCTTATAGGTGGGCACCGGTCCCGGTACCACGCGATGCACCACAAACACTTCTTCGGTCCAACCGGTTAGATACCCTTTTTCAAACGTACGACGAATCTTGTTGAGACGCACCCGATCTCCCACCTTGAATGCGGGTTTTTTCTTTCCTTTCAAACGGGGGCAGTACAATCGTTTCCACAGGGCTTCTTCGTTGTCCCACGTCACGTCTTGGGGGGCCATGCCAATACTCCGATGACGCGTGGCATTGTACCCTTGCACCAAGTCGGGTAACACATCGTCAAATGTCAAGGTGTTGGCGGCGGTGAAATAGCGATACAAACGTTCTTTCAACGTGCGGTTAAATCGTTCCACCACACTGGCTTTGGCATCCCCTTCCGTGGAAAAATGTTGGATCCCTTGCTCATCGAGCCAACGTTGAAACGTCCGGTTGTAAAATTCCTTCCCTCGATCCGTTTGCAACCGGTTGGGTTGACGTCGTCTCGCAATCTCCTCAAAGGCATGGACCAACGCCACGCCGGTTTTGGCTTTCAACGGTTGCACCCAGGCGTACTTGGACAAGACATCCAACACCGTCAGTAAATACCGTATGCCACGATTATACTTGGCCAACGGTTGGACTTCCACCAAATCCGCCACCCATTGATCGTCTAAGCCTCCCACGATCACGGGCACCGTGGGAAAACGACGACGTCGCGGTTTATGCAAGGTGTAGGCCAAATCCCGTTCCAACACAAGTTGGGCTTTTTTTCAAAGGAATTTGATGGGCTCGTGCAAACCGTTGCACGCCTCCTAAACTGCCGGGGGCTCGAGGATCGTGGTAACGGCTCAACCATGATGGGGAGACATCGAGCTTGTTTTTCTTTCGAGGTGCCATACTTTCTGGCACTCATCCCATAAGGTGGGTATGGGAGGGACGGTGTCGGGATGCGCCTTTTGAATGATTCGATACCATCGCCACGCGTTCGGGTGGGCTTTTAACCATAAGACAAACACCACCCATCGATACAGGTTCAGGTGTACGTGGGTTTCTTCAAAGACGTGAAGAGGATGCGTGTCCTCGGGACAAGGGGGAATGGGGATGGGCTCGCCGGGTTGGTGATCATATAACACTTGGCAAAGGGTTTGATGGCATTGCCATTGCACCAGGGACAAGAGACCCTCCCACGCATAACACATCCACACAGACTCCATGGTCACACTCATAAGAACAATTTTTATTCGTACGCCTTTTATACATTTTTGTTAAAAGAGACCCAGACCGTCATACGCGACCGTCTCTAGGCGTTTCTGCCAGTTCTCGACACTGTCACTGTACTTGGGGGGCGGGGGAGCCGGTGCTACCATCATTTCTTGACGGTTCTTGAGATCTTGAATTTCTCGCAACAACTGTGTCTCATAGTCTGTCAGGGGCCGTTCTCGTTCCACGTCCTCTTTCCTTCGGACTCGAGGTGGAGGTCCTGGGATGTCATAGCCCCGCTTGGGATACCCTTGGGCATCACGGCTGGGCAACGGCGGTTCAGCCAGTGGATCGGCCTTTTTGGGGAGATGGTCATGAAACCAACTCCAGTACTTGGGACCCAACGGTTGATCGGCCTACCGGAAGAAGTGACACTTTTTCTTGGAACAGGTCACATACAATCGATCGGGGTTCTGGGTGGAATGACTCTGTTGAAGCGTGGCGGGTTCACGGCAAAAGCACAGCAAAACAACGCCACATGTCCAACACTTCTGGATGAGGTTGACTATACACCGCTTTCATATACTCAAGGGCTTGATCTTGCCCACAAAACAGCAAACACGGTTGGATGGGACATTTCACATACTTCCATCCCTTTTGAGATTGACGGGCCTCCAAACGCACGTCATGGCAAGGGCATACCATATAGTCCACCGAAGGGGGGAAGGCGTTGACCTTTCTTTCACTGTCCTCCGCCTTGTCATACACGGTCGTCAGGGTGAATGGAGGTGGTGTTGGGGTGGATTGCTGCACCATGTCATTCAATTCTTTCATCATGTCTCCCACCGCGGCTCGGGTGTCTTCCACCACCTCGCGTATGACAGGATCACAGTCCTCGGGCGTCACCACATTCTCTTTCTACTTCTTCTTCTTCCCCGCAGGGTGTACGCTTTGGGGCGATTTTCTCTTCCGATTGGGATAACGCACTGGAGACACATCGACGGACATCCTGCTCAAGGTTGTTTTTCACCCCCTACCACCTACTGCTTTATACCCTGGACCCTTGGGTCTCATTGGTCAGCTTATCCTACCCATATAAGGACCTCTCATGTTCCCATTGGTCAGCTTGTCATGACCCTATAAGGTCCTCTCGTCTTCCCATTGGTCAGCGTTCCCTATTTAAGGAGCTCCCTTTGTCCCCGGCTCGTTATTCAAAGTAGATGGACTACTACCAAGATCTCAAACGGGACGACTTTGCTTCCGACGACGACTATTTGGTCGAACGGGTCCAACGAGGTGTCGCGGCCGGCTTCATGTTCCCACAGTGCTATCATCACCATCTCATTGATTTAGGTTTGGCCTTAGGGTTGACTCCAGCCGACATTCTAGCCATTGTCGGTCCTGACACCGGGTACGTTTTTCCCAACGCATGCCCCCCAACATCGACATAATCGGAGAACAAGATGTCGAGGCCTTGGAACTCCAAATTGGCCATGGCCATGTGGTGTACACCGGGGGAGCCAAAGGCACCGACGAATTGGTCGAACAAATGGCCAAACAGTTTGGGATGCAAGTGGAAGTCCTGTTCCCCCCAACCATCCTCGAGCCACATTCATCACCCCTTCCACCGTGGAAGTCTTGATGCTGGCCAACCCGCATCTTCACCAGGCGGCTGAGAAACTAGGGAAACGGATGCCCAGTCATTTTTACACCCTGCAATTGCTGCAACGCAATTATCAAATTGCCAAAAAAGCGCATACCCTCTATGCGTTTGGCATCTTGGAACAGGATAAAACCCGTCTACCTCGTCTACCTCTGACATCCCCAGTCAATCGTGGTACCGGTCCGACCATTACTACCAGGTCAACGAGAATGCCACCACCCTGGTCACGGGCAGTCAATTTGTCCCTTGGGGTCCTAAAAAGCCCACCCTTCATCAAAGCAGTGCTATCGTGGGATCCCGTGATTTGGACAGTCCAACCCGAGCAGAAATTCAAGCCTTATTCAACCGCACGTTCTGTCTACCCGAGAACATTGATCAATTACGCCTGGAGCTCGAAGACTTTCATTTGTAATTTTTTTAGTTTTTACTTTTTTAATTGTACATAGCTTTTTTTAATTTTTTAGTTTTTATTTTTTCAATCTGTACATAGCTTTTTTTTTCAATTTTTAGTTTTTATTTTTCATTGTGTACATAGCTTTTCCAATTTTTCCTAGGACCCGCGTGGCAAGAACACGGACAACCATTTGTAAAAAAACATCAACTCTTTTTTAATTAACACATTTTCAAAAACTGACAACACTGAGTTTCACTTACATGCGTCTTGACTCACAATCTTTTTTAAAAAAAACAAATGTCACAATAAAAACAATGTTCAAATGGTTAAAACTCCAAACACCGGCGCACGGCCTCCATTGCCTCCTTCTCCAGATCTTCCAACCGTTTATACTCATCCCGCCGTTCTTGCACCACTTCTTTAAAAAAATAGGCAATGGAGGCCCAAGCGTCGTCTTTGTGCACAAGGGGTAAGTGCTCTTCCAAGAAGGCGTTCAGTTCATTAAACTGTACCAAGGTGATTGGCTAAAATCTCTCATCTGTCGTCCAAACCAAACGATTATGGATACACGGAATGATTCTTTTCCTCAATTTTTTCTTTAGCATTCTGTACGTGAGTGCCTGGAGAGGGAGCCCATTTTCTAGTTCCACAAAACACAAGATAAAGAGGCGAAGAAACGCAGCCACGCGCTGCCGGGTGAGAGGGCGCCATGCTTCTTCTCGTCGTTCGTACATCAGCGTGGTATGCCGTTGCACCGGTTTCCTCTCCATGACTCTCCTCTGCAAACTCTCCTCTCCATGAACATTTTCATAACTCCACAGGGAACCCAATGGCCTTCTCGTTTGGGACATTTTGGCCATCAACCAACATAAGTCGACACAGCAAGGACTCAAAGCTAGGAGTGACGTCCTGGGACCTCGCCCGACCTATATAGCCTGATCCACGCAAAGCATCATGGGGCCCAACTAGGGAGGGGGGAAGGGGTCCCCCCACCCCTTCACACCCCTCCCTAGGCACACCGTGCTCTCTTCTCACCCCTCTTGTCACCCCCCTCCCGAGGCACACCATGCCCTCTTCTCACCCCTCTTGTCACCCCCCTCCCTAGGCACCCCTGTCCCCTGCTTGGTGATTGGTCTATGCCACTCTCCCCCGGGACCTTTTGGCTCTATTAAAAAAAATCCAGGTCATGTCCGTTGACTTTTTCTGGAGAGTTGAAGGGTGAGGATAGTGCTGCTTTGTTTGAAAGGAGCCGGCTGCCCATTCGCTGTTTGAATGTCAATGGCAATGCTGTCAAAGATGGTTTTGCGAAGAGGAAAAAACATCCGTTGCGTGGTATCAAACTGATGATCGCTATTGCCAGCATCCATGGTACGTAAAAGCCCCAACCACGCTGTCAATGACGAGATCCGTGTAAATCATGAGTTGTTGTTGTCGTTGTTGCGGTTTGACAGTTTGCGTGGTGGGAAATGGCTGCCGACTAAGATTAGGCCCCTAGAAGAAGTAATAATCGAACTCGGGGTGAGTAAAGCTGGCGGACACGATGCCATGAGGTGGATATTTGTCTCAGGGACCTATCGTTTCTTCCCATTTGTGTCGATCGTCGTAATCCACGATATGTTTCACCAGATAATTTTTTTCGTGGACGATCAATTCTTCCCCGGCTTTACCACCTCGGACCAGCCCCATCAGTTGAGCGAATTTCCATTCCATTTCAAATTGCATGTTGGCTGGAATGAGCACATACAGCGAATCTAATTCGGGGGCGACGCCGGTATTGGTGATTTTCACGTACGGTTGAGCGAGGTTGAGAGTGGCTAGTTGTTGTCGTTTGGATAGATCATCCACGTCCATTTTGGCTATATCCATCATGACCTCCATGTGTTGTTTTTCCATTTCGTAGGCGATGGCAATCCATGCTTCTTTCAAATTGTGGTAATACCCTGGCGGTAAATGGATTTGTTTGGTGACTTTAAGGGGAGCCGTTCCATCAGCACGTCTATTTTCATTCAGTGTTTTGCACTATCTTCTTGCGTCTAATTCTGCTTGGCTTGATGTTCCAATTGCTGATTAAAAGCCGGGTGTGAGGTATGAACCAGGGCCGCTTCCCAATCGTCTTCTACCAGATAATGTAAATGGGGACATCTGGCAGTAAATTTTTGCCCCGTGCCTTCCGCTTGATCACTGATGAGGGTGATGTAGAAACTCATGGTGCAACAACCACCTAACTCATGGGGTTGCCTCTTTATACCTCCCCCGGTGCCTGAATTGGGCTTTAGACTCTGAGCCCGCGGTGGTCAGCGGTTTTCCCTTTCAAACCACGTGACCCTGAGCCCGCGATCCTTTTTCCCGACTGGTCAGCGGTTTTCCCTTCCAAATCACGTGACTTCCGGTCCCCTGAGCCGGCGAACCCTTTATCCACCTGATCAGCGGTTTCCCCCCCCCCAATCACGTGACTTACGGTTCCGGTGACGTCACTTCCGGTTCCGGTCACGTGACTTCCGGTCCCTCTGCCCCCGCGATCCCCCGGGTCCGCGGTTTCCATTGCTATGACAACCTCTCGACCAATCAGATGCCTCCCGCTCTTGACCAATCAGAAGCCAGCATTTTCTCTATGTGAGCGTCCCTTACTACTTGCATGCAACCTATTGTTTGTTTCTGGAGTGTTAACAATAGCTTCTTAATTTTTATATCCATAATTTGCATAATAAAATAATCTTGCCTCAGAAGTTTTTGTTCTCTGTTTCTAATAAATTTTCGTAATAATGCAACAGAATGCAACAGAGACCACTTTTGTTTCTTACTGTAGAATTTGGTTGGCCTGATCATAGTACTGCAAAAAGCAGAGGTCGGCGGACACTTTTAATCATGACGTTGTTCAAAGTTGTCAGTGAGCGACAACACGCAATACGGAGTTGATATCGATGGCCCGACATGTAAGCAGCCTTCCAGGAAATAAATAAATAAAAAAACTACTAGCTTGAGCTAGATGTTACTGTGTTATACTGAAGTTAAAAAACTTGAAAAACTATGTACAATAATTATATTTACACTACATACAGTTCCAAAGAACACCCAACGGATCATTTTGGTTAAGAAAAAATTAACAAAGGAAGCAAGGGAAAAAATTGTCGGTTAAGAAAAATGGGAGGAAGGAAGGAAGGAAAAAAACTCGTCTCTGTTTGGAGAAAAATGGCTCTAGAGATCTGCGCTCAATTGTAATACCTTCTCTGATGGCTCTATAAGGAAACGATGAAACAACATTATTTGTTTTCGAAGGCTTTGTTGAGAAAAAGATGAATTGACATTATTTGATGTAGTGTTCTTCCTTTTCTTCGTTGGATGCCCCCAGTTGCTTACATGGTGCTTACATTTAACTGTGCAACACTGGTAACGAACAATAAATCGTCTGTCCAGTGTTTTCGTAGACTGTGAGTAGTCTCTAATTTTGTTGATGGCGATTGTTGGGCGGGCCACAGCAGGCCACACACACGTGCGAAATTTCAAGGCGACGTGACGCGAGGGACGCGAGGGGAGCGCCAAAAACGTTTTGGCGCTCCCCTGACGTCGGGAGGACCCGCACCGCTTCCAGACGAGGTCTAGGATTGGTCGAGGAGAACAATAGGTAAAGAACGAAACAATAGCCCTAACCCTGATAACAATAGACGGTGGAGGTTATAGGGACCAATGAAATTAGAGGTTTGAAACCGTGCAGGTCTACCGCTGACGTCGCGTCTCCTCGAATATTCGCGTGCACGCGCGTGTGTATTTCGCCCGCCCCACAATCGCCATCGCCAAAATTATACACTACTCGCAGTCTAGTGTCTTTGTGCTCTGTACCCGGTACCCTGGGTGGCAGCTGTCTTCCCCATCCCCACCCAGCTGTCACCCAAAAGAGTTTGATCGCAGGCTATGCGGACGGAGAATAACGAGTGCAGTACTCGAGGGGAAAAAACTTTTTTTTAAGGACAAAAAAAGAAATTGACATTTAAAGTATTTTTCGGAAAGCGGAAAAGGATTTAGGTGAGAGCTGTACAGCTCAGAGTTTTCAGTATTCACAGAAATTATGTAGTCGAGTGGGAACAGGTGGCGATAGAAGAAAAGACAAATGTACCAATGGCACACAACAGGTGATACTGTAGACCCTCGAGCGCCTTTTTCATTAGAGTTTGACCATGTAGCGAAAATAGATGTTTTGACTCGTTTTGGGAAATTTTTTTGACGCTTGTTTACATTTAGACAAACGTATTATTTCCGCCTTTATAGAACTGTATTTTAGCTCGAAAACAACTGAATATTTTGCTCGCAAAGCTGCATGGCAATTTGCTTATTGTAAGATGCTTTATCTACAAAGTTTCGCTACCTGGCCAATGTCGTAAGTAAAAACAAAAACCTTGAAGGATCATTTATCAATCTAAAACTTGAAAGCCTATTTGCATAGTGAGGGGTCCATCCTCCCTTACATATCTTGCTTTAACCTCGTCAAGTGAAAGGTAGTCCTCCCATCCTAGGGGAGCGTTGGGATAGAGCCATCTTGAAGAAGAAGTTCTCTTCAGGAAAACCTCTCTTCCATTCAGCAGGGCCACACTGTCAGAATTTGAAACAAAAATGACAATAAAACTTTTGTAATTAACCTTATCTCAGTGGGACATTTTCAATTCAAATGCATAGTGTAATAATACAAAAATAAAACAACAGGAGAAATGTGCTTCAATGGATTATCATCTGAATTAAAAAAATCGACATGCGAGAGTGATTCTTCTAATCTTACCTCAAATTGAGGCAAATGGGTCCGTCTGTGCCCTGGTGGTACACGAACACACCAGTGTTCCCGGCAGCGGACGCTTTTGGCACAAAAATCAATCGAAGTGAAGAGAATAATGGCCTTTTAACGCCCGTTTCCGGGGCCATGTTGTCGGTGAGGTTGGTAAGATCCTGAATAACCCAGTCGTGTGTCTCAACAGACTTTGTCCTCTGCAATGGTGCCACCTATAATGGCAGAATAGCAATCAGTGTTTTTCTCGTGCACCTATCCCGTTCTATACCCTCCCGATTGTATAATGGGACATTTGACTGGTTCCACCACGTTGTCTCTGCCCTAGTCTATCATATAGGTTCGACACAAATTTTTCGCTAGTTATACTACGAGCTTTTTCAGTTTTTCCCTTGAAAGGACCGACCGTCGCTCGTGAGCCCAGTCTCATCTCCCCGTTTTCAAATTCGTTCCGACCATTCCCAGTCGCATTCGAACCAAATATTGCGCAATGATAGTTATTAATTAGATCCTGAATATATTTTCAATCCGCTTAGACTTACATTATTGATTTGATTTGACCTTCTTTCGGTCAATAGCAGTTTGACGTGGCGAAGGGAGTTGTTCTGCGTGTGACCCTGGAAGTCCTCGCGACGCATTTTAGCTCCTCAAACGGGCACTGAGCAACTCAGAAAAGCCCGCCTAAATCCAAGGGAAATGTGCCTGTTCAGTTGTTCCCTAGAAAGAGATAAGTTAAAATAATAATAAACTGATAACAATTGTGACATTTGTTACTGTCATAATAATCTCTTGTCTTATCTTTCCCTCATTCATTCGTTCGTTCGTTCGTTCGTTCGTTCGTTTGTTCGTTCGCTCGTTCGTTCGCTCGCTCGCTCTTTCGTTCGTTCGTTCGTTCATTTATTCGTTTACTCGTTGCTTTGAATTTTTTCCCCTTAATTCCTCTATTCATTTATTTTTCATTCTTTTAATCTCTGCAAAAATGTGCGTTTTTAAGTGGTTCTCAAGACGATATAGAACCAGCTGAAATAATTACAAATGAGAATCAGAATGATTTCCAGGGTTTAGCGATGAGATCGACTGTACGTAATAAGAAATCGATAATACTCGCTGTTCAGAGGCACAATGACGACAAAACACAACAATTGAGGTAAGATTATGTTTATTTTGAAGTTAAATGTAAATATTTCTGTCAGCGTTTCACGTTATTAGAAACCTTTCGGTTTTTGCCATACATTCCCTTAAAATTTTGAAATTACAAACGGTCACACACTTTGTGTGGGCCCCCTGTGTCGATACACCCAGTAAAACATCCAGCTGTGTTTTGCTTTAGTCACTCCAGTTACATGTGCAAAGGCCATTTCTAGAATATACATCATACTTACCGAGGAATTTCACCATCACTGCAACTGAAGGGGTAAATTATTGGTGCTTTCCTGCAGGCGTACCTTTGGTGATTTGATTGCCGGGCAGCACAGTACGGCAGGTAGGCACTCCTCTGGCTTCATGTCGCATGTGTCTGAGTGTACAACCATATTTCCCCGCTTCACCATCCGTCCACATCCAGTATGCGTGCACGGAATGTGCTCTTCGAGACACTGTTGTCGGTGGTTGTTTGTGTTGTCTAATGAACCCGTCCACGTGCAGCCACTTTCCCTGTGTGGGCAGAAGACTTCCAAAGATTCAACTTCCCTGTCGAAAGCAATTATGTGCCTCAAGTCTGCGGATCGAAGGGGCTGTCTTCTGACGGGGCAGTTCATACTCTGGTGTACGTTCACCCATTCTTCTATGCAGGACCTACAAAAAAGACGGCCCTCTTTGCAAGCGAAGGCTTCCCATATAACATGCTGGCTGCAATTAAGAAGAAAAACAATTTTCCGTGATTGACATATTTTTTAATAAGTTTTACTATTTCTCCCCTTTTTCTGGTTAGTTTTGTTACTGTAACAGGAAAGAGGGAATGAAAAGAACTGTAACAAGAATACGAGACCCGGTAATGACGATTACCATAGGTGCCAACTTTGGGCACATGCGTGGCTTTGATGGTAAAGAGGTCTTGTTGATTTTCATGAAAGCATAAGAGATAATAAGGGGAAAATACGTAGTTACTGTAACGCAGAACCAAACACGACCACAAACGTCACACGACGACCCACAACCACCACGTTCATATTCGATTCATATTGTGAGTAGAGCATTTCGATTGATTCCTTCTCTCGCCGCCCCTAAGCAAGTTGAATATTAATATATTCTCGCTCTCGGTTTCATGCATGTTCGTCTCTATTAAATGATCTTAGGCAAAACCTATACTAGATGTTATTCGCAGAGATGCAAATGCTGTCCTCTTGTAGTATATGGTATGACATTATTTTCAAAAACAGAGTCAGAACAGTTGCTCCTAGACTTCAAATTAAAGTCTATACGTCTATAAGACTTCAATACAATCATCTGTGGTATGTTGCATTGTATACTGTACTCACCAAATCGGGCAAAGAAAAGTTGCGTCTGGTCTTTTGGCAAAAATGTCAGGATGATATCCCGTTTCCATGACTCAGTCCGGTAGCAAAGCAGGAAAAAGCAGTGAAAAGAAAAAGCGACGTGGAACAAAGGCGATATTCATTCACTGGCGATTCTAAACTAGTTCATGTGACTGATATCTGAGAACATAGCAATTCAAACTTCAGATGGTTTTCTGTCAGTCAAAATATGACAGAATTGGTGCAAAATAATATTTCTTCGCAATTCGCAAGAAAAATGTAAGTTGTTCGTGTTTAATTTCTTTTAAAAACCAATGTGCCGTATTATAGCCTTCACGCATTGTCTCGTATCCCAACGTGACGTGCGCGCTCGTGTTTGTCGCTTACGCGCGCGCGCGCGTATGGTTAGAGACTGGTCATTTATGGGGGGGAAGACCATTAACAACAACAACAACAATTTGTTAGCATTTCCATATGAACAAATGGCATTGCCGATTAGAATGTTGGGTATAGTTTAGATAATAATGATGAAATTTTTGAAATAATTACAGCTATTATTACATAGAGAGTCAATCTACGTGGCAGATTCGTTCATTGTCTTGCTTTGACATTTTTCAAAGGCCAGAATGGATAAAGTGCCCGAGTTTCTTACAAACAAAAGGATCTACGGAGAAAGAGTATCATATCGTTTGTGTTCAATAAATGAAAATTATGATATCTGTAACTTTTTTTAACCTAGAAGGTATTTATAGAATTGGGAATGCAATCTTTCTACAGGGTCATTTTCCCATTTATCTAGGCGCAATTTTTCATAGGCACGCTATACTTCTTAGCTCTACGATAATATAGGTTTAAATAGTGAGGTTAAAAGCTTGTTGCAAGTATCAATTAAAAATTTTTGGAAATCAAGGAAACTTTGTGTTGCAAAACTACACGGTCTGCGTTTTAATTTGAAAAGTTACCAGTAGCGCAAAAGAAAAGTCCTAAATAGGAATAATCGTGTAAGATTTCAATGGGGTTATCATCAATTAAAAAGGGATGTTTCCCTAGTGTTGATTTGACTCTTCAACGCATGGTTTCTCTCCATTGGAATCATTTGACTCTGATTCTAAAGTTAGGTCGTCTTCACATGAGTTGTTTTAAAATTCTTTAAAATCTAAATTTCTTCATCTTCCAGAACATCTCTGCGGCATTTCCACGTGTGTGGACTTTCTTGAGACTTTCAGCTGGTTATTCGTAAGCGCTTCCACATCTTTTTCATTTTTTCCAAGAAATGTTAGATGGAAGAGTGTTCCTTTCTCTAGATCTTTTTTTTTAGCCTTTGCTTCCCAGAACTCAAGGTGCCCTACACATCTTTTACACTCAGTTTCGTCCACGTTGTACTGGGAAAAGAACTGATGTGATTATAGTCAATTATTTTCCCATTTTCCTCTGTTCCTTCCGTTGTCATTTTTATTATGCGTCTCTATGACTGAACAGCCGCATCTCTACCGAGGGCCAACTCCCTACAACGTTTCTGTTGATAGCTACTTTGAGTAGCCTCAATTGTCGACTTTTAAAACACTGCATATACAGTGCATAAATTTGAAAAAAAAATGGACAATATTGGTACGATTTCAAAGAAATCTGTAATTTTTCATTATTAATGACTGTGGCCACCTCTCTAGAACGGTCCGAGAAATCTTTCTCCGTTGTGTGGCCCATTGTAGAGAGACAAAAAAATTTGGATTTATCAACTGACGGAGGGCTAACGCTTGAAACGTCTCCTTTCAACCTCTTTACGGTGGCCAATTTACCTTCTCAACTCAGTTGATAAATCAAAACTTTTGTGTTTCACGTCCCCACCTATGCAGCACCACAGTTTTTTTTTTACAAAATAACCCCCCTACATTGTAGACAGGTATCACTGTAGCATACTAAGGGCCCGGCTAGACAGGGAAGCGTTGCACTGAGCAGAAACATTGTTTCCAGACGTGTTGGGTGGTTAAACTGGGAAACATGAGTTTCGGAAGCAAAATTTGCGTCTCTGTAGCAAAAATGTTTTTGACTTGATTCAGAAACATTCCCTTGCTTCCAAGACGCAAAATTTGCTTCCGCAACTTATGTCTCTCGCGTGGTTAAACTGGGAAACATCTGCGCCTACAGCAATGTTTCCGCAACAATGTTTCCTGGTTAAACCAGACCCTAAAGTTGTCGGCTTTTCGAGCATTAAAGACACTAATTTCCGCGTTTATTGTATTACGTCCAGATGAATGTTGAGTCTTCATCTTTAGATATCGCGCGCTTTATAGACTACACAGAGGGTGTGGATGAGGAGAGATGGATCTGAGATGGATCAATAATGGAATATAATGTTAGTGTTACTCGCAAATAGGCTACATGTAGCATGGTTAAATAAGGATAGGATAAGGATAATTTATTTAACGTCAGGAACACAGGGAGTGGTTGCCCAATCTCCAGAGCCAGGGGCTCATGATAACAAGTGTTTGACAGAAAAAAATCTATGAAAAAAGCTAGCTAAAAAACCAAGAACAAATTGAAACATATCGAGGAAAAGTAGCTAAAAATTACATATACCTATATAGTTAATTGATCAAGTTAGATGGTACTTAATTTAATTAAAATGTATGGTTTACGCAAAAAAAAATCAAAAAATGTATACACAATAAATCAGAGTGTATAAATAACATGATGGGGGCAACCGATAAAATTCAACTTGTTTAAATGCTGATCGGAACATTGCTATCCATTAATACGCTTGTTACTACAGCTCCGTGACCAAAACAGCCCACTATAGACCCGAAAGGTTAATCAGCACAAGTAAAACATCCTTAGGACCTTCTTCCCGTACAAAATGACGGCGCGGTGTAACATGCGATAATTTAGAACAAGGAGAAAGACCTGGCATAGAGACTAAGTTAAAAGCGCGGCAATTACATGGCCTTTGTATAGCTTCTATCGAAAAAGCGAATGAGAACGTTTGAATGCCATGGCAGCAGAACATCAACCACCAATGAAAAACATCGAAGTTAACAAATAAAAAACTACTTGAACAGTTTGGGTTTGGTATCGCTTTGTTTTTTTGTTATTTTCGTTAGTGTTGTTTACCGATTGTTTGTATGTTTATTTGTTTCTTTTTGCCGTTGGGCTGTTTTCTTGCTTTCGTTGCTACCTGGCTATATACTACGTTTTCAGCTTATACTTCGTTTTCTCGCGTGTCAAGTCCAGTCTGTTGTGTAGGCCTTCGTGCACACTGAAAATATTTTGTACGCTTAGGGACAAGTTTTATCGAATTCTAGTTGGACGCTGCAGGAAGCTGTCGTTACGGTAGCCAGAGTGTATTTCATGTTCAGACTTTTAGGAAGAGATGGAAGCCGGGTGATAAAGACAGAAAAGTTCTTGGACTTCCGCAGGGTAGATGTCAATCTACACTTTAATATGCGTTTGCCATCCTTGAAAAGGCAAACTGAAAAATTAAGCAAAATGGAAAAAGGAAGTGAGACGCTGTCATAATTAACTCATAGCCAAGAAATGGCTGACCTTTTAACTGATAGCAGAGAAATGACCAAAAATTTGAGTGACATCTGGAATTCTAGTACCCCGACCCAGACCCTCTACACAAAATGGTGACAGGCGCTTTTTTTAGCCAAAAACTCTAATGGAAGGCTTTAGTTCAGACTAGCCACAACACAACATAATGACATAAAATAAGGAAAAGCGGATCTTTTATTTTTCGTAGTTATGTCGATGTTCTTACGTGATTGTCGTTTTGTTACTGGCGTAAACCAGGTCCAGTGGGTCAATTCAACTCTCCTTTAGGAGTTATTGTTAACTCTTCCATAAAAAATATACTTTAATTTCTAGGATCCGTTTTATTTCCCAAAATAGACCAGGTCATTGAGGTTGAAATATTATCACACAAGGGCTAAAATTGTCCTCACGGGGGCATTCAATCAGGGCCCTACATAAGATCTTTTGAATTTGACCCTGCAGCTTATTCGATTTTATAATGAAGAAGAAAACTCACACAGACACAGCAACAACGGTTTTTTTTTCGGGCAACTATGCTAGTATAAAAGGGACGAAATTTTTTTATGCATTTCTTAACGCGTAAGTGGATAAAACGTTTTTTAAGCGCTTGCCTAGCGCTCAGGTTTGTAACTGGGAAACAACATTTGTTTCGTAAGCAAATAAGTCTGTGTTCGTGAATCTCGAACGTTTTTGACTTCATGCAACAACATTTGCCTGTCGTGAGGTTACATTGGAAAACACATGGCGTAACAACACACCCGTAGGTTTTTGCAACAAATGTTCCCTAGCTTATAAACCAGGCCGTCAGTGTTCATTGGCACAATGTGACTTGCGCGATGTAGTCGTTGTGTCAGCCCACAATTGACCATCACACACCGCCAGAGTTCTCGTAGCTCAGTGGTTAGAGCATCCGAGTAGTATACGGGAGGTCGTGGGTTCAAATCCCATCTGGAACTCAGTTTCCTCTCTCCACACATCATTCTATTTTCATTTCGTTTGTGTTTAACCACCGTTAATAAATCAACAACGCGTTGTTTACAAATTTAGATGTGATCTGTGTGATGCAGATTGTGTTGGGTATACACGCCGATACCTTTTTCAGCGCATTTAGGACTACAAGCGCTTTGCTATTCCTATTGGAAAACACTTGCGCGACGCTAACAATCAAAGCAATAAAGATCTTCAGGAACAATTTATCATTGTTAAGAAATCCCTTGGAAAGCTGGAATAATTAATTTACGAAATGCTCAAAGAAAGACAACAAACCTAATATGAACACTGAATCGAGACAGCGAGTCGTCTCTAATTGTGGCAATGGCAATTGTGGGGCGGGCGAAATACACACGCGCGCGCGAAATTTCGAGGAGACGCGACGCATGGGGAGTGTCTCCTCTAAATTTTACGCACGCACGTGTGTGTATTTCGCCCGCTCCACAATTGTCAGCTAGAGGCTGCTCACAGTCTACGTTCAATCTGACTCAAGCAAAGTTTGAGTCCACATTGTGTTTCTTTTCATCGCATGACAAGACTTTCACACGCATCTTGTCATGATCATATAATGAACTCACCATGCTCACAAGAATCTGACTTACACGAATTTTGGCAAAACGTCATTCGAAACTGCTATATCTATCGCTAAGTTTTATTTTTACTTTCAAAAAAAAGAACTCACAACTAGCTAAACCCAAAAAACAAAATCGCCCAAGCAAATCGTGTTACTTTCGAAAGCCGTCTAAACTGGTGGGTGGTGTGTATGTGTTTGTTTGTTGAGATGGGGGGGGAGAAGATTTGAGAGAGAGAGGGGATTATTACAAATCCGACTTTTTTGAAAGCTAAAAGAGAAATGTATGTGTGTGGGAGGGGAGCGGTTGGCTTACTGCTTATTACAAACTCCGGCTTTCAAAAGGGTGCTTCAGTGGATTAGGTGATCATGGGTACGAGGGAGCTTCATGGGGGGTTTGTGGTATTTCATTTCACAAAATAAATCATTGATCAACACGTGATGTTCATTCACAACGTTTGTTCAGAGAAATTTCTGTCCTGCAATCATTCTGCGACTAGTAAATCAGACTAGTATGTCGGAAACCGTGCGAGAATTTATTAGCGGCTTAGTAAACTTGGTCGAGGAAATTAATCGCCTTCCAAATCACGCTGAAAGAACTGTTTTGTAGGGGTATGGCTTCAGGCTTGAAGACGCTTTAAATCGGCTACGCTGGTTTTCATCTGTGGTCAGTGATGCACTTCTGGATGAAGCCGATTTCAGGACTTTATGTGACCAGCTGGCTCACATAAAGGGGTCATTGGAAACTCTGCAATTGAAGATTTTCGAAAGAAAGAGAGCTCTGGATGCCGATGCATTTCTTTGCCAAAGAGAGCAGGGAAACGTAGGACGCCCCCGCTTCATTATCACCCGCCATCAAATTTTATATTTGAGAGAATTTGGCTTTAAATGGACGACATCGCAAGGTTGTTGGGAGTCTCCATAAGCACTCTCAACCGCCACCGGGCGTCACTTGGACTAGGATCTGAGTCGACACCGGCATTTACGTCCATTTCTGACACTGATGTCGATAATTTAGTGCTGGAAGTGGTCAGGCGACTGCCTTTCAGTGGAATTCGAAAGGTCCAAGGTGAAATGGAGAGCCAGGGTATCCACGTACAGCGAGAGAGGATCAGGGTATCTCTACACCGCGTGGACAGTTTGAACAGCCGTCAAAGGCTTCGCCACGTTGTAGAAAGACGGCGTTACAGAGTCCCCGGTCCAAACTCGCTGTGGCATGTGGACGGCAACCACAAGCTGATACGACGGAAGTTTGTTGTGCATGGCGGAATTGACGGTTTTTCGCGTCTGTGCTTCTATCTGGCTTGCGCTACAAACAACCGCGCTACAACAGTTAAAGATAATTTTTTGTCTGCCACGGTAGAATTCGGTTGGCCGTCTCGAGTTAGGTCTGACCATGGTATGGAGAACGTGAAAGTCGCCCGATTGATGATTGCACGTCGAGGAACAGGAAGAGGGAGTCATATTACTGGTAGCTCAGTCCAAAACCAACGGATTGAGCGGTTATGGCGTGACTACTTTCGCTCTGTTGGAACCATTTATTACAATTTACTTTATTTTATGGAGAACACAAGAATTCTCAACCCCGACTGTGACAATGAAATTTTTTGTTTGATTATGTTTTTGCTCCATTGATCAATCAGGCGCTAGAATCGTTTAAGCGTTCGTGGAACAACCACAAGCTTTCTTCGGAGGGAAACTTCACGGGACAGCAGCTGTACGTTAGAGGAATGTTTGAACGATTTGGTTCAAATGACCCGGCTATTAGGGATGTCTTCGACAGAGACATCATCGACGAGACACAATACGGTGTAGATCTCGACGGCCCGACTCCAGAAAACAGAACGAACCACGACGTCCAGGTCAGGCAAGTCACATGTCCACCTTCTGATGTGCAGCGAACTCGGTTAGAGGGCCTGGTACGATCATCACAGCCGTGCCCGAACCATGGCATTTCACTCTACCCCGCAGCCAAGGATTTCGTGAACACAATTGTCTAATTCTAAATCACTCTTTTGTCATAGCGTGATTATGTTTTGCTAATTGGCAATTTTTTAATTTTGTGTAACATTTTTCCAATTCGCGATACGTAGAATCTGGTAAGAACTACCGTAAAAGCTTCGTTAAGCTCAAAATTCAACGAAAAATGAAATTATGTTTTACCAAAATTCTAAATGACGGTTTCAAATTAAGTTTTACACGTAAAGTACCCTGTTCACAGAGGCTCACTTTCTGTCACTTTCCAGACAACCAGCTTTTAAGTCCCTCATTTAACACGAGAGAGGACAATAATAAATATGTCTTGCGATCTAGCTACTCCGATCGACTCTTCGTGGCTGAAGTTTTTTGCATACAGGAAAGGAATAAAGAAAAGTTCTTGGACCAGCTGGCTTGTTTACAGGAAACCTTTGCAAAGTATTGTAAAATCGAGTCTAACCTGCGCAGGCAGCTTTTTGGCGCCAAAGAGAGCAATTTTCACGTTTGGAAAGCAGCCTATGGTCGGCAAGCGACAAACAATATGCGGCGGAAATAAATGTTATAAACATTGAATCGGTTAAAACAAAGCCCGATTAGCGCAAGATGTCAGTTTCTCATACATCAAAGAATAGCAATGTTTAGTCTTTGTCTCTTTTACTGAAAATAACAAAAGAGAAAGCAAAGTGATAAAGTATTGGACAATAAAGAATTAATTAAAGGCGGAACGTACTTTTAATACGTTATTAAATAATCATTACCGGATATAAAGACAAAAGAAATGACATGTTTCAGAAAAGGTGTGAATTTAAGTACTATAAAACAAGCTCAATTTCCTTAAAACTATCACACAAGAAAGAAGCACGTTGTTGGGCATGCACCAAGACGCTCTTGAGGGCTTGCACGCATTACTTGCGATTCTAAATCGCAAAAACGTCAATCGAGAAGTGGACTGCTTTTTACGTCCTTCCGCGTCTTCGACTTGTCCATCTGTTTCTACATCGGTTCCTGCGACTACGATGTCAACTTTTTCTTCAGCGTCGACTACCAGTAGTCAAGGCTTGCGAGATCTTGGGCCAATCTTTAGCCCAAGAACTGTTTCTGCAAGAAGACAGGGCCGAGGCCGTCCTCGATCACACCCTTACGGGGCGACTGCAGGCCATCAATTTACCAGAGTTGTTGTTCTTTTGGCGGGTCCGTCAGAGGAGGACGTGCCATGTGAGCTGGTCAGGCAAGCCATACGGGACGCCGGACGCTCGGGGATGACAGGACAAGACGTCAGAACGAGCATTTTGCATGCCTTGCAAGCTCAGGGGCATCTTCGAACCATTACGTAGGTACAATACCGGTGCTTTCATTTTTTAAACCTTACTTTCCAGTATCAAAAAAAAAAGAATGTTTAGCCTGTGTGGCAGGGGCGGGAAGGGGAGGGAAAGAAGAAAAATTATTCGCGTGCACGGAGCGCGAGTGATGGGGGAAGGCGCACCTCCTCTCTCCTCTCGCGCCTCGCGCATGTGAATAATTACCCTTTTTCCTCCCCTTTCGGCGCCTGCCACGTGCTTGCGAATAATTGCTTCTTTTCCTCCCCTTTCGGCGACTTTATGATAGTATGTGAACAGGCTTCGACAGGATGCCTACTAGAAAGCCTGTTCACAGGCGAAAGTCCACGTAGATTTCGATTTCGTTCGCCACGCAGGCTAATATTGGCCACGTAGCGAAAATTTACCATCAAATAGGTTAGAAAGAGCGCATCGAGATTTCCGGTAGTAATAATAGGCAAGCTTGCGAGTAGAATCTTCCTTTATTACGTCCAATCCTGGCCATTTTATTAAGTTTAAGTTGCTCTTTCCATCAGTTAATTTTGCTACATGGATGATAAATTGAAAGCTCAAAAAACCAAGAAAGGGACTTTCTGGAATACATAAGTGATGGCTTTTTGTGACGATTTCACACCTGTAATCGACTACGATAGACAATTTCAAGAACAAGCAAAAGTAAAAAAAAAAACTATAAAGGAAACGTAACAAAATGATACACTGGAGATGACACTAATGAGAAAGTGGATTATCCAACGTGATAATATGAATTCCTGGCCAACACAAACATTCAAAAGCTCACATTTTGAGTGGTAGCCTTTTGATGATTAGTTCAATCTAGTGCTTTTATTGTTACAATATCAGTTATGACAGTAGTATCTGAGGATGTTCATGTAATAAACTTGTTTTTTGGTTTGTTTTAGAGATTGCTCCCAGTTAGACTTTTTCAACTGCGATAACTCTAACAAGAGAAAGTTGGTGCTTTTAGACCCCCAAGCCCAAACTCCACCAGCGACTGACCTTAAGACAACCTGGAGATCGCAGTACCCCATCTACGTTCGGCCACACTTCCAAATTCCCACTGTCACTCAGGCAGTAAGTACATCAGTGAAAGGGTAAAACTAGGAAACCATAATTTCACACGAAATATTCAATTTCAGTGACACATCGGTTTTTAGAATATTTGATTTAATTTATTCACATAAAGGTTATCATCTTCTGCACCATTAAGAATAATAACATTTACTTCTGTTTGCCTAGATAACTCCATCTACAACAGCAAGCCCTGGGTTTTTATTCGGCCAGAACATTCAAAATCTGTTGCAAAGTGTGTCTGGCCAGAATCCTGTGGAAACTGCAATTACAAAAAACACAGGCACTACACACACAGGTCCCACACTCACAGGTACACACACACAATCACTGAAAACACAGGCACTATACACAAAGGCACTAAACACACAGACACTTAACACAAAGCCACTATACACACAGGCACTACACACACAGGCACTACACACACAAGCACTACACACACAGGCACTAAACACACAGGCACTATACACACAGGCACTCAAACACAGGCACTACACACACAGGCACTGCACACAAAGGCCCTGCACACACAGGCACTCAACACACAGGTACTGCACAACCAGGCACTACACACACAGGCACTCCACACAGAGGCACCGCACACACAGGCACTACACACAGGCACTGCACACACAGGCACTACACACACAGGCACTACACACACGACCTACACACAGAGGCACTACACACACAATCACTGCACACACAGGCACTACACACACAGGCACTACATACACAGGCGCTACACACACAGGCACTACACACACAGGCACTACACAGACAGGCACTACACACAGGCACTACACACAAAGGCACTACACACACAGGCACTAAATACACAGGCACCGCACACACAGGCACTACACACACAGGCACTAAAAACACACAGGCACTACGCACACAGGCACTACATACACAGGCATTACACACACAGGCACTGCACACAAAGGCACTACACACACCGGCACTACAGATAAAGGCACTATACACAGGCACTACACACACAGGCACTACACACATCGGCACTACACACAGTCACAACACACACAGACACTACACACACAGGCACTAAACAAACAGGCACTGCACACACAGGCACTACACAAACAGGCACTACACACAGAGGCACTAAACACAGAAGCAGTACACACACAGGCACTACACACACAGGCACTACACAAACAGGTACTACACACACAGGAACTACACACACAGGCACTACACACACAGGCACTACAAACAGGCACTACACACACAGGCACTATACACGCAATCACTGCACACACAGGCACTACATACACAGACACTGCACACACAGGCACTACACAAACAGGCACTACACACACACGCACTACACACAGGCACTACACACAGGCACTACAGACCCAGGCACTACACACACAGGCACTACACACACAGGCACTAAACACACAGGCACTAAACACACAGGCACTAAACACACAGGCACTAAACACACAGGCACTACACACACAGGCACAACACACACAGGCACTACACAGAAAGGCACTATACACAGGCACTGTGTATAGGCACTATACACAGGCACTATACACACTGCCTGTGTATGTACAGCCTGTGTGTGTAGTACTGTGTGTTTAGTGCCTGTGTGTGTAGTGTCTGTGTGTGTTGTGACTGTGTGTAGTGCCGATGTGTGTAGTGCCTGTGTGTGTAGTGCCTGTCTATAGTGCCTGTATGTGTAGTGCCTGTGTGTATAGTGCCTTTGTGTGTAGTGCCTGTGTGTGTAGTGCCTCTGTGTTTAGTGCTTGTGTGTTTAGTGCCTGTGTGTGTAGAGCCTGTGTCTGAAGTGCCTGTGTGTAGTGCCTGTGAGTGTAGTGCCTCTGTGTGTAGTGCCTTTTTGTGTAGTGCCTGTGTGTGCAGTGCCTGTGTATGTAGTGCCTGTGTGTCCAGTGATTACGTGTGTAGTGCCTGTGTGTGTAGTACCTGTTTGTAGTGCCTGTGTGTGTAGTGCTTGTGTGTGTAGTGCCTGTGTGTGTAGTACCTGTTTGTGTAGTGCCTGTGTGTGTAGTGCCTGTGTGTGTACTGCCTGTGTGTGTAGTGCCTCTGTGTGTAGTGCCTGTTTGTGTAGTGCCTGTGTGTGCAGTGGCTGTGTATGTAGTGCCTGTGTGTGCAGTGCTTGCGTGTGTGTAGTGCTTGTGTTTGTAGTGCCTGTTTGTAGTGCCTGTGTGTGTAGTGCCTGTGTGTGTAGTACCTGTTTGTGTAGTGCCTATTTTTGTAGTGCCTGTGTCTGTAGTGCGTGTGTATGTAGTGCCTTTGTGTGTAGTTTCTGTGTGTTTAGTACCTGTGTGTGTAGTGCCTGTGTGTGCAGTGATTGTGAGTGTAGTGCCTGTGTTTGTAGTGCCTTTCTGCGTAGTGCCTTTGTGTGTAATGCCTGTGTGTGTAGTGCCTGTGTATGTAGTGCCTGTGTGTTCAGTACCTGTTTGTGTAGTGCCTGTAGTGTAGTGCCTGTGTGTGCAGTGCCTGTGTATGTAGTGCCTGTGTGTGCAGTGATTGAGTGTGTAGTGCTTGTGTGTATAGTGCCTGTTTGTAGTGCCTGTGTGTGTAGTGCCTGTGTGTGTAGTGCCTGTGTGTGTAGTGCCTGTGTGTGTAGTGCCTGTGTGTGTAGTACCTGTTTGTGTAGTGCCTGTTTTTGTAGTGCCTGTGTCTGTAGTGCCTGTGTATATAGTGCCTGTGTGTGTAGTTCCTGTGTGTTTAGTACCCATGTGTGTACTGCCTGTGTGGGCAGTGATTGTGTGTGTAGTGCCTTTGTGTGTAGTGCCTGTGTGTGTAGTGCCTGTGTGTGTAGCGCATGTGTTTGTAGTGCCTTAGTGCGTAGAGCGTTTGTGTGTAATGCCTGTGTGTGTAGTGCTTGTGTATGTAGTGCCTGTGTGTGTAGTTCCTGTGTGTTTAGCACCTGTGTGTGTAGTGCCTGTGTGTGCAGTGATTGTGTGTGTAGTGCCTTTGTGTGTAGTGCCTGTGTGTGTATTTCCTGTGTGTTTAGTGCCGGTGTTTGTAGTACCTTTGTGTGGACTGTCTTTCTGTGTAATGTCTGTGTGTGTAGTCCCTGTGTATGTAGTGCCTATGTGTTTAGTTTCTGTGTCTGTACAGCCAGTGTGTTTACTACCTGTGTGTGTAGTAGCTGCGTGTTTAGAGCCTGTGTGTGTTGTGCCTGTGTGTGTAGTGCGTGTGTGTGTAATGCCTGTGTGTGTAGTGCCTGAATGTGTAGTTCCTTTGTGTGTAGTGCCTGTGTATGAAGTGCCTGAATGTGTGTGTTTTGCCTGTGTGTGTAGTGCCTGTTTGTGCAGTGATTGTGTAAGTAATGCCTGTGTGTGTAGTGTCTGTGTGTGTAGTGCGTGCCTGTGTGTGTAAAGCCTGTGTGTAGTTCCTTATTGTGTAGTGCCTGTTTGTGTAGTGCCTGGCTGTGTAGTGCCTGTGTGTGCACTGCCAGTGTTTGTAGGGACTGTATGTAGTGCCTGTGTTTTGTGACTGTGTGTGTGGTGCCTGTGTGTGCAGTGATTGTGTGCTTAGTCCCTGTGTGTGTAGTGCCTGTGTGTGTGGTGAGCGTGTGTAGGACCTTTGTGTCTAGTGCCTGTGTGTGTAGTGGCTGTGTGTAGGCACTACACACACAAGCACAACACACACAGGTACTACACACACAGGCACTATACACACAGGCACTACACATACAGGCACTATAGACAGGCACTACATACACAGGCACTACACACATCGGCACTACCCAAAGTCACAACACACACCGACACTACACACACAGACACTAAACACACAGTACTACACACACAGGCTGTACATACACAGACAATACACACACAGGCACTACATACACAGGCACTAACCACACAGGCATTAGACAAAAAGGCACTTAACACAAAGGCACTACACACACAGTCACTACACACACAAGCACTACACACACAGGCACTACACACACAGGCACTACACACACAGGCACTACACAAACAGGTACTACACACACAGGCACTACACACACAGGCACTACACACAGGCACTGCACACACAGGCACTACAAACACACACAGGCACTACACACACAGGCACTACATACACAGGCACTACACACAAAGGCACTAGACACACAGGCACTAAACACACAGGCACTACACACACAGGCACTACACACACAGGCACTACACACATCGGCAGTACAGATACAGGCACTATACACAGGCACTACACACACATGCACTACACACACAGGCACTACACACATCGGCACTACACACATCGGCACTACACACAGTCACAACACACACAGACACTACACACACAGGCACTAAACAAACATTCACTGCACACACAGGCACTACACAAACAGGCACTAAACACAGAGGCACTACACACAGAAGCAGTACACACACAGGCACTACACACACAGGCACTACACATACAGGTACTACACAGACAATCACTACACACACAGGCACTACAAAAAGGCACTACACACCCAGGCACTACACACGCAATCACTGCACGTACAGGCAGTACGTGCACAGACCGTGCAATCACAGGCACTACACGAACAGGCACTACACACACAGGCACTACACACACAGGCACTAGACACAGGCACTATGGACACAGGCACTACACAAACGGGCACTAAACACACAGGCACTACACAAACAGGTAAACACACACACGCACTACACACAAAGGCACTATACACAGGCACTGTATATAGGCACTTTACACAGGCACTATACACACTGCCTGTGTATGTACAGCCTGTGTGTTTAGTACTGTGTGTTTCGTGCCTGTCTGTGTAGTGTCTGTGTGTGTTGTGACTGTGTGTAGTGCCGATGTGTGTAGTGCCTGTGTGTGTAGAGCCTGTCTATAGTGCCTGTATGTGTAGTGCCTGTGTGTATAGTGCCTTTGTGAGTTGTTCCTGTGTGTGTAGTGCCTGTGTGTGTAGTGCCTGTGTGTTTAGCGCCTGTGTGTGTAGAGTCTGTGTCTAAAGTGCCTGTGTGTACTGCCTCTGTGTGTAGTGCCTGTTTGTGTAGTGCCTGTCTGTGCAGTGCCTGTGTATGTAGTACCTGTTTGTGCAGTGGTTGCGTGTGTGGTGCCTGTTTGTAGTGCCTGTGTGTGTAGTGCCTGTATGTGTAGTGCCTGTGTGTGTAGTACCTGTTTGTGTAGTGCCTCTGGTTGTAGAGCCTGTGTGTGTCCTGCCTGTGTGTGTAGTGCCTCTGTGTGTAGTGACTGTTTGTGTAGTGCCTGTGTGTGCAGTGCTTGCGTATGTAGTGCCTGTGTATGTAGTGCCTGTGTGTGCAGTGATTGCGTGTGTAGTGCTTGTGTGTGTAGTGCCTGTTTGTAGTGCCGGTGTGTGTAGTTCCTGTGTGTTTAGTAGCTGTGTGTGTAGTGCCGGTGTGTGCAGTGATTGTGTGTGTAGTGCATTTGTGTGTAGTGCCTGTGTGTGTAGTGCCTGTGTTTGTAGTGCCTGTGTATGGACAGCCTGTGTGTAGTTCCTGTGTGTTCAGTACCTGTGTGTGTAGTGCCTGTAGCGTAGTGCCTGTGTGTGCAGTGCCTCTGTATGTAGTGCCTGTGTGTGCATTGAGTGCGTGTGTAGTGTTTGTGTGTGTTGTGCCTATCTGTAGTGCCTGTGTGTGTAGTGCCTGTGTGCGTAGTTTCTGTTTCTCTAGTGCCTGTTGTTGTAGTGCCTGTGTCAGTAGTGCCTGTGTATGTAGTGCCTGTGTGTGTAGTTCCTGTGTGTTTAATACCTGTGTGTGTAGTGCCTTTGTGTGTAGTGCCTTTGTGTGTAGTGCCTTTGTGTGTAGTGCCTTTGTGTGTAGTGCCTTTGTGTGTAGTGCCTGTGTGTGTAGTGCCTTTGTGTGTAGTGCCTTTGTGTGTAGTGCCTGTTGTTGTAGTGCCTGTGTGTGTAGTGCCTGTGTGTGTAGTGCCTTTGTGTGTAGTGCCTTTGTGTGTAGTGCCTGTTGTTGTAGTGCCTGTGTCTGTAGTGCCTGTGTATGTAGTGCCTGTGTGTGTAGTTCCTGTGATTAGCACCTGTGTGTGTAGTGCCTGTGTGTGCAGTGATTGTGTGTGTAGTGCCTTTGTGTGTAGTGCCTGTGTGTGGAGTGCCTGTGTGTGTAGTACCTGTATGTGTAGTGCCTGTGTGTATAGTGCCTTTGTGTGTAGTTCCTGTGTGTGTAGTGCCTGTGTGTGTAGTGCATGCTTGTGTAGTGCCTGTATGTGTAGTGCCTGTGTGTATAGTGCCTTTGTGTGTAATTCCTGTGTTTGTAGTGCCTGTGTGTGTAGTGCCTGTGTATGTAGTTCCTGTGTGTGCATTCAGTGCGTGTGTAGTGCTTGTGTGTGTATTGCCTGTTTGTAGTGCATGTGTGTGTAGTGCCTGTGTGCGTAGTTTCTGTTTGTCTAGTGCCTCTTTTTGTAGTGCCTGTGTCTGTACTGCCTGTGTATGTAGTGCCTGTGTGTGTAGTGCCTGGTTTTGCAGTGATTGTGTGTGTAGTGCCTTTGTGTGTAGTTCCTGTGTGTGTAGTGCCTGTGTGTGTAGTGCCTGTGTTTGTAGTGCCTTTGTGCGTAGTGTCTTTGTGTGTAATGCCTGTCTGTTTAGTGCCTGTGTATGTACAGCCTGTGTGTGTAGTTCCTGTGTGTTTAGTACCTGTCTGTGTAGTGACTGTGTGTGCATTGATTGTGTGTGTAGTGCCTTTCTCTGTAGTGCCTGTGTGTGTATTGCCTGTGTTTTTAGTACCTGTGTTTGTAGTGCCTTTGTGTGTAGTGCCTTTGTGTGTAATGCCTGTGTGTGTAGTGCCTGTGTATGTAGTGAATGTGTATGTAGTACCTGCGTGTTTAGTGCCTGTGTGTGTTGTGCTGTTTGTGTAGCGCCTGTGTGTGTAATGCCTGTGTGTGTAGTCCCCGAATGTGTAGTGCCTTTGTGTGTAGTGATTGTGTATGAAATGCCTGTGTGTTTTGCCTGTGTGTGTATTACCTGTGTGTGTAGTGCCTGTTTGTGCAGTGAATGTGTGAGTAGTGCCTGTGTGTGTAGTGCCTGTGTGTGTAGTGCCTATTTGTGTAGTGCCTGTGTGTGTTTCTGGCTGTGTGTGTAGTTCATTATTGTTTTGTGTAGTTCCTTATTGTGTATGAAGTGCCTGTGTGTGTTTTGCCTGTGTGTGTAGTACCTATATGTGTAATGCCTTTTTGGGCAGTGATTGTGTGAGTACTGCCTCTGTGTGTAGTGCCTGTGTGTGTAGTGCCTGTGTGTGTAGTGCCTGTGTGTGTACTGCGTGAGTGTGTGTGTAGTGCCTGTGTGTGTAGTCCCTGTGTGTTTAGTGCCTTTGTGTGTAGTGCCAGTGTATGAAGTGCCTGTGTGTGTTTTGCCTGTGTGTGTAGTACCTGTGTGTGTAGTGCCAGTTTCTGCAGTGATTGTGTGAGTAATGCCTGTGTGTTTAGTGCCTGTGTGTGTAGTGCCTGTGTGTGTAGTTTTTTATTGTCTAGTGCCTGTGTGTGTAGTGCCTGTGCATGTAGTGCCTGTGTGTGTAGTAGCTGTGTGTGTAGTGCCGTGTGTTTAGTGCCTGCGTATGTAAGGCCTGTGTGTGTAGTGCCTGTGTGTTTAGTGCTTGTTTGTGTAGTGCCTGGTTGTGTAGTGCCTGTGTGTGCAGTGCCAGTGTTTGTAGGGCCTGTGTGTGTAGTGCCTGTGTTTTGTGCCTTTGTGTGTGGTGCCTGTGTGTGCAGTGATTGTGTGTTTAGTGCCTGTGTGTGTAGTGCCTGTGTGTGTGGTGACTGTGTGTAGGGCCTATGTGTGTAGTGCCTGTGTGTGTAGTGGCTGTGTGTAGTCACTACACACACAGGCACAACACACACACGCACTACACACAAAGGCACTATACACACAGGCACTACACATACAGGCACTATACACAGGCACTACAGACACAGGCACTACACAAATCGGCACCACCCACAGTCACAACACACACAGACACTACACACACAGACACTAAACACACAGTACTACACACACAGGCTGTACATACACAGGCAATACACACACAAGCACTACATACACAGGCACTACACACACAGGCACTACACACAAAGGCACTAAACACACAGGCACTACACATACAGGCACTATACACAGGCACTACAGACACAGGCACTACACACACACGCACTACACACAAAGGCACTACACACACACGCACTACACACAAAGGCACTATACACACAGGCACTACACATACAGGCACTATACACAGGCCCTACAGACACAGGCACTACACAAATCGGCACCACCCACAGTCACAACACACACAGACACTACACACACAGACACTAAACACACAGTACTACACACAAAGGCTGTACATACACAGGCAATACACACACAAGCACTACATACACAGGCACTACACACACAGGCACTACACACAAAGGCACCACACACACAGGCACTACACACACAGGCACTACACACACAGGCACTAGACAGACAGGTACTAAACACACAGGCACTAGACACACAGGGACTACACACATACACACTGCGTGTGTATGTACAGCCTGTGTGTGTAGTACTGTGTGTTTAGTGCCTATCTGTGTAGTGTCTGTGTGTGTTGTGACTGTGTGTAGTCCCGATGTGTGTAGTGCCTGTGTGTTTAGTACCTGTCTGTCTAGTGCCTGTGTGTATAGTGCCTTTGTGAGTAGTTCCTGTGTGTGTAGTGGCTGTGTGTGTAGTGCCTGTGTGTGTAGTGCCTGTGTGTTGAGTGCCTGTGTGTGTAGTGCCTGTGTATGTAGTGCCTGTGTGTAGTGCATGTGTGTGTAGTGCCTCTGTGTGTAGTGCATGTGTGTGTAGTGCCTCTGTGTGTAGTGCTGTTTATGTAGTGCCTGTCTGTGCAGTGCCTGTGTATGTAGTACCTGTTTGTCCAGTGGTTGTGTGTGTAGTGCCTGTTTGTAGTGCCTGTGTGTGTAGTGCCTGTATGTGTAGTGAATGTGTGTGTACTACGTGTTTGTGTAGTGCCTGTGGTTGTAGAGCCTGTGTGTGTCCTGCCTGTGTGTGTAGTGCCTCTGTGTGTAGTGCCTGTTTGTGTAGTGCCTGTGTTTGCAGTGCCTGTGTATGTAGTGCCTGTGTGTGCAGTGATTGCGTATGTAGTACTTGTGTGTGTAGTGCCTGTTTGTAGTGCCCGTGTGTGTAGTTCCTGTGTGTTTAGTAGCTGTGTGTGTAGTGCCTGTGTGTGCAGTGATTGTGTGTGTACTGCATTTGTGTGTAGTGCCTGTGTGTGTAGTGCCTGTATGTGTAGTGCCTGTGTTTGTAGTGCCTGTGTGTGTAGTGCCTGTGTATGTAGTGCCTGTGTGTGTAGTTCCTGTGTGTTCCGTACCTATGTGTGTAGTGCCTGTAGTGTAGTGCCTGTGTGTGCAGTGCCTCTGTATGTAGTGCCTGTGTGTGCATTGAGTACGTGTGTAGTGCTTGTGTGTGTAGTCCTGTTTGTAGTGCCTGTGTGTGTAGTGCCTGTGTGCGTAGTTTCTGTTTCTGTAGTTCCTGTTATTGTAGTGCCTGTGTCTGTAGTGCCTGTGTATGTAGTGCCTGTGTGTTGAGTTCCTGTGATTAGTACCTGTGTGTGTAGTGCCTGTGTGTGCAGTGATTGTGTGTGTAGTGCGTTTGTGTGTAGTGCCTGTGTGTGTAGTGCCTGTGTGTGTAGTGCCTGTTGTTGTCGTGCCTGTGTCTGTAGTGCCTGTGTATGTAGTGCCTGTCTGTGTAGTTCCTGTGATTAGCACCTGTGTGTGTAGTGCCTGTGTGTGCAGTGATTGTGTGTGTAGTGCCTGTGTGTGTAGTGCCTGTTGTTGTAGTGCCTGTGTCTGTAGTGCCTGTGTATGTAGTGCCTGTGTGTGTAGTTCCTGTGATTAGCACCTGTGTGTGTAGTGCCTGTGTGTAGTGCCTGTGTGTGTAGTGCCTGTATGTGTAGTGCCTGTGTGTATAGTGCCTTTGTGTGTAGTTCCTCTGTGTGTAGTGCCTGTGTGTGTAGAGCCTGTCTATAGTGCCTGTATGTGTAGTGCCTGTGTGTATAGTGCCTTTGTGAGTTGTTCCTGTGTGTGTAGTGCCTGTGTGTGTAGTGCCTGTGTGTTTAGCGCCTGTGTGTGTAGAGTCTGTGTCTAAAGTGCCTGTGTGTACTGCCTCTGTGTGTAGTGCCTGTTTGTGTAGTGCCTGTCTGTGCAGTGCCTGTGTATGTAGTACCTGTTTGTGCAGTGGTTGCGTGTGTAGTGCCTGTTTGTAGTGCCTGTGTGTGTAGTGCCTGTATGTGTAGTGCCTGTGTGTGTAGTACCTGTTTGTGTAGTGCCTCTGGTTGTAGAGCCTGTGTGTGTCCTGCCTGTGTGTGTAGTGCCTCTGTGTGTAGTGACTGTTTGTGTAGTGCCTGTGTGTGCAGTGCTTGCGTATGTAGTGCCTGTGTATGTAGTGCCTGTGTGTGCAGTGATTGCGTGTGTAGTGCTTGTGTGTGTAGTGCCTGTTTGTAGTGCCGGTGTGTGTAGTTCCTGTGTGTTTAGTAGCTGTGTGTGTAGTGCCGGTGTGTGCAGTGATTGTGTGTGTAGTGCATTTGTGTGTAGTGCCTGTGTGTGTAGTGCCTGTGTTTGTAGTGCCTGTGTATGGACAGCCTGTGTGTAGTTCCTGTGTGTTCAGTACCTGTGTGTGTAGTGCCTGTAGCGTAGTGCCTGTGTGTGCAGTGCCTCTGTATGTAGTGCCTGTGTGTGCATTGAGTGCGTGTGTAGTGTTTGTGTGTGTTGTGCCTATCTGTAGTGCCTGTGTGTGTAGTGCCTGTGTGCGTAGTTTCTGTTTCTCTAGTGCCTGTTGTTGTAGTGCCTGTGTCAGTAGTGCCTGTGTATGTAGTGCCTGTGTGTGTAGTTCCTGTGTGTTTAATACCTGTGTGTGTAGTGCCTTTGTGTGTAGTGCCTTTGTGTGTAGTGCCTTTGTGTGTAGTGCCTTTGTGTGTAGTGCCTTTGTGTGTAGTGCCTGTGTGTGTAGTGCCTTTGTGTGTAGTGCCTTTGTGTGTAGTGCCTGTTGTTGTAGTGCCTGTGTGTGTAGTGCCTGTGTGTGTAGTGCCTTTGTGTGTAGTGCCTTTGTGTGTAGTGCCTGTTGTTGTAGTGCCTGTGTCTGTAGTGCCTGTGTATGTAGTGCCTGTGTGTGTAGTTCCTGTGATTAGCACCTGTGTGTGTAGTGCCTGTGTGTGCAGTGATTGTGTGTGTAGTGCCTTTGTGTGTAGTGCCTGTGTGTGGAGTGCCTGTGTGTGTAGTACCTGTATGTGTAGTGCCTGTGTGTATAGTGCCTTTGTGTGTAGTTCCTGTGTGTGTAGTGCCTGTGTGTGTAGTGCATGCTTGTGTAGTGCCTGTATGTGTAGTGCCTGTGTGTATAGTGCCTTTGTGTGTAATTCCTGTGTTTGTAGTGCCTGTGTGTGTAGTGCCTGTGTATGTAGTTCCTGTGTGTGCATTCAGTGCGTGTGTAGTGCTTGTGTGTGTATTGCCTGTTTGTAGTGCATGTGTGTGTAGTGCCTGTGTGCGTAGTTTCTGTTTGTCTAGTGCCTCTTTTTGTAGTGCCTGTGTCTGTACTGCCTGTGTATGTAGTGCCTGTGTGTGTAGTGCCTGGTTTTGCAGTGATTGTGTGTGTAGTGCCTTTGTGTGTAGTTCCTGTGTGTGTAGTGCCTGTGTGTGTAGTGCCTGTGTTTGTAGTGCCTTTGTGCGTAGTGTCTTTGTGTGTAATGCCTGTCTGTTTAGTGCCTGTGTATGTACAGCCTGTGTGTGTAGTTCCTGTGTGTTTAGTACCTGTCTGTGTAGTGACTGTGTGTGCATTGATTGTGTGTGTAGTGCCTTTCTCTGTAGTGCCTGTGTGTGTATTGCCTGTGTTTTTAGTACCTGTGTTTGTAGTGCCTTTGTGTGTAGTGCCTTTGTGTGTAATGCCTGTGTGTGTAGTGCCTGTGTATGTAGTGAATGTGTATGTAGTACCTGCGTGTTTAGTGCCTGTGTGTGTTGTGCTGTTTGTGTAGCGCCTGTGTGTGTAATGCCTGTGTGTGTAGTCCCCGAATGTGTAGTGCCTTTGTGTGTAGTGATTGTGTATGAAATGCCTGTGTGTTTTGCCTGTGTGTGTATTACCTGTGTGTGTAGTGCCTGTTTGTGCAGTGAATGTGTGAGTAGTGCCTGTGTGTGTAGTGCCTGTGTGTGTAGTGCCTATTTGTGTAGTGCCTGTGTGTGTTTCTGGCTGTGTGTGTAGTTCATTATTGTTTTGTGTAGTTCCTTATTGTGTATGAAGTGCCTGTGTGTGTTTTGCCTGTGTGTGTAGTACCTATATGTGTAATGCCTTTTTGGGCAGTGATTGTGTGAGTACTGCCTCTGTGTGTAGTGCCTGTGTGTGTAGTGCCTGTGTGTGTACTGCGTGAGTGTGTGTGTAGTGCCTGTGTGTGTAGTCCCTGTGTGTTTAGTGCCTTTGTGTGTAGTGCCAGTGTATGAAGTGCCTGTGTGTGTTTTGCCTGTGTGTGTAGTACCTGTGTGTGTAGTGCCAGTTTCTGCAGTGATTGTGTGAGTAATGCCTGTGTGTTTAGTGCCTGTGTGTGTAGTGCCTGTGTGTGTAGTTTTTTATTGTCTAGTGCCTGTGTGTGTAGTGCCTGTGCATGTAGTGCCTGTGTGTGTAGTAGCTGTGTGTGTAGTGCCGTGTGTTTAGTGCCTGCGTATGTAAGGCCTGTGTGTGTAGTGCCTGTGTGTTTAGTGCTTGTTTGTGTAGTGCCTGGTTGTGTAGTGCCTGTGTGTGCAGTGCCAGTGTTTGTAGGGCCTGTGTGTGTAGTGCCTGTGTTTTGTGCCTTTGTGTGTGGTGCCTGTGTGTGCAGTGATTGTGTGTTTAGTGCCTGTGTGTGTAGTGCCTGTGTGTGTGGTGACTGTGTGTAGGGCCTATGTGTGTAGTGCCTGTGTGTGTAGTGGCTGTGTGTAGTCACTACACACACAGGCACAACACACACACGCACTACACACAAAGGCACTATACACACAGGCACTACACATACAGGCACTATACACAGGCACTACAGACACAGGCACTACACAAATCGGCACCACCCACAGTCACAACACACACAGACACTACACACACAGACACTAAACACACAGTACTACACACACAGGCTGTACATACACAGGCAATACACACACAAGCACTACATACACAGGCACTACACACACAGGCACTACACACAAAGGCACTAAACACACAGGCACTACACATACAGGCACTATACACAGGCACTACAGACACAGGCACTACACACACACGCACTACACACAAAGGCACTACACACACACGCACTACACACAAAGGCACTATACACACAGGCACTACACATACAGGCACTATACACAGGCCCTACAGACACAGGCACTACACAAATCGGCACCACCCACAGTCACAACACACACAGACACTACACACACAGACACTAAACACACAGTACTACACACAAAGGCTGTACATACACAGGCAATACACACACAAGCACTACATACACAGGCACTACACACACAGGCACTACACACAAAGGCACCACACACACAGGCACTACACACACAGGCACTACACACACAGGCACTAGACAGACAGGTACTAAACACACAGGCACTAGACACACAGGGACTACACACATACACACTGCGTGTGTATGTACAGCCTGTGTGTGTAGTACTGTGTGTTTAGTGCCTATCTGTGTAGTGTCTGTGTGTGTTGTGACTGTGTGTAGTCCCGATGTGTGTAGTGCCTGTGTGTTTAGTACCTGTCTGTCTAGTGCCTGTGTGTATAGTGCCTTTGTGAGTAGTTCCTGTGTGTGTAGTGGCTGTGTGTGTAGTGCCTGTGTGTGTAGTGCCTGTGTGTTGAGTGCCTGTGTGTGTAGAGCCTGTGTCTAAAGTGCCTGTGTGTAGTGCATGTGTGTGTAGTGCCTCTGTGTGTAGTGCTGTTTATGTAGTGCCTGTCTGTGCAGTGCCTGTGTATGTAGTACCTGTTTGTCCAGTGGTTGTGTGTGTAGTGCCTGTTTGTAGTGCCTGTGTGTGTAGTGCCTGTATGTGTAGTGAATGTGTGTGTACTACGTGTTTGTGTAGTGCCTGTGGTTGTAGAGCCTGTGTGTGTCCTGCCTGTGTGTGTAGTGCCTCTGTGTGTAGTGCCTGTTTGTGTAGTGCCTGTGTTTGCAGTGCCTGTGTATGTAGTGCCTGTGTGTGCAGTGATTGCGTATGTAGTACTTGTGTGTGTAGTGCCTGTTTGTAGTGCCCGTGTGTGTAGTTCCTGTGTGTTTAGTAGCTGTGTGTGTAGTGCCTGTGTGTGCAGTGATTGTGTGTGTACTGCATTTGTGTGTAGTGCCTGTGTGTGTAGTGCCTGTATGTGTAGTGCCTGTGTTTGTAGTGCCTGTGTGTGTAGTGCCTGTGTATGTAGTGCCTGTGTGTGTAGTTCCTGTGTGTTCCGTACCTATGTGTGTAGTGCCTGTAGTGTAGTGCCTGTGTGTGCAGTGCCTCTGTATGTAGTGCCTGTGTGTGCATTGAGTACGTGTGTAGTGCTTGTGTGTGTAGTCCTGTTTGTAGTGCCTGTGTGTGTAGTGCCTGTGTGCGTAGTTTCTGTTTCTGTAGTTCCTGTTATTGTAGTGCCTGTGTCTGTAGTGCCTGTGTATGTAGTGCCTGTGTGTTGAGTTCCTGTGATTAGTACCTGTGTGTGTAGTGCCTGTGTGTGCAGTGATTGTGTGTGTAGTGCGTTTGTGTGTAGTGCCTGTGTGTGTAGTGCCTGTGTGTGTAGTGCCTGTTGTTGTCGTGCCTGTGTCTGTAGTGCCTGTGTATGTAGTGCCTGTCTGTGTAGTTCCTGTGATTAGCACCTGTGTGTGTAGTGCCTGTGTGTGCAGTGATTGTGTGTGTAGTGACTGTGTGTGTAGTGCCTGTTGTTGTAGTGCCTGTGTCTGTAGTGCCTGTGTATGTAGTGCCTGTGTGTGTAGTTCCTGTGATTAGCACCTGTGTGTGTAGTGCCTGTGTGTAGTGCCTGTGTGTGTAGTGCCTGTATGTGTAGTGCCTGTGTGTATAGTGCCTTTGTGTGTAGTTCCTCTGTGTGTAGTGCCTGTGTGTGTAGTGCCTGTGTGTGTAGTGCCTGTGTGTGTAGTGCCTGTGTGTGTAGTGCCTGTTGTTGTAGTGCCTGTGTCTGTAGTGCCTGTGTATGTAGTGCCTGTGTGTGTAGTTCCTGTGATTAGCACCTGTGTGTAGTGCCTGTGTGTAGTGCCTGTGTGTGTAGTGCCTGTATGTGTAGTGCCTGTGTGTATAGTGCCTTTGTGTGTAGTTCCTCTGTGTGTAGTGCCTGTGTGTGTAGTGCCTGTGTGTGTAGTGCCTGTGTGTGTAGTGCCTGTGTTTGTAGTGCCTTTGTGCGTAGTGCCTTTTTGTGTAATTCCTGTGTGTGCAGTGCCTGTGTATGTAGTTCCTCTGTGTGTAGTTCCTGTGTGTTCAGTACCTGTGTGTGTAGTGCCTGTAGTGTAGTGCCTGTGTGTGCAGTGCCTGTGTATGTAGTGCCTGTGTGTGCATTGAGTGCGTGTGTAGTGCTTGTGTGTGTAGTGCCTGTTTGTAGTGCCTGTGTGTGTAGTGCCTGTGTGCGTAGTTTCTTTTTGTGTAGTGCCTGTTTTTGTAGTGCCTGTGTCTGTAGTGCCTGTGTGTGTAGTGACTGTGTGTGTAGTGATTGTGTGTGTAGTGCCTTTCTGTGTAGTGCCTGTGTGTGCATTGCCTGTGTGTTTAGTGCCTGTGTTTGTAGTGCCTTTGTGTGTAGTGCCTTTGTGTGTAATGCCTGTGTGTGTAGTGCCTGTGTATGTAGTGCCTGTGTGTTTAGTGCCTGTGTCTGTACAGCCTGTGTGTGTACTAACTGTGTGTGTAGTACCTGCGTGTTTAGTGCCTGTGTGTGTTGTGCGTGTGTGTGTAGCGCCTGTGTGTGTAATCCCTGTGTGTGTAGTCCCTGAATGTGTAGTGCCTTTGTGTGTAGTGATTGTGTATGAAGTGCCTGTGTGTTTTCCCTGTGTGTGTAGTGCCTGTGTGTGTAGTGCCTGTTTGTGCAGTGATTGTGTGAGTAGTGCCTGTGTGTGTAGTGTCTGTGTGTGTACTCCGTGCTTGTGTGTGTAGTGCCTGTCTGTGTAGTGCCTGTTTGTGTAGTGCCTGTGTCTGTTTGTGCCTGTGTGTGTAGTTTATTATTGTTTTGTGTAGTTCCTTATTGTGTATGAAGTGCCTATGTGTGTTTTGCCTGTGTGTGTAGTACCTATATGTGTATTGCCTTTTTGTGCAGTGATTGTGTGTGTACTGCCTGTGTGTGTAGTGCCTGTGTGTGTACTGCGTGAGTGTGTGTAGTGCCTGTGTGTGTAGTGCCTGTGTGTAGTTCCTTATTGTGTAGTGCCTGTGTGTAATGCCTGTGTGTGTAGTGCCTGAATGTGTAGTGCCTTTGTGTGTAGTGCCTGTGGTTGATGTGCCTGTGTGTGTTTTGCCTGTGTGTGTAGTACCTGTGTGCGTAGTGCCAGTTTCTGCAGTGATTGTGTGAGTAATGCCTGTGTGTTTAGTGCCTATGTGTGTAGTGCGTGTGTGTGTACTGCCTGTGTGTGTAGTGCCTGTGTGTGTAGTAGCTGTGTGTGTAGTGCCGTGTGTTTAGTGCCTGCGTGTGTAGCGCCTGGTTGTGTAGTGCCTGTGTGTGCAGTGCCAGTGTTTGTAGGGCCTGTGTGTGTAGTGCCTGTTTTTTGTGCCTTTGTGTGTGGTGCCTGTGTGTGCAGTGATTGTGTGTTTAGTGCCTGTGTGTGTGGTGACTGTGTGTAGGGCCTATGTGTGTAGTGCCTGTGTGTGTAGTGGCTGTGTGTAGGCACTACAGACACAGGCACAACACACACAGGCACTACACACAAAGGCACTATACACACAGGCACTACACATACAGGCACTATACACAGGCACTACAGACACAGGCACTACAAAAATCGGCACTACCCACAGTCACAACACACACGGACACTAAACACACAGTACTACACACACAGGCTGTACATACACAGGCAATACACACACAAGCACTACATACACAGGCGCTACACACACAGGCACTACACACACAGGCACTACACACACAGGCACTAGACAGACAGGCACTACACACACATTTACTAAAAACACAGGAACTACACACACAGGCACTACATACACAGGCACTACACACACAGGCACTACACACACAGGCACTACACAAACAGGTACTACACACACATGTACTACACACACAGGCACTGCACACAGGCACTGCACACACAGGCACTACAAACACACACATCCACTACACACACAGGCACCACACACACAGGCACTACATACACAGGCACTACACACACAGGCACTACACACTCAGGCACTACACACAAATTCACTACACACATCGGCAGTACAGATACAGGCACTACACACACAGGAACTACTCACAAAGGCACTAAACACACAGGCACTACACACACAGGCACTAAACACAGGCACTGCAAAGACAGGCACTACAAACACACACAGGAACTACACACACCGGCACCACACACACAGCACTACACACACAGGCACTACACACAAAGGCACTAGACACACAGGCACTAGACACACAGGCACTACACACACACGCACTACACGCACAGGCACTAGACACACCGGCATTACAGATACAGGCACTATACACAGGCACTACACACACAGGCACTACACACATCGGCACTACAGACAGTCACAACACACACAGATACTACACACACAGGCACCAAACAAACCGGCACTGCACACACAGGCACTACACAAACAGGGACTACAAACAGAGGCACTACACACAGAAGCAGTACACACACAGGCACTAAGCACACACGCACTACACGCACAGGCACTAGACACACCGGCATTACAGATACAGGCACTATACACAGGCACTACACACACAGGCACTACACACATCGGCACTACAGACAGTCACAACACACACAGATACTACACACACAGGCACCAAACAAACCGGCACTGCACACACAGGCACTACACAAACAGGGACTACAAACAGAGGCACTACACACAGAAGCAGTACACACAGAGGCACTACACACACAGGCACTACACAAACAGGTACTACACACACAGGCACTACACACACAGGCACTACACACACAGGCACTACACACGCAATCACTGCACACACATGAACCACATACACAGACATTGCACACACAGGCACTACACAAACAGGCACTATACACACAGGCACTACACACACAGGCACTAGACACAGGCACTACAGACACAGGTACTACACACACAGGCACTAAACACACTGGCACTAAACACACATGCACTACACAAACAGGACAACACACACAGGCACTACACACAAAAACACTATACACAGGCACTGTGTATAGGCACTATACACAGGCACTATACACACTGCCTGTGTATGTACAGCCTGTGTGTGTAGTACTGTGTGTTTACTGCGTGTGTGTGTAGTGTCTGTGTGTGTTGTGACTGTGTGTAGTGCCGATGTGTGTAGTGCCTGTGTGTGTAGTGCCTGTCTATAGTGCCTGTATGTGTAGTGCCTCTGTGTATAGTGCCTTTGTGTGTAGTGCCTGTGTGTGTAGTGCCTGTGTGTTTAGCGCCTGTGTGTGTACAGCCTGTGACTGAAGTGCCTGTGTGTAGTGCCTGTGTGTGTAGTGCCTCTGTGTGTAGTGCCTGTTTGTGTAGTGCCTGTGTGTGCAGTGCCTGTGTATGTAGTGCCTGTGTTTGCAGTGATTTCGTGTGTAGTGTTTGTGTGTGTAGTGCCTGTTTGTAGTGCCTGTGTGTGTAGTGCCTGTGTGTGTAGTGCCTGTGTGTGTAGTACCTGTTTGTGTAGTGCCTGTTTTTGTAGTGCCAGTGTCTGTTGTGCCTGTGTATGTAGTGCCTGTGTCTGTAGTTCATGTGTGTTTAGTACCTGTGTGTGTAGTGCCTGTGTGTGCAGTGATTGTGTGTCTAGTGCCTTTGTGTGTAGTGCCTGTGTGTGTAGTGCCTGTGTGTGTAGTGCCTGTGCTTGTAGTGCCTGTGTGTGTAGTGCCTCTGTGTGCAGTGATTGTGTGCGTAGTGCCTTTGTGTGTAGTGCCTGTGTGTGTATTACATGTGTGTTTAGTGGCTGTGTTTGTAGTCCCTTTGTGTGTAGTGCCTTTGTGTGTAATGCCTGTGTGTGTAGTGCCTGTGTATGTAGTGCCTGTGTGTTTAGTACATTTGTCTGTACAGCCTGTGTGTGTACTACCTGTGTGTGTAGTACCTGCGTTTTTAGTGCCTGTGTGTGTTGTGCCTGTGTGTGTAGTGCCTGTGTGTTTAATGCCTGTGTGTGTAGTGCCTGAATGTGTAGTACGTTTGTGTGTAGTGCCTGTGTATGAAGTGCCTGTGTGTATTGCAGGTGTGTAGTACCTGTGTGTGTAGTGTGTTTTTGTGCAGTGATTGTGTGAGTTGTGTCAGAGTGTGTAGGGCGTGCCTGTGTGTGTAGTGCCTGTGTGTAGTGCAAGTGTGTAGTGTCTGTGTGTGTAGTGCCTGTGTGTGTAGTACCTGTGTGTGTAGTTCCTTATTGTTGTGTGTCGTTCCTTATTGTGTATGAAGTGCCTGTGTGTGTTTTGCCTGTGTGTGTAGTACCTATATGTGTATTGCCTGTTTGTGCAGTGATTGTGTGAGTAGTGCCTGTGTGTGTAGTCCCTGTTTGTGTACCGCCTGCCTGTGTGTGTGGTGCCTGTGTGTGTAGTGCCTGTGTGTGTAGTTCCTTATTGTGTAGTGCCTGTGTGTAATGCCTGTGTGTGTGTAGTGCCTGAATGTGTAGTGCCTTTGTGTGTAGTGCCTGTGTATGAAGTGCCTGTGTGTGTTTTGCCTGTGTGTGTAGTACCTGTGTGTGTAGTGCCTGTTTGTGCAGTGGTTGTGTCAGTAATGCCTGTGTGTGTAGTGCCTCTGTGTGTAGTGCGTGCCTGTGTGTGTAGTGCCTGTGTGTGTAGTTCCTTATTGTGTAGTGCCTGTGTGTGTAGTGCCTGTGTATGTAGGGCCTGTGTGTGTGGTGCCTGTGTGTGTAGTAGCTTTGTGTGTAGTGCCTGTGTGTTTAGCGCCTGCATGTGTAGTGCATGTGTGTGCAGTGTCAGTGTTTGTAGAGCCCGTGTGTGTAGTGCCTGTTTTTTTTGCCTTTGTGTGTGGTGCCTGTGTGTGCAGTGATTGTGTGTTTAGTGCCTGTGTGTGTAGTGCCTATGTGTGTAGTGCCTGTGTGTGTAGTGGCTGTGTGTAGGCACTACACACACAGGCACTACACACAAAGGCACTATACACACAGGCACTACACATACAGGCACTATACACAGGCACTACATACACAGGCACTACATACAGAGGCACTACACACATCGGCACGACCCACAGTCACAACACACACAGACACTACACACACAGACACTAAACACACAGTACTACACACACAGGCTGTACATACACAGGCAATACACACACAGGCACTACATGCACAGGCACTACACACACAGGCATTACACACAAAGGCACTAAACAAAAAGGCACTATACACACAGTCACTACACACACAAGCAGTACACACACAGGCCCTACACTCACAGGCACTACACACACAATCACTGTGCACACAGGCACTACACACACAGGTACTAAAAACGCAGGAACTACACACACAGGCGCTACATACACAGGCTTTAAACACACAGGCACTACACACACAGGCACTACACAAACAGGTACTACACACACAGGCATTACACACACAGGCACTACACACAGGCACTGCACACACAGGCACTACACACACACACAGGCACTACACACAAAGGCACCACACACACAGGCACTACACACACAGGCACTAGACACACAGGCACTACACACACAGGCACTACACACACAGGCACTACACACACAGGCACTACACACAGAGGCACTACACACACAGGCACTACAGACACCAGCACTACATATACAGGCACTATACACAGGCACTACACACACAGGCACTACACACATCGGCACTACACACAGTCACAACAAACACAGACACTACATACACAGGTACCAAACAAATAGGCACTGCACACACAGGCACTACACAAACAGGCACTACACACAGAGGGACTACATACAGAAGCAGTACAGACACAGGCACTACACACACAGGTACTACATACACAGACACTCCACACACAGCCACTACACAAACACGCACTACACACACAGGCACCAAACACACAGTCACTACAGACACAGGCACTACACTGTGTAGTGCGTGCCTGTGTGTGTAGTGCCTGTGTGTGTAGTTCCTTATTGTCTAGTGCCTGTGTGTGTAGTGCCTGTGTATGTAAGGCCCGTGTGTTTAGTGCCTGTGTGTTTAGTGCCTGTGTGTGTACAGCCTGTGTCTGAAGTGCCTGTGTGTAGAACCTTGTGTGTAGTGCCTCTGTGTGTAGTGCCTGTTTGTGTAGTGGCTGTTTGTGTAGTGCCTGTGTGTGCAGTGCCTGTGTGTGCAGTGCCTGTGTGTGCAGTGATTGCGTGTGTAGTACCTGTGTGAGTAGTACCTGTTTGTGTAGTGCTTGTGGTTGTAGAGCTTGTGTGTGTACTGCCTGTGTGTAGTGCCTCTGTGTGTAGTGCCTGTTTGTGTAGTGCCTGTGTGTGCAGTGCCTGTGTATGTAGTGCCTGTGTGTGCAGTGATTGCGTGTGTAGTGCTTGTGTGTGTACTGCCTGTTTGTAGTGCGTGTGTGTGTAGTGCCCGTGTGTGTAGTGCCTGTGTGTGTAGTACCTGTTTGTGTAGTGCCTGATTTTGTAGTGCCTTTGTCTGTAGTGCCTGTGTATGTAGTGCCTGTGTGTGTAGTTCCTGTATGTTTAGTACCTGTGTGTGTAGTGCCTGTGTGTGCAGTGATTGTGTGTGTAGTGCCTGTGTGTATAGTGCCTTTGTGTGTAGTGCCTGTGTATGTAGTGCCTGTGTGTGTAGTTCCTGTATGTTTAGTACCTGTGTGTGTAGTGCCTGTGTGTGCAGTGATTGTGTGTGTAGTGCCTGTGTGTATAGTACCTGTGTGTATAGTGCCTTTGTGTGTAGTGCCTGTGTGTGTAGTGCCTGTGTGTGTAGTGCCTGTGTTTGTAGTGCCTTTGTGCGTAGTGTCTTTGTGTGTAGTGCCTGTGTGTGTAGTGCCTGTGTATGGAGTGCCTGTGTGTGTAGTTCCTGTGTTTTCAGTAGCTGTGTGTGTAGTCCCTGTAGTGTAGTGCCTGTGTGTGCAGTGCCTGTGCATGTACTGCCTGTTTGTGCAGTGATTGAGTGTGTAGTGCTTGTGTGTGTAGTGCCTGTGTGTATAGTGCCTGTGCTTGTAGTGCCTTTGTGCGTAGTGCCTGTGTATGTAGTGCCTGTCTGTCAGTGATTGTGTGTGTAGTGCCTTTGTGTGTAGTGCCTGTGTGTGTATTGCCTGTGTGTTTAGTTCCTGTGTTTGTAGTGCCTTTGTATGTAGTGCCTTTGTTTGTAATGCCTGTGTGTGTAGTGCCTGTGTATGTAGTGCCTGTTTTTTTAGTGCCTGTGTCTGTACAGCCTGTGTGTGTACTACCTGTGTGTGTAGTAGCTGCGTGTTGAGTGCCTGTGTGTGTTGTGCCTGTGTGTGTAATGCCGGTGTGTGTAGTGCCTGAATGTGTTTTTCCTTTGTGTGTAGTGCCTGTGTATGAAGTGCCTGTGTGTGTTTTGCCTGTGTGTGTAGTACCTGTGTGTGTAGTGCCTGTTTGTGCAGTGATTGTGTGAGTAGTGCCTGTGTGTGTAGTGCGTGCCTGTGTGTGTAGTGCCTTTGTGTGTAGTGCCTGTGTGTGTAGTTCCTTATTGTTGTGTGTAGGTCCTTATTGTGTATGAAGTGCCTGTGTGTGTTTTGACTGTGTGTGTAGTACCTATATGTGTATTGCCTGTTTGTGCAGTGATTGTGTGATTTGTGCCTGTGTGTGTAGTGCCGGTGTGTCTAGTGCGTGCCTGTGTGTGTAGTGCCGGTGTGTGTAGTGCCTGTGTGTATAGTGCCTGTGTGTGTAGTGCCTGTGTGTGTAGTTCCTTATTGTGTAGTTCCTTATTGTGTAGTGCCTGTGTGTAATGCCTGTGTGTAGTGCCTGAATGTGTAGTGCCTTTGTGTGCAGTGCTTGTGTATGAAGTGCCTTTGTGTGTTTTGCCTGTGTGTGTAGTACCTGTGTGTGTAGTGCCTGTTTGTGCAGTGATTGTGTGAGTAATGCCTGTGTGTGTAGTGCCTGTGTGTGTTGTGCGTGCCTGTGTGTGTAGTGCCTGTGTGTGTAGTTCCTTATTGTGTAGTACCTGTGTGTGTAGTGCCTGTGTATGTAGTGCTTGTGTGTGTAGTGCCTGTGTGTGTAGTAGCTGTGTGTGTAGTGCCTGTGTCTTTAGTGCCTGTGTGTGTAGTGCGTGTGTGTGTAGTGCCTGTTTGTGTAGTGCCTGGTTGTGTAGTGCCTGTGTGTGAAGTGCCAGTGTTTGTAGGGCCTGTGTGTGTAGTGCCTGTGTTTTGTGCCAGTGTGTGTGGTGCCTGTGTGTGCAGTGATTGTGTGTTTAGTGCCTGTGTGTGTAGTGCCTGTGTGCGTGGTGACTGTGTGTAGGGCCTATGTGTGTAGTGGCTGTGTGTGTAGTGGCTGTGTGGAGGCACTACACACACAGGCACAACACACACAGGCACTACACACAAAGGCACTATACACACAGGCACTACACATACAGGCACTATACACCGGGACTACATACACAGGCAGTACACACATCGGCACTACCCACAGTCACAAGACACACAGACACTACACACACAGGCACTAAACACACAGTACTACACACACAGGCGTTACATACACAGGCAATACACACACAGGCACTACATACACAGGCACTACACACACAGGCATTACACACAAAGGCACTAAACACAAAGCCACTACACACAGAGTCACTACACACAAGCACTACACACACAGGCACTACACACACAGGCACTACACACACAATCACTGCGCACACAGGCACTACACACACAGGTACTAAAAACACAGGAACTAAAAACACAGGAACTACACACACAGGCACTACATACACAGGCACTACACACACAGGCACTACACACACAGGCACTACACAAACAGGTACTACACACACAGGCACTACACACACAGGGACTACACACAGGCACTGCACACACAGGCACTACACACACACAGGCACTACACACACAGGCACCACACACACAGGCACTACACACACAGGCACTACACACAGAGGCACTAGACACACAGGCACTACACACACAGGCACTAGACACACAGGCACTACACGCACAGGCACTACACACACAGGCACTACACACGCAGGCACTACACACAGGCACTACACACAGAGGCACTGCACACACAGGCACTAAGAACCCAATCACTGCATACACAGGCACTACATAGACAGGCACTACACACAAAGGAACTACACACACAGGCACTACACAGACAGGCACTAGACACACAGGCACTACACACACAGGCACGCACTTCACACACGGGCACTACACACACAGGCACTACTCACACAATCACTGCACAAAGAGGCACTACACACACAGGTACTACACACACAGGCACAACACATACAGGCACTGCATACACAGGCACTACACACAAAGGCGCTACACACACAGGTAGTACACACACAGGCTGTACACACACAGGCACTAAACACACAGGCAAATCAAGTGTTGTACCGCTCAAATTTCGGCTGGAAATCGCGTGCGGGTCGCATTCAGGTATAAAACTTGACTTAACGGAGAGAGGGTGAGTTTGGCATTTGGTGACACAGACGTCACTCAAGTCGTCCCCCCCCGGTGGAGCGAAATTTGGCGCTTTGTCCCAGGCTTGACCGTTAGTTTTGACGCTCTTTTCCTGACAAGCCTGTGATGGCGGCGATTTCGAAACGCTAGTTCGTTTTTAATGCAGGGCTGTACTTCGAGAGATAAACTAATTGACGTTTGAATAATATAGAAAGGTAGGAAATTTATCCTTTTTGAAATGTGTTGTGGTTTTAAAGCGCTGACTTTAGATTGAATCGATTTTTAGCGGGTATTTTGATCGGGACCTCGAGTGTCGGTTGGCAATTTTGAATTCCCGTTTTCCTACCTTTAGCTCTCTTTAGTACGTGACATGCCGTCGCATCGACCGTCAAGCAGAAAATCGCCCAAAACGGCCTCCGGAAGCTCGGAAAAGCGATAAAAACACAGCAAACACACAACAGGTAAGGTTTTTAAACTTGATTTCGATTTTAATGTATTTTCGGCGGAAAACCGCCGATTATTTTCGATCGAATTTCAGCTACATACAAACTCTCATCTTACGCTTTGGTTACCTGTGTTGAAACCCTTGCCACGTCCACTGCGCTATGTATCCCTTCTAGGTTCGTAAATTGCCCAGAAGGTAATATTCAGTACTAGAGCAGCATCAAGTTTCACTTCATCTTTCTCCTTCTCATCGACGGAAGTAGTTTTTTTCTTGGTGTTTTTCCAGTTCCCTATTTTATCGACGATTGATAACGCCCCGCGAGAAAATTTGAATGAAAACAAAGCGCGCTTTTTGTTATTCTTTGTCTTCATTATTAACATTTCGGCCATTTCGGTAAAGGCGGGCATTATTTCAGAAAACATACGCTGAGAAATCTCGGCAAACGTTTTCTTTACTGATTCGGTACTTGAATCCATGTTACTATTTTTCTTGCAATGGAAAAAGTGGCAACGATTTATCAGTGGGTTACTTTTCTTCACACAACGTGCTTGGACATTCATTTTACAGTCTTTACGGCTGCCCTTCAATCTCTGTACGTCCTCAGAGGAAACATATTTTCGGGATGTATTTTCCCTTTTCCTGCCTGATTCGCCTTCAACTGTTTTTTCGTAGTTCGACGCCTTTTTTGCCCGCAAAACGTTTCTGCCTTCTTACGGGGAAATCCTCGTCCGACATTTTCGACGCATCTTCGCCACAGGAGTTTTCCAAAATATTCTCACTGCCATCATCGGAATCACTTGTACAATCCTTATATCCAGCCAGAGTCGCTATCCAGAAAGGCCTCCCAAAGGGCTTGCCTCAAATTAGGAAGTGACACTGATGACAGAAATTGAATTTCTTCATCTCCAAAGAAGGTAATTTCCGACGCCATTTTGTTTGTTTTTCTTTGCGCGGAGTCCTCGCAACACACACGCACTTGTGTCACGCGTGACGCGCGATGGCGTAATTTTTTCTAAAAATAGCACATTTGTCTTTTTCGATAGGGCCAACGCCACTACTGAAAATAGAGACTTTACGCAGTGACGACGGGAAGACGGCGTTCGCTTCAAAATGTCGTCAAGCGCATGCGTAATCGTGAAGGCGTTCATGCGTGAAGGCCGTCGTGCTGTGGTCCACGACTTCAATTCGCTTGCTCTCACGTCGACAAGTGAACGTCTTTTTCTCTTAAGTTACCGCTCCATGAACATTTAATTCTGCATCGTTTTAAAGCTGGTGAGTTTGAAGCCGACTTTTAACTGGTTCACCCTTCCGAAATGAATTCCCAGAAAAGATGGAATTCCAAACAATTCCAAGACATGCAAATTAGGAAAAACGTAAAAGCCGGGAATTTCTGGGAATATATGACAATGTGTTAACACTGCACTTGGAATAATTAGGAATTCCTAGGAATTCCCAATAACACCAAGACTGATAATGAAAGGACTTGGGAATTTTTGAGAATATATGGGAATGGCTTAATTAAATGGCTTGGCCTAATTTAAATTGCTTGGGAATTTCTGAGAATTAATTGGAATGACTAAATTGACTATGAGAAATATTGGGAATTTACTTGGAATAGCAAATTTAAGTCCCTGACTAATACTTGAAAGACTAATCAAGTTGAGGATATTTAAATAAAATGTCTTTGGAACTTCCAGGAGGTTTTAAAAAGGACATTTTAATCAATTAATTATGCTATTAAAAATTGTCCATAACATACAGTTGCAGGTAACTATAAAGTATCTTAATAATAATAATTATGATAATAACAACACTTTATTCAAATAAGTTCAGAGAAGACTACAATAGTTAAAGAAAGAAATATTAAAATTATGTTGAGAAAATTTTTATATTAACAATTATTCGCCGAAGGCGAAGTAAATATTGGCGAATATTTACCGAGCCTAATTTTGAGATGTGGACATCAAAAAGTAAAAAAAGGGGGCTAAAACTCGGCAAACAACACACGAAATAAAGTAACTTAGCTTACCAGCCGTGCCTTGAAATGTTATATTCACCGGGTAGTGCGGTGAATATAGCATTAAATTATGCTAATTATATATAAAAAAAGGCACATTACTAATCCACTCTTGTAAGATTATAAATAAAAAAAGCACTGTAATTGTGATGGTTTCTATCTAGATCTAATCTGGATCCCTTAAATTGTTCATAATAATAATAATAATTATTAATATGATGATGATGATGATACTAATACTAATACAACTACTACTAATAATAATTACCATAATAATAACAAAAGCGTAATCTGAACAAAAGTAACGCTAGCATCAACCAATGATCAGCCATAAAAAATATGATTAATTACAAAATTCATATATCAGAGATAAAAAAAAGCAAGAAAAAACAAACACAAACTATATGCTACAAATGTGATGGTTTCTATCTAGATCTTATCTAGACGCCTTAAAAAATTGTTCATTAGCTTCAACCACACACTCCATTGAAATTGGGCAAGCGTACAAGACATGGATTTGAAGTGCTCCCTTCCAGAAAGAACACTTTTTCTACAATGTCCTCAACTTTTGCCAATTGAAGTTCACCTCTGAGAGCAAAGAAGAACATAAAAGTACATGAGAAGTTGTGGACTAATGCCTTAAAATAAATACAATTATCATACCACCATACCGTCCCGCTCAAGCAATTTTACTGAACACATACTCAGGAGTTGACGTGTGTAGGGCTGGAGGGGTAGGTGCAAGCTGACCCGTAAAAAGCCCTCCGGCCCCGCAAACATCACCTGATTAATTTATCACATGTGCAATTCATCACTCATCGAGTATTTGCCAAGACCTTTCTGTAATTTCCCAATCAAATTCACCATTAAAATGGTAGTACAATAAAATACTTATTGGCTGAGTAAGGTCAGCCTGGACAGGAAAGTATATAGCTTTTGGCCATGACACACGGTCAGCATCTCGCTGCGCTCAGTCTGTACACAGTGACCTCATGCCAAATATTTTCCCATCCGGCCCTCCCACTCAGTCAATAAGTACGTATTAGTATTAGGAGACAATTATACAACAACAAATTTTTAGAGCATATCATGTAATTGAAGACAGGACTTGTGATTATTTCGCTCTAGTGACTTCACTTTGTTGTCGATTTTATGTTAATAAGTTAAGAAAATGGTCAACGTTGGTGAAAGCAAAGCTGCAAAATTTAATCCACATAAAGGAAATGTAATCCCCTTATTCTCTTACATGTCATGCAAGCCTTGAGACTTTCCATGTGTTGTAGATCATTACACAGCAAAAAAAGCTGAGTAAAATGAACTCAAAATGAGGAAGTCGTTGCAACCATAATGACCCATTATATTGAGTAAACTGTAGTAGAATTGTTGAGTAACTTATAATCAAGAACTTGAGTAACTACTCATGATGAGCTACGTTACTCAGCAGTGTGAGTTAATTCACTGTCAACGTGAACAAAAGATGGATGGTCTTGAACAATATTTCAAACTGCCGGTGACGAAAACCGCAATGGTGCATTTGATTCCCTTCCTCGATAGCTCACGACGGAATTCGCTCAAAAGTAGTAAATATCAAACAAAGCCAGAATATTTGGCTGTATCAAAGCCTAAGCTTACGGTTTACAGTCTTAACTTAAGTTTACCTTGGCAATCACAACAGCAACCATGCATGAGCCATCAAATATGGCGGCGAAACTAAGCTTGACTAATGGCAGAAAAACACTCCCACCGATTGTTAATCCGCTGTAAGAACATTGTATGCAGCTAACCAGAACCGTGAAGCAAGAAGAAGGAATAGTTCAGAAGCCATCTCTCCAAAGCGACAAAAAGTTATACCTCAAACGGTGAATGCAATCGAAGGCTGTTACAAACAGGCGCCAACAATGCGAATAGCACGTCCGGAAGGGCACTACTAATTTGTTCATGGTCAATTCATACCCAAGGTCACGCGGCCAAACCGGCCAGTCACAAGGGAACCGACAATAACTGGCTAGAAATAAAAATGAAAACCGCTTTTCAATTCATCTGTAGTGGAACATCACGAAAATAGCATTGCTCAATGGCAAACTTGCAGTAAATTATTTTTCGTTCAGTGCTCGATTTACTCAAACTGAGGAGTTGTTTCAACTCACTTTGTTGGGTAGACTTATGAATGAGAACAGTTTACTCGTATGATGTTTGAGTCAATTTGACTCACACTCGATTTACTCAAAATGAAGAGTTGTTTCAACTCACTTTGTTGGGTTAAAAGTCCAACTTATATCTTGAGTGACTTTACTCAACATAATTATTGAGTAAAATACACATTTACTCCAACAGAGTCAGTTTAACTCATTTTCAAAGATGCTTTTTTGCTGTGTATACCAGAAGCTTAAAAAAGAGACAGGGAAAATTGCATGTACAATTTATCCCTTTTCATAGCTTTTTTGGATTGCTTGGAAGTTCTACTTCTAATCATAACTATGACAAAATTCTCGAATGTGATTGGCTATCACCAGCCATGATTTGAGCATTAATAGGACAGTTAGGACAGTGTAATTGGACAGTGTACGCGTCATGCCTAAGTAATTGGACAGTACGCGTCAGAGCGCGCGCGCTAATGGATCAGTTACACTTGAATAAGTTCTTTTTACGTATCGTGAAACTGTTGTCAATTCCTTCTCCAGTACGTTTTCTCCCTTTTCTTTTGCTAGTTTTGTTATAGATATGATTAATTGGTAACAGGACTTCGCGTCGTCCAATTCGGTCTGTAATCATACTCGTGATTAAACAAATCGGACTCCCGCTACGCGGTCGTCCGATTTCGTTAATCACTCGTATGATTACAGACCGAATTGGACTCCACTCAGTCCTATTGCCATTATTAATAACCAAAACTCAGTAAAAATATTGGTAATGTAAATGTACGGTACATACCTTTGTGGCTTCATTCGTAATACATGACACCCGGCATCATCGTAGAAGAAAGGTTTTTCCTGATCTGGCTCCACTTCTTTATAAACCAAGAATGTGTTTCCAGAACCTTTGTTCCAAATGAAGAACTCTATTTCTCCCACTTTCCCATTTGACAGTAAAACAACATAACCATTCCTCTTTATCATTCTGGTGTACTCTTTGGAGAAATACACATGTCCTTTCTTGACAATCCTTGTAACCTTTAAACTGTTTTCCCCACACTGACGTGCAACTTCCTTAGTAAGATGTGGAGATAAAGTGTTGAGCTTCTTTGCTCCGCCAGCAATCTGGCAGTTGTTGGCTTCTTTAAGATTCTCAAGACTGCAAAACAAGAAAAAATTTATTTACATAAGAATGTGTTAAAATACCTAAAATATACGAGTTCCACCTGCTACTATGGTCAGATTACCCCATCAAGTCAAACTCTGAAGGAAAACAAAATTTAATTAGAGTTTGGGGTATTGTGTTGAATTTCAAGCATCCTGTTAATAAGGTACCTTACTACCAGACTTAGTACAAACAGTGACAAGTCTGGTTTGTACAACTTTTGCACATCACTTCCCTTCGCCTATTCTGAAAACAAATGTGTGGTGATGGAATAGACATACAAGGAGGGAACAGAGAGTTCAAGTTAGCTGATAGTAAATCACTTAAAAAAACACTTCAAGGGAAATGGGCTTAAGTTCGCGTTAGCAGGGGTTTTCGAGTTAGCGGGTAGCAAATGACTGAAAAATAGGGTCAAATCCAGGGGAAACTGGATTTTGTTCAGGTTCGCGAGGAGTTCGAGTTAACCAAGTTTGTGTTAGTGGGTTCTACTGTTAAGCCCTTCAATACTGAGCACCCTGTAATGCTTCAATTTACCACCCAGGGGCACTAATGTACTTTAAGTAACTTAAGTAAGTGCACTTATTGGAGATAAAAAGCACTTAAATGAAAAACAAAAGAAACTGTAACACTAACAAATGTAACAATACAGGTTCAAAATAGCCAAGATAGCATTTGCTTGGCCATTCAGCGTCATTATCTTCACCATTACTTCTATACTGAGAAAAAAGACTGCGATTCCCTCATTAAAACTCTGTCTATAAGTCTATCCTTCAACGATTTCTTCGATGTCCAGTGGTTTCAATAAAATTTGAAGTAGGGGCTGCTTTGAGTAGAGTAGCCGACTGTAACAACAAGGTGTGAAAGAAATCTTTCTTTAATTACATCAATTTAGGGAAAATAGTAGCCGACTTCTTTGAACGAATTTGCAGATGCTTTTCATCGGTCGTTGGTGGTTATTGAAAGCACTGGATGTCAGTTTCATCAAGAAATAAACTTTCATGAGCAGCATCTTCTACATGTACAACTGATTCTGTGATCTTATCAAAGGGGATCACTTCTTTGGGCTTGGAATTGGAACAGAGGGCACTTATTGGAATGGAATTGAGGCAGTTATGCAATAGAGGTGCTTATTAGAAGGGGGCTTATTGAAATTGGTGCTGTTCGAAGGAGGGCACTGAATAGAATTTGCTACAGTACAGTCTCTTTTTAGTTATTAACAATGCAGAAACACTGCCTAGATCCTCTGGCTTTCCTTTACAGTGTCTGAACAACTACCCTTTCCTATTCAAGAACAGAAAGTTTCCTTCTGACACACTACTGGGAGTTGTGTCAGGCCATACCATGCAACAATCTTCACAGTATATTTTTATTTTTTGAACATGCACACTTCGCGATTTGAGAACAGGACGTTTGCTCATTACTCTGCTAGTCAGTGTTAGAAAATATCAATCCCTTGGTACACAAAATTAAATCTTCTATACCTTCTCCTTGACATTAGCATTCTAGCAATAAAATCTTTGCTTGCTCCAGCTGTCATTGAATCCACATCATTAATGAGTCGGCTCTGTGCATGTAACATCCAAATCAACTAAAATATTCAACACAAAAAACATTCATGATTGTCAAGTTGAATTTGTGATATTCCTCTGTGCAACTGAAAATAATGGGACTTCATTCCATAAAAGTTCTACATGTAGTAAGCCACCCTCTCTAATAAGCCACCCTCTTCTAAAGTCACACTTTGTAAAGCACCCATCATCTATTAAGCCCCCACTCATTTCCTAACGGTCAGAGTTAAAACTGCTAAGTAGTAAAGAAGGATACATTGTATAACATCTAAACTTTATTTTCCATCAGGCCAATGTAAATGATGTTTCAGCAATATTCTCTTACATTTCAGTCACTTAGTTTTTAATTTCCAAAAGTATTACTGGTGTAATAGTAGACTTAGGAAAATTAATAATTTCTTCAAAAAACAGGTTATTTGGAATAAGTTCCCTGTCTCTTTTAAGCTCCCATTCTCTAATAAACCCTCTCTCTTAGGACCCGAATATTTCAATTAATCGGTTTTCATGGTTGAAGCAAGCATTTGCTGTATATTTCTATCAGTTCTCTAGCAGGTTTCTTCACCAATTTCAGTGTCATTTACCTGTCTACAAATATTTCCGGTACCATGGCAAAAATCCATAAGTGTCCCATTCATATCTTCGAATCCGAATGTGGACCAAGCCCAGAGAGGGGCCCAACCCTCAACGTAATCAACCAAGTGGGCGCCTGCATTGTGCACACTGAGGCCACAACTCCCATCACCCGTGATTGAACCAAAACCATGTCACACAATTAGTGGATATTTTCATAATATTACTGAAGGGTTCAGGTCATAATAAAATTGTTACACACATTTTTCCAGTGGTATATGTATTAGTCAAACTGCTGCAACAATTGCACAGACATGTTGCATGCACCGACATTTTAAAGTTAAAGACAATGCAGTCCTATGCTTAATAACTTCCTAAAAACCACAAAGCTGCAGTTTCATGTACTTAAATTTTTGAAAACTGCGCTATTTTTTACACTAAAACTAAATTTGGGGATCTGTTCTGTGAGTCCGAGCTTCTCGGCGTTTCTCCGTACGTTAGTTCGTTTGTACAGTATTTGTCTTATCTTTTCAACGTTTCTCCGTACGTTAGTTCGTTTGCACAGTATTTGTCTTATCTTTCGGCGTTTCTCCGTACGTAATCAGTTCGTTTGTACAGTATTTGTCTTATCTTTTCAACGTTTCTCCGTACGTTAGTTCGTTTGTACAGTATTTGTCTTATCTTCTCAGCGTTTCTCCGTACGTTAGTTCATTTGTACAGTATCTGTCTTGTCTTTTCAGCGTTTCTCCGTATGTTAGTTCGTTTGTGCAGTATTTGTCTTATCTTCTCAACGTTTCTCTGTACGTTAGTTCGTTTGTACAGTATTTGTCTTATCTTCTCAACGTTTCTCTGTACGTTATAGTGATGCGCTGCTAATCTACCACAAAGCTTCATGTTGCTATTTTGCAGTAGCTCTCTTGCAGCGTTCCAGCAGCTCCCAATGTCGCCTCTGCAGCACTCATGCAGTCATTTTTTTGTCACTGCTGCAGCGCAATGAAAACAGCGTTCGTGCAACCTTTCCATTGTGCTCACTGCAGTCATTTTCAGCCGCTAAAGCAGCACTGCGTGAACGTAATCTGTTTCGTACGATTATAGTAGCTTTAGTATTGCGATTTTTTCTAGAACATCTCTAAAAACCCCTTTAGGAATTTATGACAAAGTATTTACAATCAATTAAGTAATGAAGGAACAGCGTACCGTCGTAGCCCCGTACCCCCACAAGGAACGATCGACTTATCAGTGACGTAGGAAATAATGGCAGCGTAGCGTGGTAGCGCCGTACCCCCACACAGTAAGAGCGACAAGTTATAGCAGCGTACCGTGGTAGCCCCGTAACCCCGCACGGTACAGAGCGACTACATCGACAAATATTGAACGACATGTCCTATGTTTCTCCACCAGCATCATAGCAAACTAGGCGAGCATTACATCCTTCTTTTGTCTCATGGTTTTTATTGGTGGTCAGGTATGAGATTTCAAATTGGATCATTGGGTGATAAGTATGTATAAGGCAAGAGTAGCAGCGTACCGCGGTATGTTCAATGCTACGGTTTGAAGTGCACCCGATTTTGCGACAGCTATAGATTTTCTTTAAGGGAGAACAAAACGTTGTCAGTTTTTCTGGGTCATTCAGTTTTTTTTTTTAATGAATAAGTGAATTTTCAAACATTAGCCCAGTTTTTCAGGGTCATTTTTTGCAATAAAGTAAAGACAAGTGAATTTTCACACATTAGCCTAGTTTCTTCTAGCTTCTTATATCAAGCCCCGAAATTTCTCACATTGTTCTTTAAGAAGTTAGGCTTTTGTTAGCATATCGAAATGTTTAGCCAACTTCAGTTCCAACTTAAGGTACATGAAAAAAGGGTGGCGACTAAAGCTGTTCCCATTTTGGTGTACGAAAGTATGATATGTTTGTCTGCCAGTACAGGAAGCGCTTCCCAAATGCCAGGAAATTATTTTGAGGTTTTGAATAACAAAATACATGTGCATAGAAAAACGCAAGTAATAAACTGAAAAAAGCACGGCAAATACGCATAGAAAACGCTCCTGCGTTCAACAAAGTAAAGAAAACATCGGTGCTAATCAACAAGAGGCCCTGAAATGAAAATCTCACTTGCTAGAAAAATCGTCACTAGACCTTCTTAAAAACCACAGCTTCACTTAGGATCGAAAATGCAATAACCAGATCGGCTAATTTGAATTAGCGAATAGAAATCCTTCATTTTTGATCCGCTCCACGAGTACTTAAACGGTAGCACACCTCATTTTCAACGAAATGAGAACAGCTTCTACTACCATTCCTCAAAACTTTAACATAGTAGCAACTGAAGAGATTCACTGAAAGAATCGAAACTGCAGTCTTGCTTGAGACAAACCATGGAGGAAAAAAGCATCTTAAATCAAGACGGATTAATTTGCCTGTCCATATTGGCATACACAAACACGCGGTCGTCAGACTTGCTAAGAACAGGAGAAAAGATATAAAGCTCCTAGATACGAAACTCTCAGTTTCAAGAGGGGCTTACTCACACATGTTTGACTGAAGCAGAGTTTAGCCACCTACTACATGTTGCATAGCTAGAAGAAGCTACAACTTCAGATTCATGACGAAAAGGGTCTATAGATCACACTCCGTGATGCGAAAGACAACATCCTGCAACATAATTATACAAATAAGCCGGGCCCGGCGTTACAAACATCAGCAGGGAAATTAACTGATCGCATTGAAGATAATATTTCAGATCCTTTATTTTCACAAATACAAAGATGAGAGGCTGAAAAAACTCTATCAAGTTCCTAAACGAGCCAGATTCAACGTACCTAATATGCCGAAAGCGGCATAGACACCGCATTTAGTCGCTTAACAAACGATCAGAGGTCAAATTTAACTGAGAATAACAAACTGTGCGCTTGAGCCACAAGAATCCACCGGTTATTAGAAAATTGATCAGATATGACCTAGAGATCAAAGTTTTAAAAAATGCGACTCCTAAGTTGTAACGGCTCAATTCAGTCACCACAAAAAAATCCTCCAAACTAAACCCACTACAAAAACACAAGAAGCAAAATTGGTCAAAAGACCGAGATAATTTAAAGCCGTACTCGTTAGAGCAAAGCTTTGAAGGTCAACGTTTTATCGATCTTGACCAACAGGAGTCGTGTTTGGCCTGTCAAGTTTTTGTAACATCAAGGGGAAGCGAGCTGGTTCATTACTGGGGAAGAGTAGGTGAGGGGGTTCATTACTGGGGAGGAGTAGGTGAGGGGGAGTTTTGTCAAAGATGGCGGATAGTCAGATCCAACAAACAGGGAGAGATCAGTAATGAAATTTATAATACAGTCGGCACTGCGAAAACTAAACAGAAAAATAAGGTGTTTGGATGTGGAGAACACACGATGGAAGTCGTGCTTAAAGTTGTGGCGTTGGTCGAGCTCGTCGTGCTGGTGAAGCCGTTGTCTGTCGGTCGAGTTGTTCCGTCCTGTGGTGGAACGAAGGTAAAAGATAATAGAAAAATGTCAAGCGGATACAGTAGCAAATCGCAACACAACAGGGAAAAGACAAGAACAATACACACAGCAAATCGCAACACAACACAACGAAACACAACAGGGAAAAGACAAGAACACAACACACAGCAAATCGCAACACAACGCAACGCAACACAACTGGAAGAACACAACATGACAAAACTCAAGACAGAAATGCAAAGGACCGTCGAGCTGGTCGATCGACCAAAAACTCCACGGAAAAATTTGGTCAAAAAACGCTGCACATTTGTCTCTTTCAGTAAAAGCATATTCAGTAGAGTCCACCAAACATAATCACAATTTCTTTAGTTAATTCAGGGCTTCATGTAGCTTTATGCACATTTAAATTTCTCTTCTCAATCCAGCTCTCCTTACATGTATCTGACCACAGGGTCAACTGTGAAAAAAGTTGCTACTGTTGAATCTTTGACAGCAAAACAATAGTTACATGTCATAGTTACTACAATAGTTAATTTAGATAAAATGTACCCTAGTTTTCCTTTGATTTGCTTGAATAGCCTGCTCCAAAAGTGTCTCAGTAGTTCGGTCAGGAGGCCTCTCAGCTGGAGTTCTATACGGGTAGCATCGTGTATGGCCTTTCCCTTGAGCAAGGACAACTCCAGTTTCCTCACATGTGAGGCATCCACTTTCCCCATTGTGTTGAGTCATGTTCAAGAGATATGCTTTCCCTTGTAGGTCAGTTGAGCCGAGCAGCACAGCGGCTCTGACGTTGACTGGTGGCGCAATTTCTGGAAATTCAATGATGATTTCTTTTTGAAAAAAAAGATAAATAAACTTAATAAACAAATTCAAGGACTATGTACACTGTAATTTGTCTTACTGACTCAAACATTTAAACACTTTCGAGTATAACATAACTGTGCAATTCATTGATAACCAATGAAATACAAATAGTTATAGCACAGGCCTGATTTTGACAAGTTCATTTTGGAAGGAAAGCAATCTGACCCAAATAAAAACACAGTTCAGGGTAAGAAACCTGAGTCATTTTTACAATGTAAATGTGGCCCGGAGTTTATTCCCATACAGAAAGCCTACACTGTGTTTAATAAATATTGAGTAGGTTTTGAATATTACACCGAAAGATTTTTCTGCCTTAGGCTCCTGGAATGTATGAAAAGTTTCTTGCACAACACTGCAATAAACTATCCATGTGCCACTGGGATATGAAAAGCTTAATCCTGTCTTTATTCTTAAACTACCTTTCAGTGCAGTCTGTGCCTGCCCTTAAAAATAATCAGTTCATCCCCTAAATCTTACAACTTCTTTGCTCAGTAAAATAGATTGTGATTCAAGATCTCAACATCTTTAGATAGGCATACACTGTATTTACATCGTACATGTACCTCATTTCAACTTATTACAGTGTACAGATAGTTTAAATTCTTTTACTACCTTTTTGTTCCACAGGGTTAATATATGTATAATTAAGCCTTACATAATTATACCTCAAGCATACCTTCTTTGTATAGCTGTTTCATTTGAGAGGTAAATGGCTCAAAGAAAGCATTGAATGGAGGTTTACCCTTTCCCTGCCAAATGCCCCACAACATCATGTTTCTTTTGGAAAACCTAAAGGAAAAACAAATCATTTTCAAAAACTGTAACTTTTCCTGAATCTTTCATTACTTTGTATACATGTGGGAGTCTAAGAATGTCAACATGGACAAGGCACTCTTAAATATCAATACTATCAGTAATGCAAAAGAAGACTCAGAGGCCGGGTCAGGATTCAATAGATCTTGTCTGAAATGTGACCAACCATTATAGACCAAACACAACTCTCACTGGTTGCAAAATTTATTTTTGATGTATGCTTCTCTTCATCTATCTTCATTGTTGGGACACAGGAAGCTTGTTTTATACCCATTACCATACACATACATACCTGTCTGGAGATGGGAGTTCATTGATAGCTAAAAACACTGACCAAAGAGACACACAGGATGAGGAATATAATGGAGCACCATCTGTGTTGAATATAAAACTTATGTTGCATGGATTATTCAAGAACTGGCCAGGCTCACATAGTCTTGTGTAATATTTGCCGTCAATGATGTCCATTATTATTACCTTGCCACGTTGTCTGCTTCTTGCCTGGACTGCTTTCCACACTCCATCTCCTTTAAGAGCAAAAAAACATAAATCAACAAAAAAACAGTAATTTAAATCTAAAGTAATGCCAAATAAAAAATAAGACGTTTTTTGAAGGAGTTGACGACAGGACGTGCAAGGTGAAAACACCTTGCTTAGTGAAGAAAAGTGGCTACAAATGTGAGAGTATTAAAAAAAAACATTGTTGAGAGTTGGTGGCCAGATGGACACAGCTGGTAGTCATTCTTGTGCCTCTAGTACATTCTATGCATCAGAGAAACCAAACACGCAGGTAGATGGATCACTAATGATTAGTCTTGTAAATTTGTTCTAGAATTTGTGGCCAGACATTGTTCTGAGTACAAGTAAGTACCTTACAAGTACTTACATCTAAGTGCAATAAAATACCATTTTTAAAAGTACTGCAAATAAAGTACCACTCACTTTCTAGCAAGCATCGCAGTTGACTGAAGATATTAATGGTAAGAAAACTACTTTTGTGCAGCTTCTTTGCTTGCTGATCGAGGTTTCCTTTGTACCATGCTCTGAACGATTTCACAACAGTTTCAAGCTACTGATAAAGATACATGTTCTACACAGCAACAAAAAATGTCAATACAATGTAATTCTGTACTTATCAAACTGCGCCTCATGACATTAGCATTAGCAGAAGCAGAAGCACAGGATTTACATATAATCTAAGCAGGCAAACATAAGCAGAAGCATAACAAAAAGAAATGCCAAACTGATGGTGCTGGGGCATAGGTTTGACAGTCATCTCGAGTACCTGTAGGGTTTTAAGCAAATGGATAACCTGGGTGGGAAATTTGCCCATGAAAATGTTGCAATCAGTCACCTAGTTAAATGTAGTTCACAGTTTTCATACCCATGCAAACCATGACAGCCACTAAAGCAAAGAAAATATCCTTTGCGTTGAAAGTTTTTTACCATGTTGACTTTGTCTGTGTAATCTGCTAACATTTTTCTGTGAATTTTGGACATCCTTCATCTTGCTTAGACTAATTCAATGTAAAGTATTT